>JAOALB010000371.1:0-10584 GCA_025331125.1 Mycogone perniciosa
CCCCCCCCCCCCCCCCCCCCCCCCCCCCCCCCCCCCCCCCCCCCCCCCCCCCCCCCCCCCCCCCCCCCCCCCCCCCTGATCGCTTGGCGTGGCGGACAGGACCACCAAGATAACTTTTGGCCAAAAAGAGGGTCACGTGGCAGTGGCCTTTTTCCTGCGCGCACCACGTAGAAAAAGTTCGACGTGGTGCATCAGCGCAAAAGGTTCGCAGAATAGTCCTTGAAACAATGCATTTTGCTGGGGCGAGTCTGCGATTGCACAATAGCACTGCAACTGAGCCCCGTTGTAGTGTTGAAGCACTATTAATAAATCCTTATCTGCGAAGTAACATTATTGCCAAGCACCAGATACAGGTACTACTACTTCATACAGTTGGTAGTACTCCGTACGGAGTACGAAGTAATAGTAGCAGTAACTATTGATCCGCTGACATCATCAGCCGGACAATATGCGGTGTGAGACACCGCCATTTCCCGCAGCTGAAATTGTCGATTACCTACGGAGTACGGAGTACAAAGGATAGAGTAGTACTCCGTACTCCGTACGAAGTACTTCGTACTAGTACCCATTACTACTACTACTACTACTTAATACTACTTGAACCTCCAGAGTTGCTTATCACCTGGTAGTAACTTGGATCAAGGTTAATATCCTCCAACTTTCTTATTCAAATCCGGTTTCGAGGCTACTACTATTACGGAGTACTTCGTAGCTACGAGTTGAACCCATTGTCTCAGAGCAGGGGAAAGTTCGTCATGCTGTCTTATCGATAATGCACCAGTGGTGTGGCCGCCACATGCCCGAAGTGATGCCTGCCCTTTTACCTACACAAGTGTCTACTGGTTGTATGTATTTCGACAAGGCTGCGAGTGCGACACCTGAGCGATTCTTTCTATCGGCTTGTTTGTTGCGGGGTCTACAGAACGTAGGCCAAGTGCCTGACCACTGCGACTCTTCCAAGACTGGCCGTAATGGTGGAGGGGAGCAGGGCCAAGTTTGTTCCTGTTGTCACCCGTTTAGACATGATCTATTGACCAGCTGACTAAACGGCTTGGTCTTCGTCTAGAGATGACTGAAGTGATAGCTGAAGATGAGCTGTGGAACAGGGCTTTCGCAGGACTTGTCCAAGTCATTGGAATTCGATACAATTGCCGTCTCGGAGACATCGGGCCTTCAAGCTTTTATAAGTCGCCTCATGGTTCTTCTAGGTGCAGAGGAAAACATCATCCCCAAGAACACGGCTAGTCGCCTTATCGGAGCGTCTTCAACACAGAGGATATCACCCGATGGGCTCCGTCCATCGCAATGCCAATGATAGCTGCTACAGCCAGGGGGTGGAGAAGTCTTCACTCAAAATGACGATGGATGGCTCATATGCTTGAGGAAAAGTGGAATTGGTATTATTGGAAAAAGCTCGATGTTCCCATGTTATTGGATCAACTGGTTGGAAGAGTACGACGCTCCCAAGACCAGACGAGGACCCGCATTCATGCATACTATCACTAGGTATTATATGTCTCTAAAGGTATCAATGAGCCGAGGGAAATTTTCTTCGAGGCTGTTAAGCGAGTCGTTTGATCGTTGCGGCGTTCTGCCCAAGCATGCCTCATTAAAAAAAACCCGATTGGAACTCCTTTCCGATATGCAAATATACTCCGTCTTCGGACAGCCGCGAGTCACCGACGCATCTTGGTGGCACTTGCATGCTGGGTCGCTTTCTCTAGCGTTCTTCTGAAGCAATGGGAGGTCATGTTCGTGGTTGTTTAGATTATGTGGATAGAGAGGATCTGATAAAACTTTATCTGATCATCAGATTAGATCTGCCATGAGACATTTCGCTGCGGTTACTGACAGGGAATTAACTTGAAGGTGGGGGAGCATCACCCATTGCCGAATCCGCGTTGATTTTTCTTGTCGGCGATTTCTTTAACAGGTGGTTTTGTGCCTCACCTCGGATCGTGATGTGTAGATTGCGTAAACTACCCTGCTCCCAATGCCTTTACTCCGAAGCCAGTCGGATCCCGCTTTCCAGCACCGGTGGTTTTGCCAAGTCTTGCAAGTCGCTATAAGAATACAAGATGACTCGGGGATTGCTTTCTATTCGTTCATCCCCTTTGTACTTGATTGCATTTTTTGTCGTTGATATTGACCCAGAGAGGGTTTAAAGTTAAGAATGGGCTTTTTCTCGGATACTGCCCCAAAGGGTGAGGCGACCACGACGACGATTCCAGAGATGGCTGACGAAAAAGTCGGAGCAAACGGGTTCGGCAACGAATTGGATCCGAATGAGAACTAGGCTGGTATCCAGAAGATTGAGGCTGCAGCACAGGTTTGGACCAAAACGCATATGATTGCCACCTACAGCATGTCAGTGGTTCCATACGCCTCCCATATCGCCATCAGTGCCATTACTTACTTTCTCATCTTAGCATATGGCTCATATACTTCATCACTTCGATCCTGGAGGTTGTGGTCCGCGCCCTGGATCCCTTTGTGACGAGTACCTTCAAGAGACATTCTTCGACCGCTGCCGTCGGCATCATGGCCATTCTCTTTGGTGGATTGACTAAGCTCCCACTCGCCAAATTCCTCGATACGTGGGACAGGTCCCAAGGTTTGCTGCTGGGTCTCTTTATCTGGGTGATTGGGTTCGTCATGATGGCGGGTTGCAATAATGTTCAGACCTATGCCGCTGCCCAGGTTTTTTCTTCCATCGGGTAAGTCTATAGCATCAATCGCTGGCGTGTTTTTTTATACGAACTTACAATTTTATTTTACTAGATCCCAGGGTGTGAGCTACTGCTTGACGATCTTCATCGCTGATACGACCTCTCTTCTGAATCGTTCCTTGATGCTCGCCTTCGCGACGTCCCCTTATATCGTGACTACCTGGGCGAGCCCGCAAAACCGGACTCCTACAGCTCCGGTCTAGTGACCTGTCTCTGGCAGTCATTAAGCGGTACTGTATAGATGTTGATTTATTCAGCGTCTTCATTCTTTCTGCTGGCATGGCCTTGCTATTGCTTCCCTTTTCCGTCTATTCCTACCAACCTGAGCGGTGCCGTGCGCCGATTATAATCAGTTTCATTATTGTCGGGGCCTTTCTTATCGCCTCCTTTCTCATCTATGAGAAATTCTTCGCGCCTATTAAGTTTGTCCCCGTCAAACTTCTCGTCGACAGGTCTGTCTTCTTTGGCGGCATGATGTTCTTCTTTGTCTTTGCCAATTCTGCCATCTGGAGTAGCTTCTTCTACTCCATACTTCTAGTTGTCTGGGACACCGGGATCACCAAAGCGACTTACATCAGTAACATTTAACGTGTTGGGTCTTGCTTCGCGGCTCTCGTTCTTGGTTACTTCATCCAGTTGTCCGGTAGATTCAAGTGGCCCGCGACACTTTATTCGCTTCCCCTGATGCCTTTGGGCGTTGGTCTCATGATTCACTTCCGGCAGCCGGGCCAAAGCATCGGCTATGTTGTAATGACTCAAATATTTGTGGCCCTTGCTGGAGGACCTCTGGTAGTCGCTGGTGAGATAGCTCCATCTGGCCACCAACACATTGCCGTCATTATCGCGGTACTTGATCTCTTTGCCAGCATGGGCAGTGCTGTTGGATCGACGATTGCATCTGTCATCTGGACTGGAACATTTCAGAAACAACTATTCAAGCACCTCCCTGCTGATGCCCCTGTCGAGAGCATCTTCAGCAGCATTCACATCCAGCTTGGATATCCCAAAGGGACAGAAATTAGAGAGGGAATTGCCCTGGCGTACGGAGACTCACAGCAATACATGCTTATCACAAGTGTATGCTTTCTGCCTGCTGGCTGGGCTTGCACTTGGATGTGGCGAGACATCAAGCTTCGCGACCTCAATCAAACCAAAGGCAATGTTATTTGAAGATGTTGAGAGAGTATGGATTTACCAGATAACTTGACGAGTAGTATTTGATACTAAAAAGGTGGGAGCTGTGGAATTGGTGTTGCCGTGGTCTACTTCGTAGAGCGGGCTGCAAGATAGAATAAGTGGGGAGAAATATAAATTGCGCAATTCCATAGATACATATGTATTAGAGTACCTAGTACTCCGTACTCCGTACTCTGTATACTATTACTATATTATGCCGAATCTTTTAATACACCGTTTATGTACTAGGTGATTTCTAGAACCAGGATATCCACATTCTTCGTGCAAAATAAAGACTTATGGATTAGCAGGACATCATAGGGTGGATTCGCAAAAAGTTTCGGGCCCATATTCGCCTGTCGCCAAGAGATGGGCTTATCATGCCTCTTAAAGGCAGCCCGACTCCTGGGATACTGGATAATCTAATATCCAGCAGGGGACTAGTAGGCGATGCGGAGCCAGCACCAAAAAGGGTTGGAGATAAGGTACAACGGCCCGTCCAAACTCCACCACCAAGATACTTGTCAAGTGCTCTTAATCTATGCACATGATGCTGAAAACATGCACTAGTAAGTGCTTGTCTAACCTAGGAAACACTTGAAATAATATCTGCCCTTATTGGATGGTGAGTTTTTTTTTATGTCTTCTTTGTAGAGTACTAACTCTATAGTCTATCGACATATGGAGTGCAGGTGTATTACTTTTACATGCAGCTGAAGGAGCGCGTCTATTTAGTGATACTATTATCTCGTGCTGAGGGATTGGGATTTATTACATGGATGTAATGTCTCCGAAACGTTTAGGTCCTGAATTCCAGATGGATATTACTCGTACTAGATCCATGTGGAGGACTCTGGGCGCAAGACTGTCGTTGCGCCTTTGAAATCCGACATCACCGGCTTTTTGAGATCGTCAGATGCATGCATCTTGATACACTTGCGCCGTGGTTACGCCGACATCCTGACAATTTTACTGGGCAGCAAGCATCAAAAGAGTTTTTTTTTTGCTGCGATTGAATCAACCATTTACAAAGTTAGCGCAGTACAGTAAACTATGGCAAAAGCGCCCGAACCAAATATGGTGGCATGGTCATTCGCGAGCCTACGAAAGCTACCTAGTCGGTAGTAGTAGTCCATCTGCGCGAGAAGACTTTGGCCGAGTTGCCACCGGATTTGTCGTCACGTTACATTGATCTTCGCATTGATTTCCATATATCCCATACTCAATGCGATCCCCACAAACTGCGCTTGCAAAGCGGCTGCGTTGGTGGCATTGGGAGTAGAGAAATCATTATGGGTTGAAAGGACTACCTCGAGGGCAATGATACTCTTCAGATACTATTACATTCCGAACCCAGGACGTACTCACTCCGTATATGATAGTATACTATTAAACCTGGATTTTCGCCATGGTCTCCTCCACCTCCTGTTTCCATTCTTGGCGCCAGCGTGTAAGCGGCGGCCGCTCCTTGACAATGTCACCGACCGACCAAAGCATTCGTTTCTTGTCCGTCTCCTCAGAAACATCATTGTCGGGACATATCACGTAGAACTGATTCTTCTCCATTTTCTCGTACAAGAAGTTGGCGACTTCTTCTGGAGCCCAAGCCCCGGCAGGTTTCTCGCTAACCCCCAGCTATAACAGCACAAATGAGAATTCATGCGCCAAATTGCATGGGAATAGTACATGGCACTATTACTTACTAAACGTGTAAACGTCCAGCCTGGGACAAGAAGGTGCACACTCGTCGAGGAGTCTTTGAGATCCCAACTGAGGTGCTCCGTGATAGTCTTGACGGCGGCTTTGGAGGCGTTGTATGCAGGGTTCCCTGGTGGGTTGGTGATACCCTGCTTGCTGCCCGTGATAACGATAGAGGTGGGCCTTGACTTGGCTGCTTCCTGGATCACTGGAAGGAAGGTGTTTATGCCATGCAGGACACCAAAGAGGTTTGTCTCGAGTGTCTATGCGCAGCTCTTATTGTTAGTGACGGAAGGAAACTCGGGGTATTTCTGGGACCCCTGTCAGCTATGTTTCCTTCGGCTTGACATACCTCTCTGAAGTATTCATTCTCTCCCCAGGTTCCCTTGATACCCACACCCGCATTCAAGACGAGAAACTCGATCGAGCCAAAGGTACTGATAGCATGGTCCTTGAGAGATACCCAGTCATCAAGCTGGCTTACATCAAGGGCCGAGATGGCAACATCTGATGATTTCACGGGTTGGCCACCAGCAACTTCTACCTTGGCTTTCTCGAGGGATTCGGCGTTACGGTCTACGAGCAGCACGTTCATGCCCTTGCTTCGGCAGAGCTTGGCGATGGCGAGGCCAATGCCAGAGGCGCCGCCAGTGATGAGAGCGGTAGAGCCTGGAGAAAAGACTGCGGTGGCGGACATGGTAAATGAGATGGAACTATTATTGCTCGAGTTAGGTAGTGTTATATCAATCTCACTTGGAAAAGACAGACTGGTTGTAAACAACAGGTTATAATCTCTCAATCCTACTGTCGTCTGCGAATTAATAGCGGGGTTAACTGCATCAAGTTCCCGTCTCAACTCCGTGGACCACGAACCCAACGATCATAACCCCGATTTTAGGAGATATTCAGGACGTAAAAACGCGTGAATTTAATGGTATGGTCAATTCATTAGCAACAACTTTTTATCTTGAAGTCTTTTACTGTATATATGAATTCCGTACCTGTGGCTGTTCTAGGAATCATGGAAGCCTTAAAGTTTACCGAAATGTAAAAAACAGCGCAGTAATATATGCGCATTAAGCCGAAGCTGCATAAAGAGGCTTTTCCCGCCCTTATTCTTCTTTGCAAGTGAATTGTGTCCGATATGGGAAAAGCCGTGAAAAATCTCTGGGTCCCGGATCGGAAGCTACGGGGTTACCAGGCGTGTCTCCGCATAACTAACGGGCGATTTTAACTCTCAATGCTCTTTCCGATACTACAAGGCTACTACTCCGTATCTCTACTTCGTATTACTCCGTTGTCTCATTAACCAATAAAATCCTTGTGCTACCGAAGGACTGCTAGGATAGAGTGGTAACGTCGGAGACGGGAGCAGGCGAAGAGAAGCGAGACATGGAAACTAAAAGAGATCACTACCGGAGTCACTGCGAAGCTAGTATTTCATGATTACCACCACGACCGAGGTTTTCTTCAGAGCCAACAGCAATATGGTTTCCCACCCCCTTCCTTACCACGAGTAGGTAGTGTTAGTACGGAATACGGAGTAGCAATAATACTACTAACACTACTTCGTACTTTACCAAGTACGGAGTACTCGCTCATCAAAAGTCCGCGCAAACTCACGATGAAGCGTCCTTGGCCTTGGCGGTCACATACTATTGGGTGCGACCACTGGCTGTTTTGTCAGTGGCTGAAGCCACTTGGCGTCTGGGGTGGTGATACACACATTGAATGGTGTTACGCTGGTAGGATCCCGCAAAGCTTGGCCAACAACTTGTGTAATTTCCTGGATCTCGGGCCAAGGGTTCCAGGGAGTTGTATTATTGTATAACTGCTAACTTAATTTGGGAGGCGTAACGAGCCCCTGCGCATTGTGGGTGGGTGAGCACTTGTCACGCACAGGACTAAGCTGGGGCGTGATATTTTCACGGGAATAATATTGGGCCATGACCATGATGATCCGCTATCATCTGTCGCTTGCATTTGCCATGTAAAACACATGCATTTTGTTAAATGTCCATCACACGCCTACTCACGGCACGCTTGCCACAAAGAAAATGACAGTTTCTTGACAGTACTAGTAGTACTATGTATTACTAGTACTATGTAGGTGCCCACTGTTCGTTGTGGCGGCTCGGCGGCTTCTGCACCCCAGACAATCCAACGTCAAACTACCTGGCCCCTGGTAATAAGGGGGCAGCTGCGCCATGGCCAATGTGAGGCATGAAGTATTTGTCGACCTTCTTCTTCGCAGTCTTCCTCCGCGCAGAGTAATAGAGCTAGAAAAGAGTGAAAACCAGTCCACCATCGCGCGACCAGGCTCGTCCCAAAACTTATACACCAAACACGGAAAAGCTTGCTTGGTCGACTAGGGCCACCGTTTGACCTACCGTTCTCGTCATGAAGAACCGACGCAAGGACAAACATAACTAGTTAATCTTCTCCAATGCTGAGTGCCACAGGCCACCAAGACGTGGCTTTTTACCAGCAGAATGCTACTACCGAGCGGGAGATGGTCACGATTAGCCACTTCCAGCGGCAACTCCGCAAACCCATGAACCCACGTTTCCATTATGGAGCCCCCATCCAAAGCCGTTCATCCCAATTCCCACGTGCCCCATCTCACCTATCGGCCCTTCCACCAGAAGACGCTCATAGTCCCCTGTCCTAGGGTTACATTCTTCAACCCAGAGTTCTTCACAACGGCCTACTGAGGATGAGCGATTCCCCACACCCTAGGTCTGGGACATGCTCTCCTTCCGGACTTGTGAGTAAGGTCATTGGAAGCTTGGCTTTTCCCTCTATCGTTGGGTCAGACACAGCATGGCACTTGATCTGAACCTGTGCGGTCTTGGCTCGCCCAACGCAATCGCATGTCCAAGTATTGTTGGTTACTGACCTTCCAGAATGGCCTTGGGGATGACTTCAGGTCACTTGGCTTCGGTTCTAAAGTACAGTAAGAGACTATATACTTAAACCCTCGACATTCCCTCGATTACGGAGTCTTTTTTCTTTCAAAAAAGGTTCATCACCAAGACAGATATCTCAACAGTACAACCTGGCTTCTAGCCTCAAAGTCTTTTCTTTTACGCACTCTTCACCGTATATACTGAGACCACACTCCTTTTCAGCCTTCTCAACAACAAAGGACAAAATGTTCTCCCCTAAGACCATTGCAGCTATCTTGTCTTTTGTCAGTGCCTCCAGCGCCTGGAACGCCCCTTCCTATAGCGGCTACAACTTGATCTGGCAAGAGACGTTCCAGGGCAACAGCAACTCGCTCCCCAACCAAGGCAACTGGAACATCATCAACGGTAACCTTGGTGTCAACAACGAGCTCCAGACCTATAGGCCCAGCACCACCAACGTCCAGCTCAGCGGTGGCAATACCCTCCAGCTCGTTCCCTGGCGCGACGGCTCAGTCCAAGGCGGATGGACTTCCGGCCGTATCGAGTCCAAGTACATCTTCACCCCTCAGCCCGGCAAGCGGACTCGTGCTGAGGCCTCCATTCGCTTTGGCTCCGCCAATGGAGGCCAGAAACAGGGTATCTGGCCCGCGTTCTGGATGCTGGGGAACTCGATCCGCACGGGGGGCAGCTGGCCCTCGTGCGGTGAGATTGACATCTTTGAAATGGTCAATGGAAACCCAACTGGCCATGGAACTCTGCACTGTGATGTATTCCCGGGTGGTGTTTGCAACGAGGGTTACGGAATTGGTGGCTCTATTGGCATTCCCGACTACAACTTTCACACCTGGCGCGTTGAGATTGACAGGACCCCCGCGAACTGGCAAGATGAGAGTATCACTTGGTACATGGATGGCCAACAGTTCCACCAGATCAGGGGCTCGCGCATCAATAACTGGAATGTTTGGAATAACGTTGCGAACAGCCCACTCTTCTTTATCCTTAACGTTGCTGTTGGTGGCAACTGGGTATGTTCTCCCCCCTTCATCCTATAATAGAAGCAACATATACTGACCGAGATTCTTATACAGCCTGGTTACCCTAATGGTGGTACCCTCGATGGTTATCCCAATATGATGGAGGCTGGTTATGTCGCTACCTATTCCACTTAAACTGCCTTTCCAGAGGCAACTGAAATGGATAAGGAGACTTTGAGAAAACCTCAGGTTAGGGACAAGTTGTCAATTGACTTAAGACATATACATATTTCGCGTTTCTTTGCCTGTTTTTAAGGTATATATTTACTTCTTTTTGTATATATTCTAGGCTCTGTCTTTTATATTGATTTTCTTATGCCATCAACGACCTTTCACAATTTTCACTATTGACTTGTGTATCACGGGTAAACTTCTAATTTCCACAGCTGCTATCTTATTGGATTGTAAAAGTGATATATATAGTACTATATTACCAACCCAATTTAAGATTCAACGCATCTGTGACGTCGCTGATGCGTGTGCACGGATTGAATGTCCATTTCTTGGCCACTTCCAGCAGCTTCCATTTCGCCGGCCTGTTCCAACTCGAGGGCTGCGACATGGTTACCTACCGCGACGTCTTGGCCGAGATGCGTCTATGCTTTGATATACCAGGTAACAAATTCCAAGGTAATAGATAGACTGGTGACCAGGACCCAGATCCTTGGGTAGTCTTGCCTTTGGGTTTGCTGGCTTTGTTAATCTGCCTTCCGGGGCAGTGTCTGCGCCTCCCCCCCCGGTCGTCGTGACTTGCCGAGATCTTGACCAGCCAGTAACTGTTCCTCCCTGAGTATCATCAACGGACCCAGGAGAGTACCCTATTGTACGCTTCCACCCGTTCGGCACCGATCCTGCAGCCTATCTAGCACTGCACCGCTGGCGTCACACCTCGAAGGTTCGCCTTGAGCAATTGGAACATACTCTACTTTGCTCTGCTAACATTTGTTCAAGCTGGCTGTGCGCAGCATATCCCCCGACCTATACGCCGCAGAGATGCCCGCTATCTACCCCCCAAAAAGCCGTCGCATGATACCCGAT
>JAOALB010000051.1:0-309304 GCA_025331125.1 Mycogone perniciosa
CCCCCCGGGGCCCCCCCCCCCCCCCCCCCCGGTCAGGAACCAGGCTGAAACCGGAGAATTGGGCAGTGCGAAGCAAAACAAGCCAAAGACAAAAGTCAACGACCCGGCCAGCAGGTAGATGTACTGCCATCTTCGCAGCCCACCGCCCGTGATCTGGGCAAACCCGTAGTTCAGCGCACCGCCGATGATGGTGAACAGACCGGTGCTGCTGAACCACCAGCTCTGCCGCAACGACTGCTCAGCCTGCGTGTAATATCCGGCGACGATACACATGAAGCCAGTGGGGATGATGCTCTCGACGAAGCCTAGGAAGAAGCGCTGCACGTAAAGACCTTGCCACGACGTTACCGCTGCAGTGAGCATGCAAACAGCAGACCAGACAATTACGACGCCGCCGAGGATTCGGCCGATGTCGAAGCGCTGGAGGGCGAACGTCATGGGATACAGACCGGCCAGCATGCCAAAGTAGAAGAGCGATGTAGCCCAGCTCAGCCGTCTGGTGTCGACAGTAGGGGGGTTGGTTGAATTGTCGACTACGCTCAGATCAAGGTCTTTGGTCATGCCAAAGAGAGCAGCAGAGCCCAGAATCGCCTTGTCGTAGTATACGAGGCCATCTGTGAGGGTCACATCAGCCTCTATGCTCGGCGGAATTACCTCACGTTGCGGAGGTACTCACATCCAAATATCATAGCTGGGATCAGGAACCAGTCAATTTTCCTCACGACTCTTGCCTCCACGATAGGGTCGATGGCGCGACGCTCCTCGCCAACCATTGCAGCGGCATCGTCCATATCAGATGGACCTCTACGAGACGACTCCATCGCCATATTACGCAGATGACAGCTGCAGTCCTTCTGCTTTCGAAAATAAAGAAAGTCCTGAGGCGACGATGCCAACGGGCGCGTCGAGGAATTTATCCCCCCATTTTCTGATAGTTGCTACTACTCGTACAAGAAAAAAAGTCCGATTTGCGGCGCGAAAAAATAACTGTGGTTCGTTAAGAGCTCTTTACGTCATTCAATTTCAGACGATATCGCGCAAAGCGAGCTTCGCAAGGTGAGATATGATAGAGAGGTCATTTAAGTACAAATGGTCTAGCACATGGATCGGCTAGAATCGGACATTGGTCAATGACTTGGCCATAGATAGATAGCCTTGGTACGAAAAATATCTCCAGCAAAATTTTCCATTAGCAGCATAAGCAGAGAAATACTAAATCAGTGAGAGCTGGTTGAGAAGGGAAGAAGGGAAGAAAAAATCTCATACTACGGAGTAATACTGATGCTATTACTCAACCTCCTGGATTGGCACGTTGGACCACAAATTTGTCCCATAACTCGCCGGATTTCGTGCAAAGCCCAGCCATTCTGGCATGATGACAAACATCTTGCTAAACTATGAGAACGGGAGAACGGCGAGGATAGTAGGCGATAGAGGAAACGTGAAATTACCCTCAATAGAGGCAATGAGATGATGGTATCTTCTATTTCGCTTTATCCCTTAACTATGGTACATTATTATATCATTCATGCCATGCCATGCCATTCCGTTTCGTTATTATTTTTATCCATTTTACAGCTTGGAGGGGCTTTCGCTGGCATCCTTGACCTCAACCAGGAGTTTGCCCATGTTAGCGCCCTTGTAAAGGTCAACCAGAGCCTGCTGGGCAACCTTCAAGCCACCCTTGACGACGTACTCCGTCTTCTTGATCTTGCCCTCAGATGCCCACTGGGCGAGCTCCTTGCGGGCCTTGGGGAAATCTTCAACGTGGTCGAAGACGATGAAGCCCTCCATGCGGATGCGCATGGTGATGACTTTCATGATGTTGCTCGGACCCTGGGGCTTATCGGTGTTGTACTGGCTGATGCCACCGCACATGATGAATCGGGCATGCTCCTTGGCTCTAGCCAAGCATCCGTTGAGGATTTCGCCACCGACTAAAGAAGGTTACACAGTTAGCCAAGCCCTATACTTGACATCTCCCGATGTACCAAGACACGAATTCACTCACCATTGTCAAAGTAGACATCAATGTAGTTGGGGGTGGCCTCTTTGAACTTCTCCTTGAAGTCGGGGTCCTTGTAGTTCAGAGCAACATCAAAGCCCAACTCATCAATGAGCCACTTGCACTTGTCGTCACCACCCGCAATACCAATAACTCGCGCGCCGAAAACCTTGGCAATCTGTCCAGCGATACTGCCCGTAGCACCAGCTGCGCCAGAGACGACAACAGTCTCGCCGGCCTTGGGCAGGCCAATCTTCATCATGCCAACCCAGGCTGTGAGGCCAGTCAACCCCAGATATGAGAGCATGTCCTTCGGGTCTTTGACAACGGGGTAGGAAGAAGCAGGCTGGAACTGGCCCTCGGGCACGATCGCGTACTCAGTCCAACCAAAAGAGGCAGTGACGAGATCGCCAACGGCGGCTTGTTGGCTCCTTGAGGCCAGAACTCGGCCGACGGAGGTACCGCGCATCACGGCGCCAATCTGGACTGGGGGAAGATAGGAGCGGACATCTTGTTTGCGTCAGTATGTTGTTGTCAAGTGGCGTGCTAAGCTTAATCATGTTTTTGACATACCGTCCAGCCAGCCTCGCATGGCGGGATCGAGAGAGAGGTAGAGGGATTCGACGAGAATCTCGCCATCCTTGAGGTCTTCGGGGCTGGGCGCGGGCGTGATCTTCTGATGGAATGTCTGGCCGGGAATGATGTCGCCGGTAGGTCGCTCAGCGAGGACGATGGAGAGGTTATCGCGCGGCATCGTGAAGAATTGGATGGAGTGTGTAGTCTGAGGTGAGGCTCGTTTGATAGTGATGAGAGGATATGGACCAGGAACACAGAGCAGACGGCCCAGATAGCTTTATATGCTCCCCTCTCTGAAAAAAAAGCCTTGCCAATAGCAGTGTTATTACGCCGCAAAAGCCCATTGATTAGGATTAGTAGACAAATCTTCTAGAACAAGGCAACGCGGATACCACACAGACCATCGGGTGGCGATGTCACATCCGGACATATCGCCGGCACAACCTTTGTACAACTGACGTCGCCATCTGGTCATTATTCATATTACAGCCAATGCCCCGGCCTGAAGAGACCCTTTTTGGCAGAGATGCCGTTGACATCCCTGTTCCGCATTGGTCAACCGAATCTTAGAACCCGACTCCGCGATTTTCTTGATTTTCTTCTGCGTTTTTTCCTGGTGGGGCTGACGAAATGCCGAGGATCGAGGCCCGTATGTGAGGCTAAAATGTGCCTATTATATCTCAAGCTGTACGGGGGATCTTCAAGTCATTCTCTCTCTTGACCTCACTGTGGAGTTTCCGGATCCGGATCGAGAATCGCCGTCGGCTTATAAATGCGAGTGCGAGTTTTGTTCAGGGGATGGCGGGGATCGGGTTTCGTGAAGTCCGATAAAGAACTCTCCTTGGCCTGCGTGGCGACGTCCAAATCCGAAATCCGTGTCCCCCGCATCTTCATCGATCACCTTCTCCTGTCCACGAAAGGCAATTCCTAGGTTTGTTCTGCTTATAAATCTCAATACTAATCTCCAAATGCCGAGCAAGAAGGGAGTTACCTCGGCCGCTAGTATCGTCCCCGCGACTTTGCTCGTTTGCAAAAAAAACAAGAGGGGGAGCAAACTATCTTTGCTATCGCTTCTTGTGGTCCGATTTCACTCTGAAACTCCGTATCATAAAGCCTAATCGTTGTTCAGGCACGGCAATAGAGTTGTGTCGTCGTCTCCTCGCTCTAAAGCCGCCCTTCTTTTAACCAGCTCCCCGTTGTCCCAAGTAGACAGGGCATAGGATCACCACAGCAGAACCACGATTCGAGACCCCGTAGTCGCATCTTTATACCAGGAACTTGCTATTATCGATGAGGCGGCCGCCTGGAAGAGCAATGGTACTATCGGGATTCCTATATGTTGTGTGTCAGCGTTGAACAAGCCTGATTACAAGAGTCTCATCTGAACATACTGCGTCTGGTCTGGTCAGCTCAAGCCGTAATCTGTCAAAGCCAAGGCGCCTGCTCCCAACAGCACAGAGACGACTGCCGTCTTGGGTCAACATTCTGTCGTTTGTCGCCGTTATTATGTCGGGGGCCATTGCTCTCGGGATTCGCATGTTCATCGATGCCGGGCAGCACTGCTGAAGTCAGGGGCCTCTCTGTGGCCGATGCTCCTCATTGCTTGCATGCATCTTGTCTGTATACAAGAAACACATGCTGAGCTCTGTACGGAGTAGAGCAGGCTGAGTCATGTCTATTCCGTAAGAACACATAGATCAACACAAAGGAGCCCAGGAATAACACCTCAAGCACACAGCCACGTTTCCGGCCTCGGGTTTGAGACTGGGGAAGTTGGCTGCTCTCGAGGAGGCCAGGGGATATCATATATGGCGCTTGATAAGGATGTCTTGTATGAGGAATGCCCATCAAGGTGAGAGCGGGCGGCCGGAAGCGACGGAACGCTGGCAACGCTGCATTCCCCGTGTCGGACAAACAACAAATACTTTGTTCGAAATTACCTGTTAAACTTACTCAGGACTTCATGCGTGCTCGTGCTCGAGGGGAATAAACCTCAGACGCTGACCTGGCGGCATAGCCACAACGGACGAGTGTATCTCAATCCCGGGATTGCGTATGCTAGATCAGAGGTGCCAAGGCTCTCCTTTAAGTTTCCAGCGTCAATAGAATCGATGAATTTCAGCTAATGGGTAACACTGACATTTTCATGGGGTTTTCGTAGGAATGCCGTAGTGGGGCGGAATCTGACTTGCCCGGGCTGCCGTTCCATGAGGCTGAATCACAACGAGAGTTACCCCGTTGCTCCGTGCCCTAAGTCTCAAAAGGGCTATTAGGATGACAAGATGAGCCTACTCCGTATGCGAATTGAACTTAGTATTATCGGTTAATATAGATTTCCCAGATGCGCGAGAGTACGGGGGATCGTATCTGTCTGTGGATCGGGCAGCAGACTGTTTCAGAGTTATTTTTATTAAATTATCCAAGCTACTGCATCGAAAGGTTTAAAAGGGCAACACCACCTATGTAAAAAACGCTTTATTTCGGAACAGTGTGTTGATTTCTTCTAATTTGGACCATTACTACCTACCATCGGCCTTGAATTTGCGTTTCGGACTTACGTTACCTGACAACGTTGGCCTACCATAGCCTGGTTTGTCAAGAGAATAACTCCCTGCTCGCCTTCACGCTCTTTGCAAGCCCCAACATACATTTCAAATAATCTCTTTCCAATCATTGCTCACGGCCCTCCGTCGATTCCGTTCTAACTTTCATACCCTTCGTCACGCCCAACACCAACGTATTGCTCATCATGTCGCTCTCACCACCACCAAACCGGGGCGATTTCGTCCTCTTTGGTCCCCGTTCGAATTGTACTCTCGAACTCTGCCCTCTCGAATGGACTGTCTACCATTACCGCCCTTCAGTCCCGGCAAATGCCATTTTCCTTGCCCTTTTTGCCATCGCAATGGGTATCCATATCTTCCTCGGAATCCGCTGGCGTACCTGGGGGTTCATGTCGTGCATGATCTTGGGTTGTCTTGTTGAGATTGGTGGATATGTTGGTCGCATCCTCCTCTACAATAACCCTTTCTCCTTTGGGGCTTTCATGATCCAAATCGTCCTCATCACTGCGGGACCAGTGTTCTATACTGCGGCCATTTACATCACCTTGTCCAGAACGTAAGAGTCTCCCTTCAAGCTTCATCTTGAGCAGGCAGCTCTTGGCTAACGATTCGAGCAGCATTAATCACTTCGCTCCCGAACTCTCGCGCATGAAACCTCAACTTTTCTACTGGATCTTCATCCCTGCCGATATTGTTTGTCTCCTTCTCCAAGCCATTGGCGGCGCTATGTCGACAGTCAGCACTGATTCTAGCCAAACGGGAATCAACATCACCATGGGTGGTTTGGCATTACAGGTGGCCGGTCTCTTCATATTCTGCCTCCTTCTCACCGATTACTTGATTCGATATTTCCGCAACAAAAGCACACTCCTGAGTTTAAAATTACGCCTCTTCTTTGGCTTCTTCGGCGCCGCTAGCCTCTTGATCTTTGTGCGATGCGTATATCGCTGTTATGAGTTGAGCCAAGGTTATACCAACTCTCAGCTGATAACGGACCAGGCCCTGTTTATCGGACTTGAGGGAGTGTATGTACCTTTTCGTCGACGATCTCCTCTGCTGAAATTTTACTGACATTTGATTATAGCCTCATCGTCATCGCAGTATTTTCTCTCTGTATCGCACACCCTGGAATGGTGCTTGACTCAAAGACCGCCGGGACACAATCTGCCCAAACTTCTGATGGCGAAGGCGTCAAGCACTAGATGATGTACCCTGGGACGAAAACACACACGACATCCTCGTTTTCAGTTTCCTTTCTGAATATTGTTTCCTTGGTGTATTTCAACATAGGTAGATAGGTCATGAATCGAATGGGTAATGGGCGGGATCGATTGCAGTAGAAGGAAATCACGGAATAGAATGGTAGGCCCCAAATAATTTCTTTGTTTAGCGGTCACAGTGGCTAGATAGTCGAACGTTGCCTGTTCATAACTTCCTTCACTGTCCCTCCAAGAAGTTCCCCTGTTGTCCAAAGGAGCTCAGATGTCTCCTACAGTAATTCCTCGCTTGGACAGGACCTAGTCACACCTATGGCGCGGGCAGGCTGCGTCACACATGCACCAGCACTTCTCCCGACACTTGGGCCACTCCTTGTCATGGATCAAGTTTCCACGTGCGTCGCAGTTATAGTTGAACGGTTTCTCGACACAGAATTCGTAGTAGTGGGAGCAGGCGGCGAAGCAGAACGCCTTAGTATTGACTTCGTGAGGGCTAGACACGGCAGTGGTTTCGATGTTGACTACATCGACGGGGCCGCCTGCCACAGTGGCGGCTATCACGGCGATGGCGTAGAGGACCGAGTCTATCGGAATGTGTTAGCCTAGAGTTGCTGTGATAACGACTAAGGAATAAAAGCACCAGCGATCTTCATCTTGACAGAGATGAGAGATGGGATTGTTGTTAGGACAGCTGAGATTGTTGGTAGAATCGTTGTGATATTGGAGAGTGAACTAGAAGTTGCTGGAAAGGTGGATAAAGAAAGGAGATAAAGGGCAAAAGTTCACGATAAGGTGGAGAAATTTATACCTTCAGAGAAACGTGGAATAGTTGTTGGATTGAACGGCTAAAACCCTTCGATTCACCATGTCACCCATGACTGAGGTATCAGGCTTGAGTGTCAGTTTGTCATGCAGGTGACAGAAGTGCGCCTCGAGTGCGCCTCAGCTGTCCCTGTGAAGAGGTACCCGGACCAACTTATTCTTTGTTTGCTCTGTCTACCCTTGAAGAGACCAACTGCACACATTCCTTCAGTACATACATACATTGCTGGAAATCGGATGGGCCACCCCGAATTCAGTGTTATGGAAAGAATCTCAATAGATCCGTACATAAGAGCGCATGGTTTAATCAGAAGTTGAGTCGATACAGCTATCATTATTGAGAAACTGCCCTCGGGAAACTTCCGCTTGGTTCCCGTCTCTTTACACGTAGTTGGCTCGCCGTTGGGGCTGTCCATGGTTGGTTGGCTCATGAGATGTCACCTTCCATTCCTTGCAACTACATATCACATATCTATGCCGACGTGGTCCTTCCAATTAATGATGGTCATTCATGTGTTGGTAGTATGAACTTCCGATGACCTGAGTAGTTTCCCTCTTCTAGGGAACTCTAGAGCATTTCAAGAGTGAATACGGGCAAGGTTTGAATTATATTCTCTCATAGACGCCACCGTGCGGTAGGATCTACAAGTTCAAGGGGTCAAAGAATCTGTTGCTCGAGTTCGCAAGGCTGGTTAAGACCAGATCCAGCGCCTTGGTTGAAGATCGGGAAATTGGCTCTTGGAGGGACCAGTCAACGAGGCATTGTCGCCTTTTGGACCTTATTTTCCCAAAGGTAAGCATTTGGAGATCCTTGGAAGTGAGCACCTGGCTTGTGTGCAGCATTCTTGTGAAAGAGTGTAACCCTCTTCTGGGTCCTCCAAGCATGATGGCAACCCTAAAGGAAGGGCTAGATCATCACGGTGCTCAAATTCCAATGCTTCCCACACCCGTGTTTCTTGGCCGTGGAATTGGTGCAGCGTATGTAGATATCGAACTCAGGCTGGATATGTTGGAGGTTTTATCGTTGGGAGGTTGAAGGTTAATTGGGAAGAGTCTGCAGATACTGATCAAGGGCCAATGGCTCAAAGTGCCTGATGATGTCGATCATATAAGAGAATTATTATCTCACGTTATAATCCTGCATATATATATATATTTCATGATTGATACCTGTCTACTCGAACCTTTCCGAAAGATCATCTTTGAGGGCGTTGAACGACTAAGCTGTAGGGGTAGGGTTGAGATACCTACGTCGTTGAATTCCATCTCTTCAAGTGTCCTCGCCCAGTTTCGATATTACTGGTGAATAGTCATCGAGTAGTCGACAGTCCCATCTGCAAATCTCTATAGTTTGATTGCCACATGCTAGGTGCTAGCTTTGCCGGAGTGGATTTGATAGGACAGCTGAGAATGTCCACAGTAATAGAGTCAGCAGGAATGTTAATATACACTAATACGTTTAGTGAACTCGAATTGTGGCGTGACTTGCCTGGGATAGACGATTTGAACAGAATGTCAATCTCCATTACTTTCCTTGTATCTGGCGGATTGTTCAGTATGAACGGCCCCCTGAGTTTTCTTACAAGCCAGCATAGGTAGATTTGGACCTGGGAAAATAGAGGTATGCATTCTACTAGGCAAATTACTTTACCAGCTGGCAAAGGCGGTGTCAACGTGAAGTACGCCTGGTTGCCTGAGATAACAGAAACGCGTCTTGTTTTTGGGGTTGATTAATGGACTACCAAGTTGCAGACAGCTGATTTCACTTCCGCGTGACCAGGTTACCGGAGTGTCAAAACAAAGACTTATTTATGTCCCTGAAAAGTGAGAACTGTTCTTTCACATCATTCCCACAAGCCAAAGATTTGAACAAGGGCCGAATACAGAAATCCTTCTACATTTCCATCGAGGAACGTCTTTGTCCTTTGATTGTGGTCATCTTGTATTCTCGCAACAGCCACGATGGGAACTCCAAGCTATCAGATTCGGCCAGTGCCGGTTTGCGTGACGGTGGTAAACGACGCACCTGGAGAGCCTTTGGAGCTCCCTACTTTGCGGGAGGTGGCTCAACGAGACTATGAGTCGGGTCAGAACAACCACTACCGGACCGATGATCTCTTCCATGGCTCGCAAAATTGCAGCCGTTCAACCAATAAGGTAGTTGGCCTCTACAACCAAGCCTTCAACGCCGGAGCTGGACGATGGCTGTCAGCCATGGCAGTCCTTGGACTGTCGGCGGCCATCATCTCTAAGCAGCCAGGTGAACTGCTTCTCGCAGCAGCTTCCTTAAATCTTGCCATCGTACGTATACGATCACAACTCAAAATACTTGGCAACTTGGCTATAACTGACACCTCGGTGTTTAGGCCTGCCTCCACATCCCGCTAACAGGACCAGCGGCCAAGCCTGTTTCCCCTATCAACCCACGACCGTCGAAGTGGTACATTACTGTACTTCTCCTGTCGACTGTTGGATGGGCCATTGCCATGGCTCTCATTTTCTCTGTGTACAGCGACAACACCCACATCGCCAATGTGGATGCCGGAACTACCGTCATCCTGGAAAACCTGGTGATCGCCTGTGGGAGTATGGGGACCAGTTCTCTGTAAGTTGACTCATGAAATAGCAGTGTTTCTTGCTAGAGTCCAATTATAGAAACATGTGATTTTATAAAGTTACGATGCTGACATGTAACTAGTCTGTGCTGCCTCTATCAATGGAGCATCGTTTTTAGACTCATCAACGGAGACTTTGACGGAAACCAGGTTGCAGAAGCATTTCTACGGAATGAATAAACGGGACGTACCCATCGAGGGTTCATGGTCACGGACATCGGGGATGGGAAGAAACATTTATTTGTGTCTAATAGAGCTACGTGTTCTCGTCTGATGGTTTTTAACCAAAGACGCACGTACACTATCACTGTTCTTCCTGTGTCTAAACGGAGTTAGTAGACCACAATCGATTGCATTTTCGGTCAAATATTATGTGATGAGCTTAGGAAGCAATCTTAAACCCTGCTGCTGGTCGCCTTGCTCCCAGAATCCCGGCTCCCAGAGGCCCGGCTCCCAGAGGCTCTGCTACCAGAGGCTCTACTGCCAGAAGCCCTGCTGCTCGATGCCATGCTAGTGGATGCTTTGCTTCCAGATGCCCTACTACTCGATGCCTTACCACTAGACGCCTTGCTGTTGGAAGCATTATTGCCTGGGGCATTGCTGCCAGAAGGGCCTGGGGTCGGCGAAGAAGGAGGTGATGGCTGGAAGCAAAACTTCTTGCACCCTTTGCACATGACGTTGGTAACAGCGCGAGTCGTATCAATGAGGAAGATTCTATTCTTGCAGTCCTGCTTGCCATTTGGGTGATTCGCAAAACCCTAGCTCGCTATGGGTCGGAATGGGTGGTCGTTGTAGAAGAAGTCGAAGCACTTTGGACCTTCCAGTGTGTAGCTGTGGACTTTGGAGATGTGTCCCCCAGTTTCCTGTATCGCCGGGCTTTCGAGCTGACCGAAGACATCCGACTTCTGCAGGCAGTCAGGGTCCCGGCAGGAGCAGACGTCGACCTCAATGCGGAATATACACATGATGACGGCCTCGAGCTGTTCGATTCCCACGAAAGACAATCGATCGGATATAGAGCTAGGCAGCGCACAAAGTTTCGTTCTCGTCGGTCGATCTTGAGTAGGTTCAGTGGTTGACGGAAGAGATTCGAGGGACTACCGTAGTCGTCGGCAAGAGAGGTATGTGCTATATAATCCATATTCCGAATGAAGTGAGTGAATAAACCCCGGGTCATCGAGGTCAGAGCAGCAGCAAATCACTGATCAGGATTGGAGGAGTGATTTTCGTACGACGTGCGGCTCAACTTATGAGAACAAAGCCAGAAGGGTTCAAACAGCTAGGTGAGGATGGAGTCACCCCAAGACCCCAGGTGAATCACGAATAGCAAAACGCTGAAGGTATGGCTTTTCGATTGCAGATTTGTTGTTCACCCCCCAAAGTGAAGAGTAAAGGGACCCAGAATACGTGTTTTTAGGAAATGAGCTCAGTGAACAGAAGATAATGCTTCGACCGTGGATACGATACTATGACCAGATTAGATGCCACATTATATAGCCTCAAGATGACCGTCATGTTCACGTGCAGTCGTGTTACAAGTCACACAGGCTGTTGTATTGATCCAGATTGAGGCTGTAACTAATCTCCAACATGTTCCTGTGTCTGACTGTCCATGAGGGAGAACCTTGAGGTATCGAATGCTGTACATGTATTGTTTGCAGGGTCATGACTGGTAGATGGGTGTTGCAAGCTCGAGAATGTCTTAAGCTGTTGAATGCTTCAACCAGAATCTAGATTCTACTCCGTAGATATTACTAGATGCGCTATGGAGGAGAATGCTAACCCAAAGATAGGTTGTGGGCGTCCCCGCATCAAAACAGTCCAGGGCGTCTTTTCTAATAAAAATCCATGAAGAAGGGGGGGGGTTGAAAAACCTGGGGGTTTACAAAAATTACAATTCATTTACGGAGTATTTAATAGTGACAACAGAATTACTTTTTTAACAAAAAAAAACAATAGTCTCTCCCCAACATGACGCTCCATAGGTAAATGTCATCATTCTCCACGTGATTCTCGCCCGAGTCAAATACGCGATATCTGCAATCTCCTACTCAACCACTTCCTACACTCCAATCCATCTCGGATCGTCAGCGCTCGACCTGTCTAGCGTTTACACAGGATCGTGTTTTGGTTGATGCCATGGATCATGCCTCGAATGCCGACGCAGTGAGGGAGCTTCACGCCGACCTTACTCGAAAATACAGGATTCACGCTGCCAAAGTCGACAGCGTCTGGCGTTCTCTCGACCAAGGCCAACGAGCAAAATGTCTTGCTGCCGGTGCACAAGGAGGCGTTGTGCTTCGACACCCCTTAGATATGTCCCTGGGAAATGTCTACAAATTCATCCCCGAGCTGAATCTGCGTGACATCTCAACTGGGCCTGACTTCCTATTGGATCTCCTGAAACATCGTGGTACGACGTCCCTATTCCAGCAATATTGTAGTGGCGTCAATGCTGGCCCCGGAGATCGTGACTTCATTCTTGAGATGATGGAGAAAAGAAATCTTCGGCATGCTGAGCCCTTCAAGAACTGTCATACCTTCTTCTTGGACGATGACCGATATGGAGCGTCTTTTAAGATCAAGTCCGATCACTGTGAAACACTGGCTGCTTTCACACCTGCCATTCGGGCCGGCCTCTGCATACCTCAATCAACTGGCGAACTCATCCTGGAGAGGCAGCTTTATCTGTTGCAGGCCCTCAATATCCTCATTGAGGACATTCTGGACTTGGGTTCTCAGACAAGAGTTAAAAATCAGCGAACAAAAAAGTCCGACCAAGCAGCATCAGCTGCACTTTCTAAGCTCTCAATTCAAGAGCGGCCGAAGAAGCTCTCCCTTCCAGACCTGATTGCTAGCGCCCAGGATCAAAATGGTTCTCTGGAGGAGTACTTGGGTCTACTCTCTACGGAACCAGCTGTGCTTACTCACGCCGTCAATGTTTGGTTCTTCAGCCGACCGGAGCTTGTCGCCGATGACAAAGGTCGTCACTTGCTTCTCCACACGGACAAACACATCAGCGGTGCCATCTTCGAGTCGATTCACGCTGCAATTAAAGGCACTGCAATTTGGAATTACATGTGTCGCCTGCTAGCACTCCTCGAAAGCTCGACTGCTGACAAGGTGTATCGTGCTATTATTCTGCAGGAAATCTCGAACGTGTGTCACCTGGAGTACAGCCGAGCGCAAGCCCTCTTCACTCGACATGTCCGGACTGGCACATGTTCCAAGTACTTTAAGCGCATACCCAACTCATCCGACAGCGCTGGAAATGCAAAGGTCAATATGAGGATCAACCCGGAAGAGCTCACCAGAACCAATCCTCAACTTCACTATATGCTCCGCTTGTGCCAGTCCCAGACCAATGCAGCCAAGGCAGTGGAGTGAATCAAGAAACTGAGTGAACTTTATGAATCCCATCCTATGGACCGAGAGAGCCTACAAGAAAGGGAGGTTGACTCATTGGGAGATTTGGCCGTAATCACTGGATTCATTCAGGATTTGTCCCCGATCATCTCGATGCCACCCCTCTCCCGCAAGAAGGGACAAATGTTTGTGTCTAGATGCGAGGATCTAAACGTTGGCCTAAACCCTCTTAGGAACAAAGTCGACCTGTGCGACTTTGCAGTTCGTATAGACAATCTTCTTGAACCCGGAATGGCGGAGGGCGCGCTGAAAGAACTTGACAGGTTCATTATCGAGGAGGCTGGCGCAAAAATGGGATTTCTTTACCAAGATCTCATCGAGGACTGCTTAACTGATCTTCAGGACCAGTACCAACAAGCCAAGGCCAAACTGGAAAAGACCGACTATGTTCCCCTTCCCGTGACACACCAGCAGCCATGGGATGAGCGAGTCAAGCAACGAAAGGAAAAAGAAAAGACACGTCCCTCTCAGTTAACCAAGTTTGAGATCATTATGCCACCCACCACACCTACCCCAGAGGAACCCGCAGTGCCGTCGCAGAAGTTCAAAGTCAGCGCGTCAACTGCTGAAGTATTTTCCACGCTGTTCAACAAGGCAAAAGCAAGAGGCTCAGTAAACTGGGCAGCTTTTGAGGGAGGCATGGCCGAGTTGGGATTTTCCATCATGCCCAAATTTGGGTCTGTGTATACCTTTCTACCGCCTGAGAGCATGAAGGTGGAGAAATCGTTCACGGTGCATCGACCACACAAGTCTCGGATTGAAGGATATTTGATACCGGTCTATGCACGTCGATTGAAGAGGGTGTACGGATGGGGGGAGACGACGTTTGAAGTTGCATGATCATGATGGTCAGGATGATCTTCATGACCCATTTCTAGAAATGGAAATGGATGATCTGGGAAACCGACGTCTGCCTGACAATTCAATGCCATGCGTCACACAAGAGCTTGTTTCTTAAAACCATCAACATATCTGGCATATAATGACTAGCATGAAGACGACGATACAAAGAACCGCCCCATCTCGTTCCAAGTGAGCACCGAATAAAATGCGTATTCGTTTCATACCGTAGCGGATCCATCGGAGCCGTCATACCCACTATTTCGCCGGCACCGATACCTAAGTGCCGGTGGGTGAAGCTCAACCCCCGAGAGGTACTCCGTCAATCTGTATACAATTTGTAACAGCAATTCCACTTAGTTCTGAATATACACATGTATCCGGCTCGAAGGGTCAGGGAAGGTGGACACAAACGACCACTCCAACAGTCGCAACTGGTCGGCCCGGTTGATGAACATTCTCGCTTCTGGCTGGTGTTCGTTGGGTATGTCCGATGAGTTCGGTTTGCTCAGTATCCTCCCCTATTTATGTCAGTGCAATGTCCAAGGATAAATTGTGTCCAAAGACGCCTGGCAACGTACCTGTAGAGGCTTTAGGTGCGTTCGATCTAGTACTTTTCTTGCACAACCTCCAAAGAATGAGGGCCGCTGAGGGGACGGCAACAAAGACCCCTACCTGGGCGATGATCGCTTCGGAGGATAAAGTCATTCTCAGTGTTAGGCCAGTGCCAGTTATTTCGAATGGGGTTTTAAAGGTCACTTTCCAACTGCATCTTCGGTGGTGATTTTGTGATTTCTATATACTCCTGTTCGTTGCAAATTCTGGCTTCACTCCACATTCTGTGCATACGCCTCTTCAAGACTTGCCAGGGTGAACTCTCAGTCACCGCACAGCAGAAAAGCAAATTTTGGCCTGTGTGAGACATGATCAGGATCAGGGTGCTGGAGGGTGCTGGTCAGCCTCGTTGCTGGCAGCGCCAGAATTTGCGATTCCTTCCAGTGCCTAACCAACGGCTTCCCTGACCACAAATTCCGCTACGGAACGCAAATTCTGGCAATACTGTACGATCTGTTGAGTATTGCAAATTCTGGAACCGCGAATTTTGGCACCGCAGAGCTCAGCCACGGTATCTGCCACGCATCCAGCACCCCTGCAATGCATCTCTGATTGGCTTCGCCATGGCTCGTCATAGCCTCAACGCAAATTTTGGATTCATTGCCAAGATATGAGAGAAACAAGCCATGGCCAAATATATAGGTGGTGTTCCTCGCTGTTATTCAGCTTGCCTGATCATTCTCCCATCTTCAATATCGCCTACTCCCAGTAGACTTGTGCATACTGTTCAGCACAGACATGGCGACTGCACCACGTATTCCTGAAGATGAGTGGGATGTCCACAAGGCAGAGATAGTCGCCCTCTACCCGACCATGACTTTAGCAGAGCTCATGAATCACATGAAGACAAACTATGGATTCTGTCCCACGTTGGTCAATAGTTCTGAGCACCAGAAGTTCAGACTCTAACGTCAGCTTTATAGTCACCCTCAATACGTGCGAAAGCTAAAAAATTGGGAGGTTGGAAAAAATGCCACCAAAGAGACGTTGGTATATGCCATCACTCAGGTCCAAAAGCGAAAACGCAATGGCAAGGAGACTGAGGTCACCATCAAAGGCAGAGTGGTCGGGGCGAAGAAATTGAAGAAGGCAGCAAGAAGATATGGCCGTTCCGGATGTGATGCGGGACGGGAATCAGGCAAGTTTCTTCTTTCTCAGCCCGATGCAATTTGGCGGGAAGATAGCTAACACTTTCTTCTAGACCTTCCAGCGGATACCCCAGATAGTGTGATTGTTCAGACGCCGCCAACAGAGGTAGCTAATTTCGTCGACTGCTCGCGGTTGCCTTGGTTCTAGTTTCAGGATCTCTTAGAATCATCCGGTAGGTTTCTCGTCGAACTTTTCATTCTTCTGTCTCGTTAACTTTCAAAGTCTGGCATCTCGCTACTGGCAAGAATCCTACCCCAAGCAGGTTCATAAATTTTGACTTGTTCCCTAACACATCTATTCCATTGTTGGCGAATGTGAGTGAAGACTTGTCAAGCCTCCCCAATCTTTTTTTAATGCTTTTCCAGGATCTGAACAATGGGCAGCCTCATTTCCCCATGCTTGAGTCATTTCAACCGATATCAAGCCCTCGGCTCTTTTTGGACTGGGATCCTTCTGAGTCTTCGTCACCGTCTGGGCAAATAGCGCAGACCAACCGTGAAGCTAGAGTGCTTCTTGGAGAATGCCTAGACAACTCTGTCGACCCGTGTATCCCCGAACACTTCCCCAAAGTAGCTTCCAACCTGGAGCGTGTCACTATCGAGAGACAAGATGGAGACACTGTGCGTCAAATCCAGGGCTCTGCTATGGAGGCGCCATTCCAGCTACTCCGGTATGCAGTCTGTCTCTGTTCCAACAACATGCTTAATTACGACACGGTCGACAAACTCCTTACATGGATCTTGCGGAGTGGACTATTCTGGTTTATTGAGCACCTCATCGAGAAGAAGACTCCATCGACTCAATTATTTGCCTCCACCCTTCTCGCTAGTGCTGTAAGGTGTAATGAGTCAACCACGATTCGCGCGATGGTTAGGAAGGATGTCGATCCCAATATTTTTATCAGCACCTGTTACTCTCACAAGACCTCCCCTCTACACAACGCGATACTGCATGGGGATTTGTCTCTTGTTCGTCTTTTGCTTGATGCTGGAGCTCATGTTAACCTTCTTCACGGTGATCATTTCACTCCGTCACCACTCCGTACCGCAATTACAGAGCGTCCCGACTGTCCCCTTATCGCGCAACTCCTGATTGACCGCGGCGCGGATGTGAGCGAACAGGTCAAATATTGGCACGCGAGGACATTACTTGTATCTGCTGTGAAAAGTGGAAATCAAGAACTGCCTCGAATGCTGTTGAAGGCTGGTGCTCGCGTAAATGACACAATAGGGTCTGATGGAACGCCACTCCGAGCTGCGGTAGAGTGCTGCAATGCCGACATGGTTGAGCTTTTTCAGTGCTGGAGCGAAAGTTCATAGTCCGATTGGCCTGATACCCGAAGACGAACGCAATGAGGCTGTGAGGATACGCGGCGTGAACTTGTTTAAAACACCACTTCAGTATGCTGCTGCGAAAGGCGACATCGAGATGGTTCTAATTCTTTTGGATGCAGGAGCAGATGTCAATGAGTTCTCCGCTGAGATTTACGCCGAGTATTTCGGTTTTGGTGGACATGAACGCGACTGTGGCCGTTGTGACGACTGCGCCGACTGCGGTGACTGTGAGAGTTATCGTTACTTGAATAATATACGAAGCATCAAAACACCGCTACAAGCAGCAGTATCAAAAGGCGATATTACACTGGTTCGATTACTACTTAGCTTCGGTGCAGATGTCAATGCGACGGGAGGTTATGGTACGGCAATACAGATTGCATCAGCAGCCGGAAATCTCAAGTTGGTAAAGCTCTTGTTGAGCAAGGGAGCAGATGTGAATTCTCCCACACAACAGCCTAGAGGTCGAACAGCTCTCCAAGCAGCCGCAAGATTCGGACGCAAGGCCGTAGTTGAGTGCTTGCTCGACACCACTGCCGATATTAACGCCCCGCCCAGTCACAGAGATGGCCTAACTGCGCTTCAAGCAGCTGTTCAAAATGGAGACCTCGACCTGGTCAAAATCCTAGTCCGGGCTGGTGCAGATATTAATGCAGATCCATGTCCTGTGAATGGTCGAGTATGCATCCAGGCTGCCGCTGCGACAGGAGATATGCAGATGGTCAACTATCTCCTGGAGATGAATGCTGATGTTAATGCCCCTACATCAAGAATCAGCGGTGGGCGAACCGCACTCCAAGTCGCAATACAGAAAACCCATATTTCAATCGCTAAAAGGCTGATTGACAAAGGCGCGAACGTCAATGGGCGGCCAGACTCGCAGGATCAATGTCTAACTCTCCGCGCTGCGATCGAGAACAAGCAATACGACATGATTCAACTACTACTCAGCCAGGGAGCCAATCCTAATGGCCATACAATTTTGCGGTCTCCCCTTGCGGCTGCCATAATCACCGGGGAAGAAAGAATCGTTCGTTGTCTTATAGAAGCTGGTGCCGATATCAACAGCTTCTGAAAGCTGGAGCAGATGTTAACGCGTGTGGTTTGGAAATGTGGGGAAAGACAGCCCTGCAAAAAGCAGTTTATTCAAACAATATTAACCTCGTCAAGCTTCTTATAAATGCCGGCGCCGATATAAACGCCTCCGCGATTGCATCCAGCAGCACAGTCTTACAAGACGCAGCTGAAAGGGGGAGCGTTCACATGGTCGAGTTTCTCCTCTCACAAAACGCCGATGTTAACGAGCCACCCGCCAAAAACTATGGGGCGACAGCACTGCAAAGAGCCGCTAGAAGGGGCCACATGCCTATCGTCGTGATGCTTCTCAAGGAGGGAGCCGACGTCAACGCTGCACCAGCAGTTAACGGTGGCCGGACAGCTCTGGAAGCAGCGGCAGAGCATGGGCGCCTCGATATGATGTATTTGATGCTTCAGAATGATGGCGATCCCGAAACCATCGAGACGCGATGCAAGGCGGCCGCCGAACTGGCTTCATCCGCTGGGCATTTCATCATCGCCAAATTGTTGCGAGAGTGGAAGCCATCTGATGAGCAGCAGGTCCACGTTTGAAGGGATTCTTAAACTTGGCCGCCACGTTCTTGGATATCTTGAGTTGACCGAGACGTCCCGGGATCTAATAATAGTATTAGTCAATCCGCCGTATTGGTATGGAGTACGGAGTAAGCCGATGCATTGTTGCAGAGTAGGGGTTAGCATTCGATCCGTACTAGTAGTGTTAGTGCTCTATGCACCTCATGCGTCTTAGTAAATATCAAGGCATGGAGTACTTACATCCCCCGTATTAATACGAGATGGGCAATCGACTTAATAATACCTCTCTTCATAAATATCAGCGTCAATCCTCGAGATTTCAACGATAAGTCCTTATCACACCTCCCTCACAATGCCGACTAAACCATCTTTTGACTCCCTGCCGCTCCGCAAGGATGGCCCCCACGGAAACGCCTGGGGCCTGTTTGGAGAAAACGACCAGCTGGGCATGCTGAATCTCTTGACGCCAGAAGCGACTGCAATTGCCGCTCGGGAGATCGTCGACGGAACTCGGGTCTCCACGGACTTGCCGGTCAACCGCCCGCTCAAGCCGTTCTGGGGTAGACAATTGATGCACCACACGATCAAGCCGTGGGAGCCAATGATGATCAACGATGATATCGTCACGTTCAACACGCAGAGCAGTACGCAGTGGGATGGGTTCAGGCACTTTGCTTACCAGAAGGAGAAGCTCTTCTTTAATGGGAAAAAGCAGGAAGACTTCGGCACGTCTACTGTTAATGGGACTCACGGTAAGCCGGCCTTGGCGGGAACCACATTCGGTGCATGATGGATTGAGAAAGCTAAGGAAGCACACGCATCAGAATGGGTTAGGAATGGCGGCATTGTAGGACGTGGTGTCTTGCTGGACTATGCGTCCTGGGCAGATGCCAAGGGCATCGAAGTCAAGCCATTCACCGCGGCATCCATCAGCCTCCAGGACCTCAAAGAAGTAGTCGCCAGCCAAGGAACTACCTTCAAAGACGGCGACATTCTCATCATTCGCACCGGCTGGACACGTGCCGTCAACAGGCTGACCGAGGATGAATGGACCGCAATGGCTAGCCTCCCAGACCCTCCTTGCATCGGGCTCCAGCAGTCAGAGGAAATGCTCCGATGGCTGTGGGATAACAACTTTGCCGCCGCCGCGGGAGATCAGGCCGGTCTGGAGACATGGCCTTGCCAGAATACAGATTACTATTTCCATGAGTGGCTCATTGCTGGATGGGGAATGCCTATCGGAGAGCTGTTTGACTTGGAGCGGTTGAGCGAGGAGTGTCGCAAGAGGAAGAGATGGACCTTTTTCTTCAGCAGCATGCCATTAAAGGTAGAGTCCAACGCTTCCTAGCTGATGAATCGTTACTAACGAGCTATCTAGGTCGTGGGCGGTGTTGCTACTCCTCCGAATGGAGTAGCTATCTTTTGATCGAGGAGGCGGCTTCAAGCGTAGCGGTGGATTACTGGAGTCAGTTTACGAAAATATTCGGATATGCTCTCTTACATATGGAAGCTCACGATATTCATGGTAAATGGTAGATTTTGAACCACCACACAGCGATGTGCCCATTCTCATGCAATGCCTGCCTCCCTCTCAACCTCCTCTTTGCTGAGTGACCACTTGTCTTGGAGCTTCTTGTCAAGAGACTTCTCGTATACGTGCTTGCCCCACCACTCTCCCCAGCTTGTGAGGAAGATCCTCTCGGGATCCTCGGGGAAGTCTGACCTAGTGAAGGCTGCGAGAATGCTCCGTGCACCTTGCAAATCACCAGCGTTAGCTTCATCTGTTTGACCAGGCGAGGGTCAACCTACCTTCAGCAACTGATTTGGCATCGGGCATGGCCATAGTGAGCCCCATGTCGCTTCCGACTCCGGTGTTGGGGATAAGCCCTGGTGAGACCGCGACAATGTCACAGATGCCCGTGAGCTGTCGACGCCACCAGTGGGCACTCAGGAGCTGAATGAACTTGGTGCTGGAGTAGACGGTGCCTTTGTTTGCACCGGACCCTCCTTTGAGGACGGCATCAAGAATGCCTATGGGGATGTCATTGTCAGTGTGATTCAATCCCTACTTGAAAGGAGCCACGTACTTGGGTCTGAGACGCCGCGTACGCCTCCAGATGAGACGATGACGATGCGCGACTTGGAGGACACGACTTTTTCTTTCAGCAGGTGGATGAGGTAGTGCTGAGCTACACAAGTTGTCAGCTTCAGTTCGGCTCTATACGAATCAACGGCACTCGATGTGCTCACAGAAATGGTTCACGATTAACGCCTCGCACCACTTGGATCCATGCAGCCCCAACTTCTCAGCTCCCTCGCCGATGGCAGCATTTAGCAGGAGGTAGTCCACCTTATCCTCTCCAACCTTTTCAAGCACCTGCTGCGCGAAGGTCTGGACAGTCTTCAAATCAGACAGCTCCAGTGGTAGCACAGTTACAGCATTGGTCGATCTGTCAAACTGGAGTGCATCATAGGCGGTGATTGTGCGTTGGGGGTTTCTGGCACCAAGGATGACATTGTACGGCTGCTCTTGTTCGAGGAGCTGCTTGATGGCTTCAAAGCCCTGTGACACAAGTCAGTTTCATAAATGAGAACAGGAATGAATGGTTTGTGCTTGTGTACCAAGCCTGAAGAAACGCCTGTGGCGACTATGGTCTTTGCGGGGACAGCCATTTCTCTGTGCAATCAGTGAAGCGAGAATGAGTTCTGATAGGTACGATACGGAGCACTTTGCACACTTTCAGTATGAGGTTTTATATCCGTTAGCAGGTTGCTGCTATCTATGAATACTGTCTACTCCGTACGGAGTATACCTAGCCTGATTACCAACTCTTAGCGACCTGTAAAGTGTTTACGCAGACAATATCTGCCTGAAGAAGACTCATGACTGATTTCTAAGCAGCCCCAAAATAATGGCCATTTTCTGGCACAGAAACGGCCATCTCCGCACCCATAGATAGCAAGGCCACCAAAGCGGTTTTAAATGCAACAGTGATAGCTGAACAGGTAGTCGATAGTGGTGAAACATTCTGCACCCAAGGTAAGTGAGTCAAGCAGCAAAGGGCAATTTCCAATATTACTACGAAGTACGTGCACGTCATCTGCTTGCGGTGAATCTTTCATCTCTGTGAATGCCTTGTCGATTTCAAGGTGGATACTATCATGCTTGTATTTACCTATGTATTGATCACACCAAACCATATAAACTCCCTAAGCCCCCAAGATACACCCCAGTGGGGAGCAGGATATCTCCAAGTGCGACGCCCTTTGCAGAAGGACTCGCGAAGAAATCGAAGACGAAAAAAGACAAACAAGCACACCAAATGAAGAAAATTAACCGCCTTTACCCTTCACTCATTCATGCTTGATGGGAGGGAAGTACTTGGCCGAATCAAACTCGCACGTCACCTGGCTCTCTGGCAACGAACCGTTGAGTAAATAGTTCCTCAGATACGTGTTGGCACAGTCATTGCCGGTGGAATAGGTGCCGTGTCCATATGCGTCAACTATGACCAAGCGCGAATCTTGGAACCCCTTCAGCGTTGTCTTGGCGCCTTCAAGAGAGGTGACAGGGTCCCAGGTGGTGGACATGGCAAGCAACGGGTAGGCCGTCTTGACGCCGATCTCGGGAACATAGGGATGTGTCCTGGGAATGGTCCATTTCGCCTTGGCCCAGTAGAAAGAGTTGACCACGTACATGAAGGGGTTCATGATGTAGAAGGGCTCCAGCGTGCGAATCATGCCCTCGTTATCTTGTGGCCAGTTCTTCTCCCCCGAAACACCATCGTTCAGGCGATAGAAATAGATGGCCTCGTTTATGGACAGCCCTGTCTCGTCTTTCTTCTCATCTGTAAGAGCAGCAACACTACCACCGTAGACCTCATAAGCTAGTGTCGCATTTCCCTCCATGGCTTCCAGCAGAATCTTGGATAGCAGCTGCCAGGACTTGTGGCTGTAAAGGGCATTTAAAATTCCATTGTAGAAGATGGAAATGTATTGCACTATGCCAAAGTTCTTGTTGCTGTAATAAACTGTCATTGGCTCGGCCTTCAGTTTTGTTCCAAACTCCTTAACCAACTTGTTGAGTTCGTCGGGGTTCTTTGACAAGGCGGCCAAAGGACAGGCAGCCTCTCCAGCTTTGATACACTCGTCCAAGAATCCCCAGAAGTCTCGTTCGGTGTCCTTGTAGGCTATCCATTGCATGGGGCTCTCGTACCACTCGAAGTTGTCCACAACACCGTCAATGACGATACGCTCCACACGTTCGGGAAACAGGCCTGCATACGTTTGGCCAATGACAGTGCCGTAGCTCTGGCCCCAAAAGTACATGCGATCCTGACCGATGGCGTCAATGATGCTGTTCATGTCTGCAGCCACCTGAGGCGTGTTGATGTATTTGCCGTGCTCTCCGGAGGTGTCAGCACATGACTTCACGAAGATTGAAGCCCAGGAGCTTAGAGCCGGAGCGTCCGCGACAAGATTGTCCAACGGTATCCCGCTTAGAAAATTGCGTATCGCGTTGTTGGCGTAGCAAGAGCCACCTGGGGTAGAGGCACCGACGCCTCGTGGATCAAAGCTGACGAGATTGAAGTCTTCACCAATGATCCCCATCAGTCTATCGGCTTGGGAGCGCACAACCAGGATGCCGCTTGCACCGGGGCCACCGGGGTTATGGAGAATATTCTTCGAGTCCTTGGTGGTATTCTTGCCGCGCAGCCTGAGAAGGGGGATGCTGAAGGTCTGGTTGCCAGAGTTGGCCTTGTTGAACTGGTCCATGGGCACATCAATAGTGCTGCATTCCATCAGATGGCCAGTGACATTCCCACATGGGGCCCATGAGATATGCTCCCCAGGGTATGTGACAGTATCATCAGCGCGACGAAAGGGCTGGCCATTGAGAGGAGAAGCCTGAACATGTGCATTGTTGGAGCTGAGGAAGCCAGAAGCAGCAAGCAGCCAGGACAATACTGCCCCCTTCCCAGAGAAGGAAGAGTGGCCCCCAGGGGCCTTGGACATGTGAGGAAGACCGACCATGGTGACGACGATGGACAGTAGTGAAGATGAGCAAGGATATTAGCAGTATTGGTGTGCTGTATGAAGGCCTAAAAAGATTGTTCACTCGCACGAGTCAAGCATGAAGGGCACGCTTTGTTGTGAGGATCGCTCTGGAAGAATGTTTCTGGAACCGGCTTTGACGCTCAACTTTATATCTTTGGGAACACAGACAGGGACGGTAGACTAACAAGGTCGAGGTCCTTATTAGATGTGGCCTGTGTGAGTGGCCAACGGTCGAAGAAACAATTGGATTTCGTCGTGATGGGGGTGGATTCAACGCCCGCTTCACATTGTTCAACAGCTTTAACTCCTCTGGGAATGCACCCAGGCAACAGAAGGGTGGATACAGATTGGAATATAAAGCATAGAGAAGAATACTGGTGTGCAAGTAGAAGCAACATTCCAGATCTAGACCTTCGAAGGGGTATGTTTCCAGAGTGGACCCGTACAAGGGCTTTAGTTAAACCCGGAGGTCTGCATCACTCTTCTCAGCTCAATATTAAGATGCAAAGCACCTCAGCCTGCTTCCCCGGTCGAATCCTGGTCCCGCTTTGGATACGAAGTACATGGAGGAGGAGCATCTGACTGACGGAGGGAGGCTTCGCCGGCTACAGCACCCGGGCTGTTAATGAAGTTAAGCCTGCCTTGCCCATTCGGGGGGAGTCGTTTGATGCTCAAGATGATCCATTGTCAAGGACTGCTTATTGGAACGAACGGGTAGGGCAAGACAGGGCCAGCTGTTGTCCGACACGTGGTTTGGAGGGTGTGTGGTTCTAGCATCTAGGCACCGGGGAACTGTGCCCCAGCAGCCAAGACAAATTTAAGGACTTCATTTTCCTAATTGGTAGAAAGAAAGAAAGAAATGACTTGGGCTGTGGGCTGTGGGTTGTGGTTGTGGTTGTGGTTGTAGGTTTTGGTTGTGGGTTTTGGTCAAGCTGCAAGGGCCGGGAGAAGGCGGAAAACAGCCAGTGAGAAGTACGGTGACGCAAGTTTCCATGAGGGCCAAGCCCCTAGAAGTTGGCTCTTGTCCAATAAGTCTATTAAGCAAATTAGTTGTCCCAATCTATGCCATGTCCCTTAAGGTGCTCACGGACACGCTCTAAATATTAGTTAGGATCTTGTCTCAAAAAAAAAAGAAAAAGAAGGAAAACACACATGCTCTTCTACAAAGTACTACATAGCAGGACTTCCGATTAACCAAGTACAATAGTACTTTTAATCCCATTGATCTATGAATCAGCTTCAAGGCGTCGGTTCTCTTATAACTTCACTTTAGTCACAATCCCTGTAACTGATATCGCCGACCTCCCTTTGCACACTCAACGGCATCGTATCTCGTTTCCCGTTAACCGGTCCCCAGCCGAGAACCCATACGGAGTACTTCGTATTAGATACTTCACACGTCAATACTCTGTGATAATACCCTCATTCACATCCTTGGCAGTGTGGCTTGGGGGCTGGTGGAGGATTTCCCAGGCTCTCGGGTCACTGGGTCAGCGTCATTGGCTCTTGGACAGCCCACATGCAGCACCCAACACCCATTCTCCAAATGCAGCTTGATATAGATAGATTGTAGATTACCAAGTAGTCGGATATACGGAGTACATCAGCCAACGTTGTTTTCAGTGGATTCAGCCCCGAAGAGACTCGACAATAGCAGCTCTAGCCTCCACAGCCACCAAAGCCACCAGTGGGCGAGAGAATCAGCCAGCAACGGCTCCCCGCAGGACAGCATGTATTTGCATCCGTAATGTTAATGTTATGTTGCCATTTCATTGGCGCTCAGATGACACTTGGATGGCTTCATGCCGGCATCTCGGCTTACTCAATGTTACCCCGAACAATGCAATGGCATTAGTACTACTACGCTGTAATCAGATCAGACTCTCTCTGTTGAAGCTCGTACGCCCTTCACGGGGCACCGGTGTTATCATTTCGAATCCGGAGATTAACGTTAATATGGATGGTCTGGACTATCATAGGTGCGGACTTTGGTTCACATCACAGCCACGAATCATGCAGACATCCCCGTATCTCCTCATCATGGATGCCATATCAACACTACTATAGCCATATGTACGAAACCAGACACGCCGAGGCGTCTCCTCATGAGTATGGTAGGGCCTCCATCTTCAAAGATTCCAACGGTTATTGGTGGCCGCATCACCATCACCGGCGCTGTCCTTGAAGTGGCTTAGAGGGAGATCAACCCTTGGTGGAACTTCAACTAATATAGTCAGTCACTAATAATACTAGTACTACTAGGATTCCGTCACGCGCGACCAACCCCAGGAAATGGAACAAGTGCTCCGGCTAAGAAAGAAATGCTCCTAGTACTATGGATCCCCAAGAAAACCCCCGAGGACCCAGTCTGCTACTGAGATCCGATCATCAATGACTTCGATACTAGGACGGAGTAGTAGTAGAGTAGTACTATAGTATAGTATAATAGGCACTGCCTCACGACCCGCAATGTTGGTGACAAGACAACAACATATCGCATAACGGGCAGATGAAAAAAACCAACAATAAAAGAAGAAAAATGCCGGAAACCCGGGTAGGTGGTTGTTCATTAATTTAGCGCACGTGTCACCTGAAAACTTCGCCTGCATGGCAAATACTATGCATCTCCTTGGCGACCCTCCATGAACGTCAAAGACAGAAAATGGGTTGCATCCACATTCTGTTGGGCTGTACGAAGTATGTTTACATATCTGCTAGATAACAAGTATTTTTCGTTCGCTCTGTGAGGCCATACTTGATACAGATCTCCCTTTTCGACGTTCTAGAACACACCACTACGAAATAGGGACAGCTGATATGAGTATAGTACCTAAGCAAAATAGTTTGTCTTGGTGTCTTGGTTTCACTATCGTGGCTTCTCGTTGTTGGCTCATCCACTTTTTATAAGCCCTCACAAGACCACTTTTCGTTACCCTACCAGCGCACTGAATATCCATACCATCTCCATAGTCACAAACTCCATACTACGAGCACTACCATGGATATAACCTAACAAACGGAGATGCATTTCTCGGCGCCACAGCCGGCCTTTCATGACACTTGGATTCGCTTCGTGCATCTCGCCTTTCCTAACCGCTTTCGAACATGTCCGCTTCCTACTCCCCCATCACAAAAAATGCATGAAACAAAAGACCCCGAGTGAGCCGGATAGCTGCCTCGGGTACTGCACAGCTTCGCTGTACAACCACAGCTCGGTATTAGAGCGGCCCACTCAGAGTGCCCCGTAATGTGGTCAAGAGATCGGATGATATCATCAGGTAGAACTCCGTATTGGCGTTGCCCTTTGTCGCGTGCTTTGGGACCCCATCGTACCAGTCTGGTGGGACATTGTGAGTGTCATGTTGGGTACTAGCAGTATGGAGTAGTACTACAAGCAACGTGTTGCTCGACCAACAGCTCGATTCGGCTCCAGTTCAGTTGACTCGTCATCTACAGATACTGCACAGCCTACCAACTGCCGTGTTGTGTGTAATCATAGTCATCAAATTCATTATGCTACTGCTCAATCTGACCTCCCCCAACAACAAATCAAGCGACTCTTCCCATAGAAGCATGTGCAGTACAGTCTCTGTGTGTTTGTGTCCGTCTTTCACCGTCCTGCATTTGTCCGTCGCTCTCGGACCGCTTCTTAGTCTTTGTTGTTGAACACATCGCCGCCGACATAGTTAACGAGCTCCTTAACCGGATCCAGCTGCTCACGTCCAGCCCCAAAGTCCATGCCCTTCCTCATTACCCGCCGGTAATTCTTTCCTGGACTGACCTTGCCAAGCACATAGCCACGCCTCGTCTCAACTCTAGATGGGACTGGGATGCTTCGGCCAACAACTGCCTCCATCCCTTGCCACGCAAACGTAATGGCCTCTTTAGCATCTCCAGGGATTCCTGCTTCGTCCAACATCACAAACTTTGTCTCTGGGAAAGATTGCTTCAGGTAGTCCAGTATGTTAGGGTTCTTGGCGCCACCGCCACACATGTACACTTCAACCAAGGGCCCATACTGCGTTGGCATGTACCGCTTGTAATGCTCGACGATGGCCTGTGCAGTGATTCTGGTGATGGTAGCCACAATGTCATTGGGCGACATCCCGTTGGCGACTCCACGGTCAATCAGATCGTGGGCAATAGTATCGCGGAACACCTCCCGGCCGGTGGTTTTTGGTGGATCTACGGGGAAGTAAGGGTGGTTCTTGAGAAATTCATCGACCATCTCCTGGTTCACCTTGCCAGCCCGGCCCATCTCTCCGTCCTTGTCGTATTCCATCTCCCCCTTAGTAAAGTAGCGCACCGCAGCGTCAATGAAGACGTTGCCCGGGCCCGTGTCAAAGTCAAAGAACTCCTCGTTCAGCTTGCCTTCCGCATCCGGAGGAATGAAGCACACGTTGGCGATGCCACCAATATTCTGGCATGCCCTGAGCTTCGTTGGATGGTGAAGCAACAAGGAATCGAAGAATGCAATCAGCGGGGCACCCTGCCGACCTGCTGCCTGATCCGAGACCCGAAAATCCGTCACGGTCGTGATGCCCGTCATAGACGCAAGGAAAGTTCCCTCGGCCATGGTGAGAACAGACTGCTTGTGGCCGTCTAGGGGCATGCTCTCTAACCAGATTGTTTGTCCATGAGAACCGATGGCATCGATAGATGAGAGTGGGATAACATGCTTCTCTGCAAACGTCTTGACAGCGTCCGCAAATGTCTCGCCAAGAATCACATTGACCTCTGAGAGTTCCTGGGGCGTGGTTGTGTTGTGAAGGATCATGTTCATGACTCTCTTCTTGATCTCTGGCTCCAAGGGAACCTCATCATACTTGAGAAGTTCAAAGTGCATCGGCTCCTCGGGAGATGCTTGTCTGAAGTGGCAGAGAGCGCAGTCGATCCCATCCATGGATGTTCCAGAGTTGAGACCAAGAACCGTCATATCAAGCGATGACGAAGTCTCCGCGCTGGAGGCTGCATTTGCGGAACCCATGATTGCAGCACGAAGAATGAAAAGAGGGAATAATGGATGTACAGGCCGTGGGCGAAGCCCAGATCAGATAAGATGGACGAGGCTTAAGCAGTGTAGTCTGATCGACTGCCTTTATGCCGATGGTGCATTAGCCTCAACTTTGAGAATCCTTCTGAGTCCGTCAAGCCCTTATGCTTAATTTTAGTAGCCCGATCGATGATGGAGTTGTGAGGGGACTTTGATGATAAAAAGTGTGGTGAATCTGATGAGGCCCATCATATGCCTAAACGCTTGAGCGTGTAAGCGGCTGTGTAACAGCTTAACCATTTAGGCGTTCAGGATGTTGACAGATGCCGACGATCGATCCCCGCACGGAACTGACTTTAGAGCAACATTAGAGCAAGACAGGAAAAGCCAATTCCGGGGAAGCGACTTTACTCAACCTCTAGCTCGTCTCGATCAATAACGATAGGAGCTAAAGCATAGGTGCAGCACGGCGATAGCTGTAACTGCCGCAGTGAGCGAGAATACTATCAATCCCTTGTGTTGCGCAAGTTCTCGGCTACGCAATCCTCCTATCACAAATCCCCCGTGTTGCGCGTCAACGAATGGACCCTTCCTGTTTTGGAGGCCAAAGACGAAGAGAACTCGGCTATTGAACAACACTGAGCACCGGAAATCGTCCAAGAACCATCATGGCCGGTCTCCAGATTTGGCGGTATGTGCCTGGAAAGGCCTTACTGTTCCTGATCAACCTCGTTGCTGCCACGGGGTTGGTCTTCGAAGGTGAGCAAGAGTATCCTGTCATGTCCAACCACGAGTTTTGACACGTCACCAACCAGGTTATAATCAGGGCGTCCTAGGCACAGTTAGTGGCACGCGCGGCTTTATCGAAATGGCAGATATTGGTCATAATGGGGTCGTTACCAATTCGACCAAACAAGGTGGACTAGCGGCGGCATACTACTTCGGTGCCATGTGGGGATGTTTTATCGGTGGTAAGGACCCATAGCGTCGAGTCCAGGCTGCTCTAACGTTATATATAAAGGGTGGGTTGGCGACAGGATTGGCCGTAAGGGAGGCGTGCTCATCGGCACTGCCTTTGGCATCGGTGCCGCCCTCATGGCGACCAGCCAGAATGCCAGCATGTTCATCTGCGCCCGTGTAATTACAGGCATTGGAATTGGCTTCATGAACGCTATTATCCTGCCTTGGGTCAGCGAGTTGTCACATTCACACGACCGTGGCTCAAGCTTCTCGCTTGTTTTCGTGGCCAACTTTCTCGGCATCGTTATTGCTTACTGGATCAACTTCGGCGTTCGCGACTCAAATGATGAGTTTCGCTGGAGGTTTCCCCTTGGGTGGATGATTATCCCGCTCTTGGTTGTTGACTTGGCCATTCCATTCCTGCCAGAGTCACCTCGGTTTGTGATACTAAAAATGCAAAACATTTGGTCCAAATAGTGTTGACACAATTCTCTCTTCAGATGGCTCATTGCTAATGGTCAGCGGGAGCAGGCTATCGATATCTTGTGTAAACTCCGAGGAGACTTGGATCCAAAAAACCCAAAGATTGATGCTGAAGTCGAACAACTGGACGCTATCGTTGAGGCAACATACCATAAGCGTAACGACTTGGTGAATATCGTTCTCGGTGGTCGATTCTCAGACAAGCTCCATCTTGGTCGACGGGCCATCCTGGGGTTCGCTCTCCAGTGGATCCAGCAGTGGACTGGGATTCTGGCCATTGTGGGGTGGGCAGGCGTTCTCTTCGAGCTGGCCGGTTTTGATGCGTACAAGTCTCTCTGGCTAGCTGGCTTGGCTAACACAATAGGGGTGCCTGGGACAGCCGCTGCAGCCCTTGTCATTGACTGAATGGGACGAGTAAAGTCTCTGATCGCATCATTTGCCATCCAGGGAGTTTGCTTGTTCCTAGTCGCCGGTCTAATCAAGACATCCCAAGACACAGTCCAGACAGATCCAGAATTGTCACAGCGACTAGGGACGGCGGCCGCTAGCTTTGTTGTTATATATATCTGGTGAGTAGGTCAAGCTCTGTGGATTGCCGGGCATTTGCTGATTTCCACGATCAAAGGTTCTTTACCATGTTCAACATCATTCCTTGCTGGATCTACGGCACCGAGATCTGGCCCCAGGAGGTACGAGCTAAGGGGTATAGTTTCACCATCTTCGGTTGGGCGACCGGGTGCGGTTCGACCACGCTCATCATGCCCATCTTCCTAAGTCGAATCGGCTATGGTACGTACCTCTTCTTCGGGGCGATCAACATTGTTGTCGCGCCCTTGGTTTGGTTCATCTATCCCGAGCTTGCGAATCGAACCCTAGAGGAAATCTCTCTTCTTTTCACCAGCGACAGCATCCTGGTGAGTGAAAACATGAAGGAGTACCATCGCCGCATTGATGAAGCGGGAGGCAACACCGCAGTTGCAGCTCGATGTCTCTTGGATGAGGTGGATTGAGAGTCGCCAGCAGATCGGAGGGAGGTAAGAGTGTGAAGATGAACGAGGTCAAGGTGCCTATGGCGAAAACGTCGGCCCAAGTGACGATATATGACGGAACGAGTTGGAATGAACATTGAAAATGGATCGATTTGGTTGAATTAATTTCAATACTGACATTAATATTATATTGAGTGGCCTTTGAGGATCATGAATTCTGAAAAGCTTCTTCTTGTATGAGTGTGTGTGTGGGTGTGAGTGTGTGTGTGGGTGTGAGTGTGTGTGTGTGTGTGTGTGTTTGGCTGGATAGGGGCTTCGCAGCCACCGTTGTTCCGTTACCCACCCGAGTACAGACTAGTCAGGTAAGCCTCCAAGGATGTGGAGCTTGTTGACTTAATATAAATCTACGCCCATGGTTGGCCAAAGTCGAAGTTCCACTGGAGTTCTCCGAGCAAATCAGGTGGTATCTGGAATGACCAGTCTCCCGCGATATCCGGGTTTATTTGCTCGTATGATGGCCGTGAAACCCCGTTACTGTCAACGGACAAGACGGTTGGCACTGTAGCGGCTGCTGTGGGGGGCTCCTCTCCCAGTTGGGGCGGTCTGGTTTGCCTCTGGGCCGCCATGTAGTCGTCGATTCGCGCAACCTGAGACCGAAGCTTCTCGCCGGCGCCCGTGCTGTGATGTACCGTCTCCAAATGATCGAGAAGTTGGGCCATTGAAAGCATGATTGAGCGTACCCTGTTGTATTCCGTCTCACTCAGTCGCTCCTCAAACACAGAGCCAAGGATTGCGCCTATGCCTCCCAAGTGGTACAACAGTGGCTTGCTGAAAGCTAGCAGATATGACACGGGAATTGAGACAAAGGCATCAGTGACGTCGCTGGCGATTTGGCAGCGTTCCTCGATGCTTGCGCCCCCGGCTGCAAATAGGGTTATACGGAGAAGCTGGAGACTGGCCGTGATGTTGGCTGCCTGAAAGCCAAACCGGTCTTGCCCCATACTGTAGACCATTTCCGGAGTGGTTTTGAAGCAGTCTGGCAGGTTGATGTACATCTGCAGCACTTTGTTGCGAACCGATACCCCGGTTACGGTTGAGCGATCATCAATGATTTCGTACATGAAGGACCGGCGGCGATCTCGAAAGCGTGCGAGGGCATGTTCCAGCACTCTGTACAGATCGGTAATGAAGTTCCACCCGGACAACCAGCAATCGGACTGTGCTGTTAGAACAAGTCTGGCAATCGGAGGGCTCACGCCATCAGGCGAGAGACCAGGTCGCGTGATCCCATCCTCATCAATGTACTGATCATCTACCTCTGTCGGGTATGCGACGTTTGATTGCTGCTCACGTGAGCGTATGATGCCGCCCCAGACGACAGATGTGAAGACGTCCAGCGTGTATATGGACCAGAACTGTAGAGTGATTAGTCAGTCAACACAACATGCCTGCCCAGCCTTCTGGCGCGGGGTGAACAAACCAGTCTTCTCCTCTCCTCTCTCTCAATGACGCTGATACCTTGGGGCCAGTTTGCTTCATCATGCAAACCGTCCATGGCAACGAGCGTGTGGTATGCGCCCAGATGCTGATGCATATCTCGGATTTTGCCATTCTGTATAGCCGCGATGGCCATGATGGAGTGAGCGCGGAGCAAGTTGAGATCCGAGTCTTCAGCGTAGCTGTCTAGCAGCTGCCTTCTAGCTTCAGCATAGAAGGCGTCTGGCGTGGTCTCCTCCTGGAGGGCTCTCAGGTTCCAGCGCGGGTTCATGACACAACCGTCGCGGATACGACTACTGATCAGGGCACAGATGGCCATGGTGATGGCGAAGAGCGACTTGTTAGTGTTGTACTCCGCACGGGAGATTTTGCGGGTGAAGGAAGGCTGGTGAAAGAAGGGGAAGATGGGGTACACAATCTCAAAGTAAAGGTCGACGAGATCCACGACGGTCGCCTGGCTGACGATGTACGGGGCTCTCCAGCTTCCTGGGCGATGTACCGGCGGATTCAATGTCTGGTCAGGCCTTGGCACGCCTGGGGACACCTGCGAGTCTCCAGATCTGGCCTGCGATGGCGACCTTGATCCGTCCACAGCCTGTCGATTGGCCGAGGAGCCCCCACTGCCGCGAGGTGGCACGCCTCTGCGACGAGGCTTCCGATGATACGTGCATGTCTGGGCAAAGTCCCTGCAGTTCTGGCAGCCAGGCCCGTCTTCTGCTGGGCGACAGCGAATGCTGCGACGGTGACAGTAGTCACATGCCTGCGAGATGCGCCGCTGCTTCGGCTTGGAGACGCCGCCAGCAGACGACTCAGGCGACATGATGACCAGCGATATGCGAAGCGTCAACAGAATCCAGCGTCGTCTAGAGCCCATGCAGGCCGGTCCCTCTGGACAACTCTACCCGCGCGCTCCAGTTAGCAGGCCGCGCAAAGGTGAAACACGCGGGAGCAGCGGAGTCGAAAATCCAGAATGGCGAGAGAAGGTGATGATTGCGTTGACAGATTGGATCGCTGCAAGATCGCGTACTATTGACTCGGAGCTGGGGAAGTTAGCGCTCACATCTCCGGTGGGAGTATCCGCTGGGCGTCGCACTGTGCTACGGCTTGTCTTATCTATGGGGGTTTCGTATTACTAAACAGTGTGGAGATAGCCCTGCGGACTAATTCCTCAGCTCTCTGTCACGCTGACTTGCATTTTGTGCCCCATTTCGCACTGCCGAGTCACCATTCCAACAATTCCGGAGGATCGGATGCATGAACCGCTCAATTTCAGTGCCAGAATGGCCAATCTACCAACTCCGTAGCGCCGCGCGATGCAGAGATTATTTGTTGTTGTATATACAAGCCGCCAATTGCAATTGGGGGTATCAATTCGCCTTGAGAACTCCTGAGCCCTGCTCAATCTCAAAGAGCTGGGGCACGAGATCTCTCAGACTCTCATCCAGACTCCTCCACTTGATGCCCAGCACTTCGTCCGTCTCGGCGGTGTCAACCTGATAGTGCATATGCTGCTCCCTTCGCCCAGGCTCGCCGATCGGGATTCTATCTCTGTACTTGGGCAGCAGCTGCCGGCTCACATCTGCCAGCTCCTGGTTGCAGTATGCGCCCTTGGCAAGCATATATCGGCCGCCCCCGGCTTCCGGAACCAACAGAGCCTGGACGTGCGCTTCTGCCACATCCCGAACATCCACCCATATCGGTCCCTTGGTTGGCGGTACGGCGGCGTCCCTGCCGGCCGAGACGACAGCCCATACGAGACGGTTGCTCGTGTTGATCTCCGAGATGGTTTTGGGCCTTGATCCCTGAAGAAACGGTCCAAACACCATCCCCGGACACAGGCTAACGAGATCGAATCCAAGTCCCCTCCGTTCCATAAACCTCCATGCCGCCTTCTCCGCCGCCGTCTTGCTCGCACGATATGCCAAGGGCGCGTTGTCTGCGCTGGCACCGTCCTCGTAGGTCAAGGGGCTCCAGTCACGGGCTGTGTACGTCTTTTCAGGGCATAGACCGGCCGAGGCATCATATATGCAGGCAAAGCTGTTTGTGTGGACAACTCTCCTGACGCTCTTCATCCTTGCAGCAGCCTCGAGGATGGCTGTTGATCCTTGGACCGCGGGAATCATCATTTCCTTCTCGAAGTTCGTCATACCGTAGCTGAATGGCGCAGCCAGATGGAATATGGCTTTCGGTGATAGAAGTTCAAGGGCGGCGATGTAGCTTTGAGGGTCTGTAATGTCTGCGATAACCACAACATCCAATCGGGGATGCCAGCCGTGGGTTTTCTTAACGAGCTCGCCCTTCGTGGCACATCTGACGGTTCCGACAACATGGTATCCGTGTTCAAGAAGGCTAGTAATGCAATGCTGTGCTATGAAGCCGTTGGCACCGGTAACGACAACCAGTGCCGGGGGCTCAATGGTTGGTACGACTTGTGAAGGCATCTTGAAGAAGCTAAGTGATGTTCTGAACACACGTCAGCAAGGGGCCAACATTGAGCTGTCTGTGTTGAAACTGGACTTGGGGAGTGAGGAGAGGGGAGATCAATAATAAAAGAACTCAGCGTCATCCCTCCCTACACAGGCCATCCAGTACTAGGAGGCCAGGCCTGCTGGCCAAGTTCAAGCTTATCCGGCTTTAAAAGTCGCACCCACTCCACCACCCACTTCTGGAAGGACAAGGTGATGAAGCTTGGCAGAGCACCGGATCTTATCGGCTCCCAAGCTGCCGGCGCCAGGCGACAGCGGAGCTGAGCCAAACGGTCCTGCAGCCGTCGCAAAGCTTCTTTCGAACGAACGCTGCTTTTCGAGGCGCGCCTCCGATGTGGGGCCTCGGACAAAACCCGGTGCCGGGCGCCGGCGAAGGCCTCCGGGTGGACCGTTGGGAAAATATGGGTTGAAAGCCCTGTGAAACAGTGTCTAGTACGGAGTAGTATTGAGACGATGATGTTTCGGCTCCGCTCTCCTGATGGTTGATGGGTATTGCACGGTAACATCGAATTCGCCCAAGTTAACCCACATTAGCCCGACTCCCAGAACTAGTACTACCACTACCATCATCCGGACAACGGGATACAGCAGCTTATGGATATACCGTCTCGTATTAATACTCTCCGTGCTTCGTACGGAGTAATATTACGACGACTACGTACGACTACTGCTACTACTCCTAGTAGTATCCTCCAGTTTAATCGAGGACAACGTCTTTCAGTCCCCGCTTTCTCCACTTCTATCGTACAACATACATCCTCGTGCTATTTGACTACTAGTATTTACTCCCCTCGACTGTCTCAAGTGGCGGCTCCATGGACGTTTGGCCGTTATTAGCGCCCTGAGCGCCCATGGCCGCGGATGAACTGGCTCTCAATAGCCAGGGGTCACGTCACAATCTCTGCACGTTGTGCCTATGGACTGCTTCGTACGGAATTAAATCCGTCATCTACCTTCGGCGTCTTCCGTCACGGCCGAAACAACAACGTCATTGGCAGAGGGAACACAATCAACTGTACGAAGTGGTCGCGGCTGCAGATACGGCTGCTGCAGGCATGCTTCAATGTATCATAAATAGGCTGTGCTCTGCTTCGGGCGTGGTACGAAATTCACAAGGTGACGTGACGGACAATCTTCGCTGTAATAGTAATTACATATCGCCGTCGCAAAGCCGGGTGGTGCAGCCCACGCCGCGGTTCAGCGTCTCGGACAACACGTATATTGACTATCGCGAACGGCAGTCCTGCTAATGTCATCAAACCAACTCAACTCCGCTGATCGGGATTCATATTCCATCCGGAACACAGCCAACAGAGGATGTACTTCTACCGATCAGATAAGGAATCATACGAAGTACGGGGTACGCCGATCAAAGCCTAGTCCGCCAGGCCTTATTCTGAAGCATATACTCCGTATGCAACACCACGCTATTGGTGAGTCCGTCGGATGGGAGAGCCATAATATGCATTACCCTACATACTGTAACGTCAATCCTCAGACAATGCGCCCTTGTGTAGTAGTACACAGGATGGAAAGCCGGGTTCGTCCCGTCAGGCTGATCATCCTCCACTGCCGTCGCGTCAATCTCGCCCTTATTGATCACCTCCAGCTTAGCAGTACTGTTACAATGATGGATCCGCCGGCGACATCAAAGACTGTGATCTTGGCTGGCAGATATCTGGGCTTATCGTGGGCCTAGAACATTTACGAGCCAATGATGGCGATGGGGAACGTGATGATGATCATGGCACTGCTTGCTACTTTCGTACAACCCTGCGTGTCCGCAAGGGGAGCAACGTCAAACATGGTGAGGTATATGCCAGCCAACGCTCCGGCGTTGGTTCAAAGGACATGAGACATGTACTGATGAGTGTGGGGACTGGGAGAGCTATGATGCTCAGCCAACGAGGTGAGTTACAATAGATGGCATGTTCAGCAGTGCAGGTATCTTAGGTGATTTGCAAAACACAATGCCGGAGGGAATCGCTATCAGAATGGCGCTTAGAAACTGCACCCATACTTGGAGAGCCTGGAGCGTCTCCCAAATTCCCGACATACGGAAGACCTTCTCCCCTGCGCCGGCTTGGTCTCTTACCAAAGTTTCCTTGTCCAGAGCCTTGTCCACAGTACTAAATTTCCATCCGCGGCGTAGCCTGTCTCTCGGTATACCGCTTCGACGGAAGCATGACCAGAGCCGGTGTGATGACAGCCTCAAACACACCAAGCACGGTTCGCGCAGCAGCCGCACTAGCAAAGTTTGCGTCTCAGCTGTGCAACAGACGATAACGCCGAAGGGGAAAACATTAAATCCCGTGACTTTTTTGATGGAGAACTTCTGAATCAAGTATCCCTGTGGCAACTCGGCGACGACATAGTCGATGAAGACGGTGGCCATCCAGGCGGAGTCTGCAGTCCAGCTCGAAGGAGGATTAAGTATACGACAAATTGATTGAGTGCCTGCAGATTCTAGATGCCGATTGGAAGAAAATTGGATGATACAACCCGTAGCAGATAATTGATATTAAAAAGATTCTAATTAATATACTCCGTATAGGATGACGATTCATATGCCGTGCTATGTCCCGGTCGTTTCCTCCATATCCATGCCTCATAGAGCTGAAATGTTACTCGTATCGAGACCATTCCAGGGCCTGCATCATAAATGTAGCCCTAGAGAATAAAACTACTCTATAATTACGACATGGACAGGAAATCACCCGATGTACGAGCAAAAACAACGGACCGAAGCTATGCAGTCGGAATATTCGGCGCGATGCTTCCTTTCCTGATCGCCCTGCAGTGTTTAAAATTGCCTGCAGGTCAGACACGGCTGACGAGCTCTACGAGTAGTATTCCCATCTCCCTACAGCATTGTACGTAAAACCCATCGCAAGTAAGGTTGATATCGGAACAGCGCAGCCAATAATCCCAGTCCTTGAGACAGTTGTGTTGATGAAGTTACATCAAACATGAGGTCATAGCAACGACTTCGGCCTAACGCTAAAGAGCCGAGACATTGATATCTCCTTTGTCACCTCTTTGCCATGAACAAACAATGCTGCTCGAATCAAAAGCCATAAGTTATGGGCTCTTCATTAGTGTCGTGTCACTCCAACAAATCTCTGGGAGGGCGAAAGGGTCGGCGATAATGCGGCCGTCGCAAATCCCCGTTCCCTGGACCGCCGCGCGCTTTGTCCCGCGGATCCGGACTTTTTGTTTATTTGTATTGAAAGACACAATAGTACAACACAACAAAATACACATCACATCACACGTCTTGACTTCTCTTCTCTTCCCGCACTTCTGAGACCTTGGGGTTTCTCCATATTAGCAGACACCAGGACGCGTGCGGTTGGTCGTACCAGACCATCGTGACTCTCAAGCTGCATCAAAGCACATACACACACACACACACACACCACATTCAGATGCCCACTCCACCTCCACTTTACTCTACCTTGACGACGCAGAGGCCGCCGGCTGGGGAAAAAAAAAGGAAATTCCTCAAATAGTAGACTCCAGCCGCAAATAACAAAAACATGCCACACAGATTCTGACCTTTGGATGTGTGTAGAGTACGGAGCACAAGACCGAGTACGTACATACACATATCGATCGAATCGTTGCATTTCTACTGTTTCCGACGGCCACAACCTCCAAGTATCCGACTTTACCTTCATCTAAGACATAATAAGTACTGCTACGGAGTTAAGGCGGTCTATACCCGCCTGACCTGGCCCCTTCAACGGATTCTCCCGAAGTCAAAGACCACTTATAAGACACATCACAGACCAACCATTTCACTGCCAATGAATACTAGTACCAAGGAACAAATAGGGGAGCGCCACTGCGCGGTGTTTGCCCGTACATCTTCTTCTGGTCCTCAAATGGTTCATTTTTATCTGCTCCCACTGGCAGCAAGTGGAAGCAGTAGATTACTTGTATACACATTTGTATCCCCCCAGTCGTCGACCCCAACCCAGACATCCAATAAAACACTTGAAAGCAGCACCAATTGCCATGTCGGCCTCTATCAATACCCAAGAAACTTCTTTTCCCCCTCTTCCTTCCTTCTTTCCCCTCTCATAATATCGCCATCATCAGATCCGACCTCGGCGGTTTGTCTGCCGTCTCCCTCTACCGTGCCTACCGTCGACTAACGATCTGACTTTGGTGGAGAGGCTACCGCATCCCTCTCCGTTGCCTCCGGACTACAACAAGTTCCATCGGATCGATCCCTATCAGCATGAGAAGACTGTGGCAACCATGGAAAAGGGCGACAGTGCCCCTGCCCAGCCCAAGGTCCGGCACAAAGCCGTCGAGTTGGATCCTATCGAGAACGACATCGAGGCATTTCACCATGTCATCCCAAGCATAACTTGATTGACGTCTTGCGTTTGTTACCAGTGTATCATTCACGTTATAATCTCCGCCAGCTAGACCTCCAAAAGTTCGTTTGACCAGGTTTTGGAGTGTCAAGAAAATATCATCATGAGCCCATGTTTCGACCACAGCGTCGGCAGTTGTGACGGCGTCTACCCAGTCGAGAAGAACAGCCTGGAAGAAAACGTTTGGGACATCTCTACAGCGCAACCCTTACCTTTACTGGGTCAAGGCCCGTTGCTGTGTGCTAGGAGATGGCGTACATCCGATGACGCCGGATCAATCAACGGGCGCATGGCCATTGAAGATGCAGGGGCCCTTGGGGTTCTCTTCGCAGTCCAGTACGCTCATTCGTCCATCTCCCAAAAGCTTCAGTCAGCTCTAGGAGCAAGAAGGCAAGCCGAGTGCAACTTGAGTGCAGGAGAGTAATGCCAACGACCTATCGGGAAACCCAATTTTTGAAGGGTCTCTGGGTATGATATATTCCCACGTGGCATTCCGAGTAGAGAAGTCTAGGAGCTTTCCTTGAACCTTAACTGTTCACTCCTGCATCTTGTACTTCGGCAGTGCCGATTCGCCAGTCGTTTCCACCAGCCAGTTACTGGTATCTTTTGGAAGTCACTAAAGAACACACGTCCAATGTTTTCTTCAGTGGAGCTGGGGTTGTTCAGAATACAGCTAGTCCATGCATCTCCTCGTATCGGATGCGGGCCCAGTTGACGATTGCACCTGTGCCCTCAGTCTGGTCCCTCATCCTCCATACACGCTCCACCAAATCCCTAGCGTTGTATATATAGCCGAAGCCGCACGTGCGCTCCATGACCATGAGGCGATCATGTATAATAAGCCGCTGCTCCGTCGTCCAGCATGCCCCTCCAGCCATGACAAGAGGGAACAGCAGGCAGGTTTCAAGTGGACTTCCATAGCGGATCTTTTGCACCGAGTCCAATATGCCGTCAACGTTGGTGACGACTTTAGGGTCATTCAATTCATACCCCTCTACGATCTGATGCAGCCGTAACCTAATGGCACATTCAAAGGCCATGGTCGCGTGTAAGACATCATCGCTGGCTGGCATGATGGTCCAGGCAGCACGGGACGTTCCACCGTATTCAATGGACCAATTGTTGATGCGTTCTTCCACCCTCGCGGCCTCCTCGCGGAATGCGGTCTCGGATGCACGATCAACACGAGTTTTCCGCTTGTCTGCAAGGGTATTGATCACGTCGACCAGATGGAAAAGCTCCTTGGGTATTCCGTAAACTGCCGAATCTTCCTCGTCCGGAGAGGCGGTCAGACGGTCCAATGTAGCAGCCTCTTGCTCATCTTCACCCATCAGCGGCGGCTTACATGTCGATGTAGTGGCAGCCGAGTCGAGGAACCGGGCAAGTCGCACGAGAAACTTGTAATGGCCGGTCATTGTCTCTCCTTGATGGTTCATAAGAGTCGTTAGTAGTCTCTTGGCCCCCTTAATATGGAGTTTCCACCCTTCGCTAGTACCGTCAAACAACTCCGTCATGCACATCAACAGACTGCTGACAAGAGCAATGTCCGCAGTGGTTTTGTCAACGTGCGGCAGTAGCATAGCAAGAGACTGTGTTGCCTTGCTCTGATGGTACAGCCCGCGATCAGCCAGCTGGGGTTGCAGTTTGCGCCAATGATTGGCCGACAAAGCCAAGACGCAATGCAGGACTAGATCATTGGATCCGGCCAGGGGGAGGAGATAGCTGTTGTAGGGATTAGAAGCCGAAGCTCTCCGAGACAGTAGGGAGGAGACAATGGTCGTGAAGTGATTAAGCAGGGCCCTATCCTGCGGGGAAGACAGCTGCGGGAGCAACTGGGGGATGTAGACAGACAGACTTGACATGGCGCCGGAATCGACAGACTCGTGCGGGCTACCGTAGCTGCTGATTGGGGTGACGGACTCGAGCCAGCCCGTTGTGGACGAACTTGTCACTTCCCAGGGCAAGCCTTCAGAAGCGATCTCCAGTTCAAAGTCACTTCCTCCTCCAGTCGATGCAGGGGCCATGTTGAAGTGGTGATCCACGGAGTAGTTGCTGCTACTGGATGAGCTCAGGGCCGGACTGCGACTGCCCCTGATGGCGATGTCTGTCGTCGTGACATCCATTATATCCAACTCCTTCTTTGGGATATCCTTTGGCGGCGTCGATGCAGACGGCGACATGGATGCAGCCGCAGCCTTATCCTTGGGGCGCTCGGGAGGCCATGCACAGTCGAGGCATAAGCGTCTGCAGTCGCCACATCGCGGCTTCGTCTCGTCGCACTTCTTCTTGCGGCGCTTGCACATGAGACAGCCCGTCTGGACCCTCCGGATGCGCGCCTTGGGGATGTCGCCGGTTTGCTGGTTCACGGCGCCGCTGGAGTCGCGTGGCCTGCAGGGCAAGCTCAGACGTACGCATCGCGCGCATGGCAGACTGCCATCGCAGGCTTGTTTAATCTGCGCGCAGCGATGGCACACAGGACGGCTATCGGAGCCCATGGCGACACCGTGATGACCCTCGGGATCCTCTCTCACTCCCGGGGGGGTTTGCCTTCGTCGATTGCAGTTGAATGTGTGGGTTCGGTCCCCGATCCGGATACCCGTTTCTCTCTCGCGATCCGCGCCTCGAGGCTCCCGATGATCGAAGTGTTTAATTTGTGTAAGAAGACGGCGCGACCAATGCGTTCAAAGGCTCGATCGATATTGCCTCCGTAACAGCTACAGCGCTGATAATCAGGCCGATTGACGAAATAGTGAGTGGGTTGGAAGACGGGACGAAGTTGGGGCCTGGCAGGCGAACTGTTTTTGGACGACGGGACAGAAGCAGAGAGACCATTGGAAGGGAGACCCCGGTAGATAATAAAGTGGCGCCGATCGGCGCTTATCACCACTTCTGTACTCCGTACTCCGTACACTATAATAACGCTAGGATGGGCACATAAGGGTCGGTGGTTACCATCCGCTGGGCGGTACCGGTAACAGTAACAGTGCTAGCAGGGCAGTCCAGCAGCGGCCTGTTGCCCCGTAAGTGCTGCGCTAGTGGGTAGCCGTACCAGTGTTAACGGCCTGTACTTTGCTAGTGCTTGTATTATTATAGGCGTGCTAGCTTCGCTGAAACCCTCACTGCCCACTAAGACATTTGCAGCCCGCAGGCACCGCGCCTCCAGACATCGTAATACTACTCGTACTTCGTACTCTTACTAGTAGTTGTACTCCGTACTACTAGTACTATTATTACTCCGTATATTACTACCATATACGGAGTACGGAGCTGCCTATTCCCTCGTTCGTGAACATAGAGTCTCTCGGTTTAGAACAGCCTTGGCGGCTCGATACGATACTCATGCAGTCTGCTGGTCCCCACACGGCCACAGAGGTGGAGAGAGGACCAGCATCTGGCCTTTGCCCTTGAAGACGGAAACAGACGTCTGCGCACGGGATGGCGCGCCCGATGTCGAGAGATAGATCCCGCTCTTTTGACCAAGCAAGACGTGCATCTTTGCTGCTTGGGTGCACATACAGTGCGCTCTACTGTGCAGACAGTCGGGCCGGCTTAATTCTTCGGTTGTTCAGCTGCACGGTGCACCACACCAAAGAAGATCATGTCTGGTGCTATGCTCGAAACGGATGTCCCAAGGCCGCAATTGGCTGAGACTCCCTGTCAGTGCGCGGTAGAAACAGGTGAGATGAGTGCTGTTTGGCTGGGAAGAACGGATTTTGACTTGGCCCAGGAGAAGGGAAACCCCGTTGGCCTTTTTGGCTCAACCCAGAGCGGGCACGGCTGCGACGACGCCACAATATCACGGAATGCCTGACTCGAAAGATCCGTATTCCTTTCGTAACTACTCCCTCGCCCGTGTTGTCCGTACCTAATAATAAGCGATACAGATGTCGAGGTATGCGTGCTACAAGATCTCAGGGGTACCGAATTACGAGTGGTAATGCTGCTACGAGTAGGATTTCGTCCGAGCACTACGGAGTACAGAGTACTTGGAGGATCGCAGGATACGCTAACACGGCCTTTAGCCATATGGGGTTGAACATGCAGAATCCACCGACCCAGAAAATCTCTGAACCCATCCTCTCTTGCGGGATCCTGGCTTCGCTGGGCCGGGGAGGGAAGGGGGGTTGGCTTTTGACAGTGATCGGACTGAAGACGGGAAGACGGAGTCCGAGGACTTCACCACAAAGGACCTGCGTCTTTAGGGTTACATGGCCTGTATGCCCTGCAGCAATATGAATCAGAATAATCGTTGCGTTGCGCTACATACTCGTACTCCTGCTGCGTAATACGGACAGCCTCAACTGCGACGCTCGACGCCGAGTCTTGTCTTCACATGGAAGGTCTAGGCCGTCGTCAATGCCGGTCGTGTGGGGAGGTCCGAAATAGAGTAGTAGTAGTACTATTAGTAGTAGTATTACTCCGTAATGCAGTATCGAAACGAGCTTGGCATATTATATCCAGGGGAATAATGGAGATGATGACAGGATGGTGCCGACGCCAATACTTCGTACCGCCAGCTTTTTCGTATTAGATAGCACCGGCAGTTATCGGAGGTTGTCAGCGACGCAAGGAGAGCGTGTAGGCGGCTGTATGCAGGGCTTGGATAGCTCTGAACGGCAAACAACTGGACATCGTAAGATACCAAGAAAAGTAGAGTATGTAGGGAGAAAGAGAGATCCAGCACTCCAACTAGAGCTCAGCTCGGTTCTTTTTTCCTTCTTTTTTCTTCTTTTTCCTTCTTTTTCCTTCTTTTTTTTCTTTTGTTTTTACTCGTACGGAGTACGTTTCATGGATCCCAGTGCGCCAGCCGAATCTCCCTTGCAGTTCGGTCGATAAACTCACTGGCCTGCCACAGGTCCTTATCCATGTGCATGAACGGATGTGGCACGCCGGGGAAGCGCCGCTGCGTCACATCAACCCCATTCTCGACCAACACCTGCGCATACCTCTCACCCTCGTCTCTCAGGGGGTCCGCGCCGGCTGTGAAGACAAGCGTGCGAGCAAGCCCTTTGAAGTTGGGCGCCTGGAAAAGGTTGGCGAACCATCCGGCAGCCTTCTGCGCCTCGGCATCGTCGGGGAAGGATGACCGCTTGAGCTTGTCGAACCATGCCAGCCGCGCCCAGTTAAGGGTCGGTGCGAACTCGTTCTCGCGCATTGACGGCCAGGGCGCATCGGCCGCTGTCTTGTATTGTGATATGTCGTCTATCACGGGCGTGCCCGCAGCTACGAGTCGAAGCGGGATCGAGGCGTCGCGCGCGAGATGGGCCAGCGCAAGGGCAATGCAGCCTCCAGCAGACACACCGCCCACCGAGATACTGTCTGGTCGGATGTTGAACTTGTGCGCCCCGTGCTCGTGAATATACTTGAGGGCGCCGAAGCTGTCCGTGACGCCTGTGGGAAAGGCATGCTCGGGCACGAGACGGTAAGCGACGTCGATAACAACCACATTTGCCTTTTTGCAGTAGTGCTGGCAGATGTGGCTCTCGGTGTCGAGATCACCGAGGCCCCAACCCCCGCCATGGTAGTCCACATGGACCGGCCATGGGCCCTTGGAGTCCGGCTCGTAGACCCTCACGGGGATCTCGGTGCCATCTTCGAGGGTGATGCTGTCGTCGTAGATGCGTCCGACGTCGGGGGCGGGCGCTGTTCCGTAGCTGTAGAGGACAGAGTACTTGGTCCGGAGCACGTTCAGGTCGATGGGCCTGAGGGGAGTGTTGGCGATGTTGTCGTTGTAGAGCTTCTCGAAGGCGGGGTCCAGCTTGCCCGCCATAGACGGGTGGATTGGCTGGAGAGCCTCGTGTTTCTCGTCTGGAGCCATGGTCGATGTTTGTTGGCCTTGTCTGTCTTCTTGTTCACTCACTTAGTCGCTGGAGTTGCTTGTGAGAACAGATCTGGTTCCCAAGGTGAGAAGCAAGCTTAGGACAGAAGGGGCTTTAAAAGGAAGGCGATCTTATCTACAGCTCCGCGGCAAAGAACACAGTGGGCATCCATAGTATCTACGAATCTACTTCGTAAGCGAGCTCGAATTCTACGGCCTAAACAGATGCGACGGCCGCATCAAGGCTGACTTTCTAACAATTTGATCGTCGGCTGGTATTACTCCGTACTGCTTCCCAAGATCTTAGGTAGATATGCCAAGCCCCAAGGCAAACATGATCCATTTCTACATACTACTCTGTACTTACCAGTAGCAGTGCTATGGCACGATAATACGTGCTCGGGCGTCGAGAATTCCCACTATTACGAGTACAGCTGAGGGGAGCTTAGCATGCAAGCATTTCTTCTTGCAGTATTTGGTGCGATGCGCCGGCCCAGTGACGGGCTCGGTGCATATACCGAGCAAGTGGACGATACGGAGTACATAGGATCTCGATCTTTTTGGCTGTTGGCAAAAGTACTTCGTACCGCATACCGAGATGTAAGCCGTCATCGGGAAATTTGCAGCTTCCAAGGTAGGATCAGCGCATCTCTTTTTTTATCGTAGTAGTATTACGGAGCAGAGCCACTGTTGTTGAGATCAAACCACATAAAGGTTCCCTCGTACGTACTCCTGCAAGTTCTAGCGAGCAAAATGGCTGTCAGCGATAAACCCGTCCTCATCATTGGCGCTGGCGTCGTGGGCCTGACGTTGGCACATGGGCTCAAAAAGGTGAATAGACGAAGTGTTGGATTTGCGATAGTAGCCCCAACACCCGCCACACAACTAACTCTTGGGCCACCCTCGGCCCTGTGCCTGACCCATATTTTGATCTTACATTGACTCTCGATAGGCAAACATTCCTTTCGAAGTCTTCGAGCGCGATGAGTACATTGACGCCCGCCATCAGGGCTGGGCCATCACCCTGCACTGGGCGCTGCGCTTCTTGCGCGAGATGCTCGACAATGAAACCCTCGCCGCCATAGACAGCGTCCAGGTCGACCCCGAGGTCGCTCGCAACGACAATGGCAACTTCCTGTTCCTCAACCTCGAGACGCTCGAGACCAAGTTCCGAATTCCGCCGAACGAGCGCCGCCGCATGAATCGTGAGAAGCTGCGCAAGGTGCTTCTTCGCGAGGTTGCCGACAATGTGCGCTGGGGCAAGCAACTCGCCAACATCGAGGTTCTGGACACAGATGGCGTCAGGGCAGTGTTCTCGGACGGGAGCGTGGCCGATGGCAGGATCGTCATTGGCGCCGAAGGCACAAACTCGGTAACAAGGAAGTTCCTCGCCCCAGACTCATACCAAAACTACCAGGTCCCCGTGGAGATGCTTGGCACCTCTGTGAAGATGACGCCCGAGCAAGTCAAGCCTCTGCGGGATATCGATCCGTTGCTCTTCCAGGGCTGCCACCCAGAGACGGGCAACTTCTTATGGTTTTCCATTCTTGATACCCCCGAGACTAACGGGTCATCTGGCACTGAGGATGCGCACTATCACGCCCAGGTTGCCCTCTCCTGGCTTATCAAAGGCGCCAGCGACATACCCGCAACCGACCCCGAGCGCGTCGCCGTGATGAAGCGCCGTGCCGCCGAGTTTCACCCAGTGCTGCGCGAGGCTGTGCAGATTATACCCGAATCCTCTCGTATCCTCAGCGTCACTTTACAGGACTGGTTGTGCCAGGATTGGAATAACCGCGACGGCCGGGTCACGCTTGTTGGCGATGCTGCCCATGCCATGACCATGTACCGCGGCGAGGCGGGGAACCATGGTATCCTGGATGCGTGGTATCTGTTGCGCCAGATCACAGACGTATACTCCGGAAAGAAGACGAGAAAGGAGGCCCTGGATACCTATGAGGAGGAGATGAAGGGGCGGACAGGACCGGCGGTGTTGCTGAGCAGACAGGCTTGCCTAGATGCACATGACTTTCACGGATTAAACGAGAACTCGGCTATAGTAAAGAGGAGGGCTCTCAATATATGAGAGAGGGTGGATATTTAGGAGCGTGGCATTGTGTTCATATTCTCTCTTTGGGTTGTCTGTTCAAGATATCTATGCGAGACATCACCGGTTCCGCCAGCCATAAGAATTACCTGTCAACACAAGGGACGTGAGTTGTTCATGCTGAACGTAACGGAATCCCAATTCCAATCCAATCATCGTATTCTTCGGATATCATACGTCTCCGTCGGAATGGTCCGCAGGATTCCAAGCTTGGATCTTGGCACGGAGCTGAACTCGTTTTTTCCAGCACTATTACAAAGAGCCCCAATCGGTGATCCATGTCAAAGGTGACCGATTGGGAAGGTCTCACATAATGGGTTGGGATAGGAAATCTTCTCTCGGAACAGCATGGTCGAGACTGGTTCACGTTTATATAGCAGTCTTTGATCCTACAACTCTACATATAGAAGAAGCCCTGAGATCTTCTCGCATCTTAACATTGTTTATTTCTCCATGAAAGTCTTACCAATCGTTACAGCATTGCTGCCTGTGGTGGCCTCTGCGGTCGTCTTTCCGGCGTCAGATGGACCTTACAAAGTGAAATGGGAATCATCAGAACTCATTGATCACGGCCGCGTGGACCCCTTCAATTCTTCACATCCACGTAGGATGATGATCTCGCAGTTCACTCCTGTTCCCAAGTCTCACTGCAAGAAAACATGTCGAGTTCCTTACTTGCCCCCAGCCGTGGCTACGATCGAGGATGACATTTTGAATGAATATCTCTCCGATATTGGCTGGCCAAACGGCTTGCTGGGAACGCTAGAACTGGAATTCTGCTGTGAATCCCACGGCCGCCGCTCAAATTCCAACAGGCACAAGTTTCCAAAAGTTCTTTTCGGAACAGGCCTGAACACCACGCGGTTGTTCTATTCAGCTACGGCACAGCAGCTTGCCAGCCTTGGATATGAAGTCATAGTCATGGACCATCCATACGAGACGGATGTTGTCCAATTCCCAAATGGAGAAATCATATTCGGCGGACATATCGGTCGAGACCTCGCTGAGCTACAGTTCGGCCTCGATATCCGGACGCAGGATGCGTCATTTGTCTTGAATCACTTCAACATTCACAAGGCTGCATTCATAGGCCAATCCTACGGGGGTGCCGCTGCTGCCTTGGCGATGACCAACGAGTCCCGCATCGCCGGCGGCGTCAATCTCGACGGGAACTTCTGGGGCAGGGAGTTGGACTTGGGCGTCTCACGACCGTTCCTGTTATTCGGCTCTGAAGGCCGCAACTCGTCATCAGAACCGAGCTTCACGCAGTTTTTCAAGACAATGGACGAGCGCCACCCAGGCGTCTGGAAGAGGGAGTTGAATCTGAAAGACTCGGTGCATGGGAGCTTCTGGGATTTTTCCATCATTGGTGATATCACGGGGCTAAGGGCGAATCAAGAGCTCGTGGAACAGTTCTTTGGGAAGGCTACTGGAGCGAGGGTGATGGCGGTGTTGAGGGCTTACTTGGGTGCCTTTGTAGGGTTTACTTTACAAGGTACTGGTGAAGGACTGTTGGCTAGACCGAATCCCAAATATCGCGATGTCTCGTTTGTGAGGTGAGAGCTGATAGTTGTCTGAATACCCTTCCATATAATATGGATGGCTCCATGACATGGACATGAATGAATCTGAAATCGCCATTGACGAAAATATAAGTCTAACAACCATATTCTCTCCCTTTGACAATATTTAAACGAACTAACCATTTATGGAGGTCTATTATCCTACTTTGTAAGGTTCTTATTGTATGGTGGTTCACAGAATGTCCGGGTTTGTGGCGATTTTTCAATTTAGTAGTACAGGGTAGGTAGGATACAGGAGTATCGACGAGTGTCAACTGCAGCGTAAACTCACTAGATTTCACGTGAAAATTAATCAATTACAGTTACACCATATCTTAGACTCAATTGAATTCCAAACTATATTGTCGGGTTTCTCCTAGTTCTCTAGTCTACACTAGTATGTATTATCATGAGGTTGCTGGCATACCAGCTGTTCATGACGCAACATTTCCGGAAGCGTCAAACGGGTGAAACCTTACGAGAGCAACTAGCGACCATGTACTTCGTACGGAGTAAATAGGCATATATCCCCTCAATTCCGAGTTGCCATTTCAGCTATTGCCAAGAAAACTCAACTCAATTGATCAGGAAACAAGCACGCCGACACAATGAAGGACAAGAACGAAGTCATCACCGAGTTCAATGAGCTCGTGAATATGACGGCGAAAGAGCTCGGTGAGTGGTTAAAGACAGAGGATTCTCAGAATGCAGGATGGCCGAAAGACGACAAGACTGGAGAGTCTGTGGGACACGAGAGCGGCCGCAAGATTGTTGAGATTTTGGAGTCCAATCCGGACAAGGATGCAGAGAAGTACACAGATGACGACGTGGAACATATGAGAAATGTCATTTCCTATTGGTGAGCTTCGTGAGCCAATTGAAGAAATGTTTAGCTTCCTTCTCTGGATTACTGACTCGAGGCCGTTGCTGGGACTTCTGCAGCAAGCGACACCTATCTCAAGAGGAAAAGGCGAATAATGAAAAGTCGATCGAGGAAGTCAAGAAGTCCAAGTCGTATGCGTCACTGAAGAACTGGGGTCATGATTGTATCAAGGCACGTGAGACGAACGTCGCTGCTACAAAGGAAAATTGCCATGAAGATTCGGAAGAGCAAAAGATTGGAGAGAAACGAAAGGCACCAGATGACCAAGTCGGAGAAAACAAGAAGAGGGAGACGCAAAATGGCGAATCTGCCACAAACGGCAAAGAGGAACACCATGAAGAGGCTGAAAGCATCAACGGCAAAGCCCATAATGGTCATGGTCAAGAAGACCACACGGACGAGGATACTAGTACTGACAAGGCGAAAGGTCCTGAGAAAGGGGACACTGTAAGCTGGAACTGGGGAAAAGGACAGCCGGAGGGAAAGGTAGTCGATGTCAAACCGGAAAAGTAAGATATACAACTCTTGATGAATAATCTGAAATGCCTTGCTAACGCGAAGTTAGGACTACCATAGAGACGAAGAATGGAAACGAGGTCACACGGAAAGGCAATCAGGATGATCCAGCTGTTGTCATAGACACCGAGAAATCAGAAGTGGTTAAACTAAGCCATGAACTTACGGAGACGGCGTAAGGAGTTCAGGCCTCAGGAAGATTTGTAATGACTTGGGAAAAGTGGTCTAATCCTGTGTGTACGATATCAGTGAACTTACTATCCTATCCAAAACAAGCCATATATCAAGTTTGCTTTAATTGGGAGGGGGTTTCACTGCGACACTTGACAACTTGGATCCGGACCCTCTTCCAGATTAATTTGTGAAGCTCTGGGCAACTTCCTGACGCAAACGGCCAGGATAACTCCTGGTTACCATCAACCCAATTCCGGAAATGATTGTTCTGGTCATTGATGAAAATGGAATGTCAATAGAAGCCTGGAAAGCTTCTGGACCGAACAGAGCAGAAACAGAGCAGAAACATCCTGTGTTCGGATTAGACATGACGTCATAATAAAATACAGCGGCGTCGCCATGGAAAGGCTTTTGTTTTTGTTGGGGAAAATATCGTCTAGTTCATGTGTTGCTGAAAGAGCTTGCATTATGTTTGGCGTTCCCATAAGAGTTCATATTGATAGTTATCGCTGTTGATATTGCTGTGGGGTCTGTAATAGTTGACTTCAGCACCTGGAGTGAATCATTAGCGGGCAGGTTAGCGGGGTCAGCGCCCAATAGTGGCACCGCTACCCGTAGTTGCAGTGAAACTTCGTGCAAGCTCAACTCTTCTTCAAGGCTCAACATAATAGTCTCAGGTTGTCATCATCAACCTCCTTTCTTCTCTTTGCAACATGCCCTCCGCGTCTCATCATTTCCCGCCATGATACTTGATCCGCCACCATGTAAGACCCTTCTTGTTTCGTCACGATTTGGCTTGTATGTACGGAGTACTAGGACCAGAATGCTCATTATTTGCCTTACAGGATCGAGCCGTCAATCCGATTACGGCGCGCCATCCACGCTGGCGATGCCCTCCTCGTCAAGCGCATTCTCAAGTCCCATCCTTCTATCCTCCACAATCCCGACACTTCGCCCATGGGACTTTCCAACTCGAACTTGCATCTTGCAGCCTCCCTAGGCCATAAGGAGGTATGCGACGTACTCCTCGAAGCTGGCCACGAAGACCCCTGCCCTGCGTTGAACGAGCACCACCAAACAGCCCTGATGTTGGCAGCGGGTGCTGGTCACACCGATGTTGTCCACTTGCTGTGCGAGAAAGATAAGAACTGCATCTTGCGGAGGGATGTTCGAGGCCGGGACGCCGTTATGGAAGCGAGTGGGGGCGGACACGATACGATATTACAGTTGTTGTTGACGTATGTCCCTGGAGGGCCGTATGAGGCGGTGCAGAGAGCAGATGCGGAGGGCAACACGGCTCTGCACTTTGCCAGCGGCAATGGCAACTTGCTTGGCCTGCGGACCCTGCTTGCTGCGGGGGCAGACGTCGAGAGGCGCAACATTTGGAACTGGACGCCCGCTGCATACAGCGCTACGGTACAAGCTGAGGTCTATTTGAAGAGCCTTGTATCCGAAGTTGAAAGACTTCAGCAACAGAAGAAGGACGCTGAGGTAGCAAAGAAGGGAGGCACCACAGTTAGAGTTGTGCAAGACAACAGTGACGAATATGAATGAGTTTATGATATTGAAATGTTTTACGCAGTTGTCCTGTGAGTTACAGATACATGATATCACCATTGTGGAATATAATAATATCATTGACCGTTCGGGAAGTATCGACTTGGGCATCATGCTGTCTGTATCCATTCTTCGTTGATTCCCTAGAAAGATGCCAAGTACTGGCCAACAACACTGCAAGATTTGGACATCCAAAGTTCCCGATGCTTGTTTACTGAAAGGAGGATTTGGACAGATGCGTAATAGCTGTTTCGCTTTCAACATTCTTATGACTACTGGTGGAAGAGCTCCTGAGCGTGAGCTACTATGAATTGCAGTGTCAAGGAACCGTTTCACACAACGTAAGGAGGCGAGCTTGTTCTTTGGGGATGACAGGCATGGTCATTGTTGAGGCATTTTCAAGATACATCTTGTCGAAGAGACGCACTGCAGCACCGTGATGCCTCTTGAAGTTTGTTGCGAATGATCAGTTTGGAGTGGGACCATGGTGGTTTTTGTCATTCAAACCTATCCATGCTGCTTGGAGCATGCCGTCCGCGACAGTAATTGTGTCATATGGTCAAGCAAGCAATACCCTAAGGGTGATACAGACCTCATGCTCCAACAAATACAAGGGTTTGGCAAATGGTTTCCATCAGGTGGCAGTAGATCGGAGGCCATCCCTCACTTGGGTAAGAAGAGATATGTCACTTCATCTTCATTGAGTCTGATTCAATGAATGACGTATACGGATGCTCTTTCATCACCGCAAATTGGGTTGCTCTTCGGTAAGATGTTGACTCTCCGCTGACCGACATGATCAAGATACTTTTTCCTGGAGAATATTCATGCCATTAATTGGTCAGGCAGCCCTGCGGTGAGCCACAGGACCACACATGTGTCGCTAATCAATCTGGACACGCAAGCAGTGTATGTGGGTGATTCATTGCAAACCGGGGCTTAGCGGTCATACCGGCTTTGAATGGCAAACTTGGGTTGTCCGCTTCGCCCTGAGACGTTCCATCAATATCTGAATCATGGCACCCTTGGACAGGTACATAATCAATGCGTTGGTCAGCTCTTTCACCCGTGTTCACAGTTCAGCTTCCAACCCTTTGGGACACAAAAAGCTCCTTCAACCCCGTTGCAGAGCCCTTCACTTATCCGGCCGGATATTCGGTCTTATTCACACAGGCTCTATGCCCAACTTGCCTCCAGTTCGTTGCAGGACGATCAACGTCGAGGCTGGCTATCTCCCATCACCAGCAACAAAGCTCGTTATCACTCAGATCCTCCAGGCCAGTCAGGATCCTCCTTTCTGGGCGTGGATCATTGTTGGAGCGTTCTACGATCAACACGACACAATAATCTGGAGCACAGAGGTGTTTGCTGCACATCTTGATATCCAATTTGAGTCAGACGACGAGGAGTCAGAGTCAGAGGCAGACGTACGATCTGCAGAATCTGATTCAATAACATCAGGTCAGTGATATAATGCACAGCCCCTTTCCCTTGACTTCATCGTGATTCCAATCCATCTCAACTGTTATATAAGATCCCTCTGCTAACACCCTCGCAGGCGCCCACTTTCCCGAAGCTGAACACTTCAACCCTCTTGAAACGCAATTTGCTCCGGGATTTCAAGTTCATCAAGCCCACAACTCCCACCAACTCTACCAGTCCTGCTTTCCAGTACCAGCACCGGCACCGACCTACATCAATCCTCCAGTCTCTTGGGACCCAACTGTCTACGGTCCTGTCCCTGGGCACTGGCAAGCCTCATTTGACCCTAGTGTTCATCGCTGGGTCCATACTTGGCATCCTCTGCTCTGAGATCTTTGCCCTTACTTTCGTTTCCTTCCCGTGTCTTCACCCATTATGTCCGGAGGCTGGAACCCGATCACCGGCCGTGACTCCGGCGGCGGCCGACCCGCCTTCACCCCCTTCGGAGGTCCCATGCCGACCCAAGGCCAGGCCTACATCCCTCATGTTGGCGGACCTGGCTAGCTTTGGTACAGTGCCTCAATACAGCACTTGGCCTAACATGACTTACGGAGCTTATCCTCTAGGAGTCCAGGGTGGTGTCCCGGTTGCCGCCCAGTATGCCATGCCGAGCACCGCCGGCTATGCTACTCAAAACCCGGCTGGTGGTTTCTACACCCAACAGACATTCTCATACCAGCCGAACGGGACTGGCAACATTCTGCCCCGTCAGCCCCAGCCATATCCCAACATCGATCCAACCATGCCAGCGGCGCAAATGACGAACACTACCGGCGGCATCGGCTGTGAGCCCGGCTACAACTACTTCTTCCCGGCCGAGCACACAAAGGCGCATGTCTTCAAGACCAGCACTCCGCCCTGGCAGCTCCCCTCAACTGCGCAGATGCCCTTCAAAGCGGCACACATACCCTGCAACACAACCATGGCGGAGTTGCTGAAGGGGTTTGGATGCACTAACCCTGTGCCCAAGAAGAACAAGTGCTTCGAGGTGGTCAGCGGAGGAGGTGGCAAGTGGTACAAGGGCCTGGAGGTGAATGGCGACGATAAGGCGATGATGAAGATGTCGATCAAGGACGTTGGATGGGATGCGACGCGTACGGGGAATCCGAATGAGAAGCCAGTCGTGTGCTTGTGGTTCTGCAAAGACTGAAACTGAACGGCTTTAGCTAGATTTCCCTCATGATCGCTTTGGATCTTGAGTATCAAGATAATGGTGATTGGGGTTAGGGTAGTATCTGGAACTGCAAGTTTTGGACGTTGCAGTTAATACAATATAGAAGAGTTTGTAGTTTGAAGGCTTCGTCGTAGAAATGGCCGTGAGTGTTCTTCAGGGCAGCCGAGCTCATTCCTTCGATCATTCCCTCATGCCCTCATGCAACTGCTGAGACTACGTCTAATATGGAGCAATATTTGGGAGCGAATCTAGTCGTCCGGTTGCCTCTTCCGGTTGTCCACTCTTCTGATCTCTTGGCGAAGTACATGCAGTCTGCATAATGACCTGCATGCTACCCCATATCCGTTGATGCCCGAATGCGGAGCATATACGATGTACGCCTGAGTTGGATCATGCATATAGATGTAAACGAGCTACGTACACAAGCATCCTCCTTCAATGGACCAATGTTAAGAACCAGAAATCCTCCACTCTTAAGCCCACCTTTACTGGCTCTTGGACACCGAACTTGACTCGTCTAGAGGCCATCGGCCCATTTGAAGGGGGGTTATGCCCTCGCGTATCCTGAAGCGGAGGATCGAAGTCATGGGTCATTCAGCTTTTCTTGGCCTATTGATCTTGGCGATACTGGGATGTCGACTTAGACATGACCTCATTCGCTATCACACCATCAGACGATTCACGAGGCCGCATCTGTTCTGTACTAGATCGATAAAACCTCATATAATGCCAGGGAGGATATTTGGATGCCTCAACTAGAGACAATAGTCCAGGCCTCACCACTTTTCATGAATATAGCCTTTGGGGGACCTCACGAAGAAAGGGGAAATTCAGACGGACTATCGAATCACGCGATATTTACGGCTCTTCCACATGGCCTTGTCCCCCCTCCCCCATACCCGCCATCTGCCATGAGGTTGGAGGTTTGGTAGCAGGCACCAGTATTTAAGCTGTTACCACTGGTCCAACGTTGGTCTTCAAGGCGGGTCGTTTTAGCTAGCAAGGATTAAACGCGGGGGTACTCGATAGCCTCCGAGTTTAGATGCCTTCCGTCGACTAGTAGTTTGTGGGGATCTTCAACAGGTGCCGCTCTGGGGAACAAGGGCTATGGCTGGAGCATTGTAGGAAATGTCTAGCAGAATGGAATGCAAGGTGACTATAATTCTGAGAAGGCACTTTCATCTGGTACGTCCAAACAATGGCCGACATAGAACGTGAGTTGGAGGTTGCTAGTGGACAAGCCGATAGCAAAAGACAACACAAAGAAGCGGAATGGAGGGAGTCCTCTAGGCGATGATTAGGGATGAGATATTGGATCCTGAAACAGTGAGGCCGAGGAACCGAGATGTCACTCAGCTGTGTCTTCCATAGTGCCCGGTTTACGCCGAGAACAAGTGAGTGCAAAGCAGAGTAAAACATGGTTCCAAACAGTTTTCTTAAAATACGTTCGGTCTGCTTGGAGGCAGGCCGGAAAGCTAACACCCCCGAGACAGTGGGCTAAGCAGGGCAATGAATGGCATGAAAAACGCAAATCGTGAGACATTGTCTGAAATGCGAACAGGTCATGGCCAACCGATGACTTACCGCACACAAACATGACTGGCCGGCCTGGCACCCCAAAACGGCAGAGTTCCATTCCCATCTTGGGTCTCGGACTCTCGATGCTGGATGGAGATGAAGATCCAGAAGGCTACGGTGGGGGAAACATAGTTCCACACCCTTTTCTTAAGAATAAGTTGTCAAGGGGGCGCGAACCTTCCTCACACCCACTGTAGATCTTTATAATGGGAGATTGTTCGAAGAAGCTGTCCAGCGGAACTCCATTGTATATATGCCGAATGGTGCGCACAGGTCCTCAGAAAGATGTACGGAGTACGGAGCAAGCCTTCCATAACATCGCGAAGCCGGTCTTGAGACAGGTGTAATTGGCCTTAACGATTATCCCAGCGCGTCTAGGCAACAATGTAAATTGTCCCGACCACTCCCTGTAGTGCATGATGCAATGGTATGAACAAAGTACGGAGTACATAGGGAGTAATCGTATGAACACCAATTCCAGGGCCTTCGGCATATGTACTACTTCGTATGAGCTGCAACGGTGCGGTTGATCCTAGTTGCCTCTGCGGCCACTGAGTGGCGAGGGCCAGGGCACCGCGCAAGGAACGAGTCACAAGTCCCATCCTTGTGCGTGTCAGTGTAACCCCAAGAGCGCCCTTCCAGCACTGAGGAATTCTGTTGCCTGGTGGCCCGCTCACCAACAGGGCGCCGATCGTGGCGTTAAGGAAGCAGATTGGATGGCGGCCATTCTTCCCATCCGCACCCCTACTTCTTGATAACAGTATTATTGCTGAAGCGAAGAAGAAGAATTTTCTTTCTTTCAAATTATAACGGTCTGGGCCGGCTTGATCACTCATATATTGACTACAACCTGGAGGTACCAATGCCTGAAAGGAGCTGAATTGAAGACATATTATGAAGTAGATGGAGCTTGGTTGAGGTGGAAGAGGTGAGGGCATCGGCAGTGAGACAAGGTCCAAACAAGAATGTACTTGGACGGGAACGTTTAATTTGGAGATCGTCACAGACATGGACAAGATATTGTATAAACAGAGTATCATGCAGAATTCCATACAAATCTGTTAGTGCTGTATCTCTGACGCCAAAGCTCGCCATTGTAGATCAGCGTGAAGGAAGTACCTGATCCTCCGTACAAACACCACAGCTACGTCAGGGGGGTGTCGGCTCATATGCCGGTAATTTAGTGGGCATTTTGGCATCAACTATTATAGATAAGTGACTCGGCCCGAGACCACGAACCTTGCAAGGAAACAATTGAAACAACACAATCCGGCTTTCCCCTCAGCATCAATGGAACCACACCTCTTATACGAGGCACAGGGGGCGTTGTATGGAGAGCCGTCTGACACCTCCAGGAACAGCAGTATAGAGGCCCTGTCTTTGCCTCTTCTCGCACTGCCAGGATGCATCAGTGGACATTACTACTCGAGATACTCGTAGTATTCTAGGAAGCTGGTCGTCTTTGCTGGTGCTTGTATGTTGGTGAGTATATGCAAAGCTTGGATGGCAAGGAGGAACACTAAAATCTCAAGACTCGAGATAGTCCATTAAACCGAACAGATCACTGCTTCTTTGGTTCTGGATGTGTTCGGCGCATATTTGTATGTACTCCGTAGTACGGCAAATAATACCCCATGCAGCCAAGGGTGTAATAGCACCTCATCAGCCATACGATCAACAGTGGGCCGAACAAGGGATATCCTCCTGCAGGCCAGCACACGAGGCTTATGGTTGTTGGTTGCGCCTGATAGCCTTCTTCGCGTTGCAACCCATCCCGGATACGTTGCCGGCCAGAGACATCAGGGAAAGAAAGCAAGGAGTAATAATAGTATAAACTATGAAGTCGGACCTAGGAGTTAGCCGCACGCGATAGAGATACAAATAGCCATTTTGTTCTACTCCGCATCCAGCTATTGTCTCACATCACCCATCCACCTCCACATCTTCCACCACCAGCGCTGATTCACAGGGTATATTATACCCCATCTTCCGCCGTCTTGATATTGCTTTCTCGACTCAATTAACCATCCTGCACTGCAGAGCCGGGTCTCGCCTCATTAAACCATCCTATTGGGACTCAATTATCAGACCGAGGGCAACTGCAGGACACACTCCCTTACACACAATGACCGAAATCCAGTTAGTACAACCTTGCGACCCAAATGTTTCACTTGTGTTGAACCATGTACTGAATCCGTGATTTTTCAGCACACACACGGACCCCGAGTTCCGTGATGAGGGGGAGAAGGGCATGAGCCATGGTAAGGAGGCAGATATCACGAGAAACCTTCAGACGCGGTATGTGCAAGGCGATTTCCTCAAGAGATTCAACTTACCAATAATATCCCCAAACAGAATTCGAAATCCTCTTCAAGGCATCCCTCGTGAGCAGCTCATGAGCGATGTCGAGTCCTTTGCTGAGCGCAATGGACTTCAGGAGCATGTGCCCCTGCTTAAGAAGGGCGCTCTTATTGCCCAGAATCCTGCCGAAGTCCACGCCATTGACGGAGAGGAGAAACTCACCCCCCATGAACTAGACATTCTAGAGGCCGAAATCACCCACAAGTGGCGAATGCCCGCGAGGCTGTTTCTGACCATTGCGACCTGCTCCATTGGCGCGGCCGTTCAAGGCTGGGACCAGACTGGTAGCAACGGTGCCACCATCTTCTTTCCCGAGTACTACGGTATTGGTAGTTCTTCTACCCGCGATTCTATCCTTGTCGGCCTTATCAATGCTGCTCCTTATATCGGTAGCGCGTGAGTACACCCTTCATCCATACTGGCTATGTTGCCAATAATCTCATTGCTAACCCTCTTTGGAAAGCTTTATCGGATGCTGGGTCTCCGATCCCATCAACAACTGGTTTGGTCGTCGTGGTGTCATCTTCTTCGCTGCTCACTTCTGTATCTGGCCCGTTATTGGTTCCGCTTTCTGCCACACCTGGGAGCAACAGCTCGCATGCCGTTTGCTTATGGGTATTGGTATGGGTGCAAAGGCTTCAACGGTGCCCATCTATGCTGCTGAAAATGCCCCTGCTTCCATTCGAGGTGCCCTTGTTATGTCATGGCGTGAGTGTTCCCGTCTCTCTATCTGGTCAAGTCATCCGTGCTAACAAGTTTGGCAGAAATGTGGACTGCTTTCGGTATTCTTCTGGGTAGTGCCTTCAACCTAGCGGTATACCACGTCAAGGATATTAACTGGCGTTTGATGCTTGGTGCCCCCTTCATCCCGGCTGTTCCCCTCCTGGCTCTTATCTATCTCTGTCCCGAGTCTCCCCGTTGGTACATGAAGAAGGGTCGGTACGCCGATGCCTGGAAGTCACTCATGGTTCTTCGTAACGATCCGATCCAGGTTGCCCGGGACATCTACTACATCGCCGCTCAGCTCGAGATCGAGAAGGAGCTCATTGGACAGACCAACTACATCACTCGCTTCACACAACTCTTTACAATTCCTCGAATTCGACGTGCCAACCTGGCGGCTTTCACCGTCATGATTGCTCAGCAGATGTGTGGTATGTATATGTTGCTGAGTAAATACCTCAAGAAATGTACCATGAATGCTAACCTCTGTTCTAGGTATCAATATTATTGCTTTTTATTCAACCACTGTCTTCGTGGAGGCCCAACTGCCTCAATTCAAGGCTCTCATCGGTTCATTTGGTTTCGGTCTTGTGAATTGGATCTTTGCCTTCCCCGCCTTCTGGACCATTGACACTGTAAGCTTTATCCTTAACCAAACAGAGAAAGCGTCATTCACTAATAATCATGCAGTTCGGTCGTCGAAGTCTGCTTCTGTTCACCTTTCCCCAGATGTTCTGGACCCTCCTGGCTGCTGGCCTTTGCACCCTGATCCCCAACGATGACTCTCACCAAAGCGTTCGCACTGGCCTCATTTGTCTTTTTGTCTTCTTGTTCGGAGGTAAGCTAAATGACACGATACCCAAGTAAGGCTGTGTGATTAACCCATCTTGTAGCATTCTACTCTCCCGGTGAAGGCCCCGTCCCTTTCACCTACTCTGCCGAAGTCTACCCCCTGTCTCACCGTGAGACTGGTATGGGCTTCGCTGTCGCCACTTGCTTGTTCTGGGCTGCCGTTCTGGGAACTTCATTCCCCTTCCTACTCCAAAAACTCCACACTGTCGGAGCCTTCGGCTTGTACGCCGGCTTCAACCTTGTGGCTTTCGTTATGATCTTCCTCTGGGTCCCCGAGACTATGCAGCGAACACTCGAAGAACTCGACTACGTCTTTGTTGTCCCCGTTCGCACCTTTATGAAGTATCAGGTCACTGTTGCCCTTCCCTGATGGTTCAAGAAGTACGTCTTATTCCAGCGCGACGCCGTCCTTCCGCCTCTGTATCAGTTCGACGCTGTTGCTTCCGACTTGCGCAAGGTTTCCGTTCACCACGCCCCGATCGTACCATCTGATGATGAGACCAAGCGCACTTAGATTGGAAGCGGGAGAAGAATGGTATAGCAGATGTCATTGATGTATCTGGTGTTTGCTTAGTCTTGGGCACATTATTTCTTTTATTGATCCTATACGGAGTAGTGGATGATGGTACATATGGCGGGTGGTTCTTGATACCCTTTCCCTCATTCCTACTAGTCTGGGGGTTTTCCTAAGGAATATACACATTTGAGTTCCAAGATATCTCGCTTTGATCTTCGTAATCGTCGAAAAGTTCTGAGGTAACTAATCTCACTTAAGATGGGAATTAATACCGTGGCAAAATGCGCTATGTACCCGTACTCTTCTATCTTTACCTAACTAAATACCTGTCCATCAAATTGACACTGATTGACAAAGCGTCAAGAGCAGCAGAATCGTCAGTTTGGATCAGGCGTTGAAATGGTGAATGAGCGAAGATGACACTTTGCATCACCGACTAGGAGCATACAGTGTATCACACAAGGCTATTGTTTCATTGCTTTCAAGATGCGGAAACAAGAATTGAGCTTATTCAGCCTTCGGATTCTGGTATATAAACTGCTCAAAAGATGGGCTGTTGCGGATGTCCTTTTGGCAGTTCTCTACATTCGTGCCTATCATCAAACACTGCAGATATGGAGTACGACCCCGAATCAGGGGAGATGTTTGAACCAGCCAACACTCGCTGGATAGCAAAGCTCGTATGGAGTCACGGCCTTCAATACACATTAGACCATATGCCAGCGTTCCCATACCCACTGGCACAAGAAGCTGGCTCGCCACACACGCAAACTTGTGTAGAGAAACAGCGCGAAGCCCTGTGGACGCTAGTTGCCAAACGAGTGCAGTCTGAGATTGATGCGATCAAGTCCCGCAACTCTAGCGGGTTGGTGAAGATGTCGGAGGCGCGTTTTCACTGCTCTTGCGGTGGGGGAGAATATACGATGAAGACGAAGGTTGTGAAAAGGGAAAGCGATGAGACTAGCGGCGAGTTGCAAATGTGGGTGAGCTGGAAGAGAATGGTCTCGTCGGAAGAGGAGAAGATGGATGTAGATGAGAGCCCGGATGTGACGATTGAGACGAAGATGGCGGAGTTGAGTATCGTTGAGTAGTATTTGGAAACAGAAGAAGAAAATGTTGGGGGAAGTGGAACACGTGCGAATCGAAAGTACGAGTAGGAATGGAGCAGTAGTTGTTATCCGTAGTATTAGGATGTCATTAAGAATCGAATACTACCAGTAATTGCCAACACTGAATAGTACTCTGTATTACACCGTATTAGTACTGTTAGGAAATAGTAATCTGAGATTTGTCCGCGAAAATCTTGCACTAATATTGTCAGGTATAACTCAACTACCTACCTACTCGTATATATAATTCTGCTCCCGAGCTATCTACGGGCCAATATGCTTACCTGTTTTAGCTGTAGGTAAGACTGCGGAGTAAAGACCTAAATAGTTAAGAAACAAGCTATTCCAACACTAGAACCGCTTTGGCATCAATCGGGCCAAGCATTTCGCCGTGTCCTTGGCCTAATTTTCCAACTCGTCCCCTTTCAACCCAATCCCTCCACATTTTTTGCCATTGTGTCCGGATACGCGTAAAGCCGTGGTCTAGCGTCGGATTACTGCCGCACATGATTGGATCTTTTGCTTCGTGGCTGCGAACTTATTGCGTGATTAACCGAAACGGATGGGTCTCCGTGAATACGGTTATTTCGTCTCGTACAGAATCTGCAGCGTCAACGCATCCCTCACGGGGACTTTGACAGTAGTAGACCAGTAATCGGGAATCCAAGAGGGCAAACTAACTAGCAGACGAATCAACTTATGAGTAAGCACTACAACTACCCAGGTATGTGTACTCCGTACGCGTACTCGTACAGAGTGCTCCGTAGAAGCACTCACACTCACAATCTCTTGGCCAACTCAGTCTGGTGCCAACTAATCTATTTGATCGCTGTTAGCCCAATGAGTCGATCCCGTGTCCCCGTGGCACAAGCACGATAAAATCTCGGTATTACGCCAATAGTGTGGCTCGGCCTCGGGGATCTTGGACGCAGCAGCGACTCTGTCGGTTCGAAATGACTCCACACACCAGGATTCGACCGGAGTTGGGCCTCCTACTAGGTATGGTGGTAATAATGATACGAGTTCTACGAGTAGTAGTACTATGAACAGCTGCGGAGCCTGTCCTGCACCATGACCTTAGGCTCTCCCTTTTTTATTTCTCCACTCGCTGTAGAGTTGTTACCAGATTCTAGGACAAACTATTCTCTCGCCTGGTTTGCAAGAGTGTTTGCTTACCTTTAACATCTTTCGCCAAGACCTCCAAGGCTACGATTCCGCAATTAGAAGCATTTGGATTGCCTCTGGCCCTCAACTTTATCAAAAAGAGGAATCCAGGAAGCCGCCCCTGATGTCAACATAGCAAGTCATTTTGGACATACCGTTCAAGCCATATCAACCGCATTCTGCTCACGATGGCCGACTCAAACGATAGTAACGGCATCGTTGGCACAATGTCCACCATGGCTGATGCTGACAAGGCTGAGCGCGGGAGTACTACAGACGCTTCAGTGGACATTGTTATGACCCAGACCAAACTTGATCGGAGCCGTTTCTCTCTGTCTGGGGCAGGCAATCTGTCACTCGACGATGTCGAGGCGACCGATATCCAGATCCGTGGCCTCACAATCTCGGCCAACACCGCGCCGTCATGGCTCGATCCCGCCACTTATCCGGAGCTGATGAGTAATGGGTTTAACACGACACCACGCATGAAGACACTTCTACACTCGGTTGATGTTGATTTGAAACCTGGAACTTTGACCGCGATCATTGGTGGCAGCGGCTCAGGGAAGACCACACTGCTAAACACCCTGGCTGAGCGAGTCGTGAGCTCAAGACTAAGCCAACAGGGCCTTGTAACGTTTAATGGACGGGTCGGTGTCAATAGCGTTCGACACGCCTATGTCATGCAGCAGGATATCCTGCTGCCTACGCTGACGGTTAGGGAGACTCTTAGATACTCTGCCGATCTTAGACTGCCATCAACCACAAAGGCGGAGGATCGTGAGAGGATTGTCGAAGAGGTCATCCGCGAGCTTGGTCTCAAAGATTGTGCCAATACACGCATCGGGAACAGTCAGCATCGCGGGTGCTCTGGCGGAGAGAAAAGACGTGTGAGTATTGGTGTTCAGTTGCTGGCGAACCCATCTGTACTCTTCCTCGACGAGCCTACCACTGGTCTAGATGCAACAAGCGCATTCCAACTTGTTCGGACTCTCAAGTCGCTAGCTCAGAAAGGCCGGACCATCGTCACAACCATCCACCAGCCTCGATCCGAGATTTGGGATCTGTTTGATAACCTAATCGTCTTGTCCAAGGGAAGTCCCGTCTATTCTGGCTCGATCCCAGAGTGTCTTCCCTGGTTCCAGAGTCTTGGTTTTCAGCTGCCGCCCTTTGTGAACCCTGCTGAGTTTGTTATCGACATTGCTGCCGTGGACAACCGGACGCCAGAGCTTGAAGCTGAGACCACTGAGCGCCTTGAAGGCCTGAAGAAAGCATGGAGAACAGAGAGCGAGACTCGTTTCTCTCCCCTAGACTGTGTTATCGAAACCCGGCAGGGAAAACGACATTCTGCAACAAATCGTGCTGGTTTCTGGCGTCAATTACGCATTTTGACAGATCGTACATTCAAGGTTACTTATCGAGACCCGCTTGGTATGGTAGCAGCCATCCTCGAGGTTGTCGTCATGGGAGCTATAATTGGCTATCTCTTTTTCAACCTCGGCACCGATCAAGCAGGTATCCGATCTCGCGAAGGAGCTCTGTATAGTGCAGGTGCTATGCAAGGCTACCTTGTCATCATGTTCGAGGTCTATCGCATGACTATTGATATGCCAACCTTTGATCGTGAGGCCTCGGAGAACTGCGTTGATGCTGTGCCGTTTATTCTATCGCGACGATTAGCACGGCTTCCTACTGAGGACCTCCCAGTGCCGTTTATATTCTCCATTCTTCTCTATTTCATGGCGGGTTTTGATCGCACTGCCTCCAAATTCTTCATATTCTTCGCCGTCTCTCTCCTCAACCACTATGTTTGTGTAATGTGCGCCTTCACTTGTGTGGTGGCTGTGAGGCACTTCCCTGGCGCAAGCTTGATTGCAAACTTGGCCTTTACACTACAAAGTCTGGCCTGTGGGTTCTTCATACAAGTAGACACTATCCCGGTCTATGTCCGATGGTTGAAGTGGTTGACTTGGATGGTAAGGGTATCCTACAACAAACCTCAAACAAGTTTTATGCTTACATGATAATTTAGTTCTACGTCTTTGGGGCATATGCGGGAAATGAGTTTCAGGGAAACTTCTACGACTGCCCCGAGCCAGGTGGTCTCTCGAATCCTCGATGTGCGCTGTACTCGGGTGATTATATCATGACTTCACTCGGTCTCCCTCAAAACTGGATTGCCCGTCCCATAATCATCCTCGTGGGATTTATTATTTTCTTCTTCCTTCTCTCGGCCATCGGTTTGCACTTCATCAAGGTTGAGATGACTATTGCTCGAGCCCGAACCTCGGACACTGATTTGTCTGCTGGAAAGGAGAAGATGAGTGCCCGGTCCATTGAAGAGATCCGAACTATTGATGTGAAGCTCGACGCATTTTCTCTGGACCTTGAGAAAAGGACTGCTTCTGGCAAGAAGTTACCGCGCAGAACCATCGTACAGCCTATTAACGCTACATTCCATGCTGGAGTTTTGAATGTCATCATGGGTCCGTCTGGCAGCGGCAAGACATCGCTCCTCAACACTATGGCGCTACGGCTGCGGAACTCGGTTAGCACCAAGTATATCCCTTCCGGAAAGTTGACGTTCAACGAGGCTGTGCCCTCTGATTCAGTTGTGCGGTCTGTCTGCTCTTACGTTTGTCAGGATGATGATGCCCTTCTGCCTTCGTTGACGGTACGGGAGACGCTTCGCTTTTCCGCCGCGCTCCGTCTCCCTTCGTTCATGAGCAAGGAGGAGAAACATCGTCGTGCGGAAGAAGTGCTTCTGAAGATGGGATTGAAAGATTGCGCTGACAACCTAATCGGGAACGACTTGGTGAAGGGCATTTCAGGAGGAGAAAAGCGCCGTGTATCCATTGCGGTGCAGGTCCTCACTGACCCCCGAATTCTGCTCCTTGACGAGCCAACATCTGGTCTAGACGCTTTCACAGCTAGCTCTATCATGGAGGTGCTTCAAGGTCTCGCAAACGAAGGCCGAACACTTATCCTCACCATCCACCAGCCTCGCTCCGATCTCTTCAAGCATTTCGGCAATGTTCTTCTGCTTGCCCGTGGCGGTGCTCCAGCCTATGCTGGCCCAGCCAAGCACTTGCTCGGGTACTTTAGCAAGCAGGGCTATGAGTGTCCGCAGCATTCAAATCCGGCTGATTTTGCACTGGATATGATTACAGTTGACTTGCAGCGGGATGATAGAGAGGCAGAGAGTAGAGAGAGAGTGGGCAAGTTGATTGGGCAATGGAAGAGCTTATTTGAAAGCGGAGAAGTTGAGCCGTGGAAGTCAGCTGAAGGAACTCGATTACCGGGGATTGTCGAGGCAGATGAGCTCAACGAGAAGAAGGCCCATGACAGTGTGACAGAGAAGGATATCAAACTAGAAGACATATCGGAAAAGCCTCTTCCGTCAAAACGGCCCCCTATCGTGTCGACAGCCCCTCGAAAGTCATTCAACAAGGCCAATGTGTCAACTCCAGCGGAGCTAGGTGCTTTGGTACGCAAACGAACCTCAATATTCACGGCTGCACCTCTCCTCCTCCATCGTGCCATCATCAACACGCGTCGACAGCCACAATTGATCCTAGCACGCACAATGCAAGTCATAGGACTCTGTATCCTCTTCGCACTCTTCTTCGCGCCTCTGCATAACGACTACTACGCTGTCCAGAACCGCATGGGCTTCGTGCAGGAGATCGGGGCGTTCTATTTTGTCGGCATGCTGCAGAACATGGCTATCTACCCCAACGAGCGAGATGTCTTTTACCGCGAAGACGACGACGGCGTGTACGGCGTGGATGCGTTCCTTGTGTCGTACACAATCCTTGAGATCCCCTTTGAAATCCTCAGCTGTCTGGTCTTTGGCCTGTTCCTGTGCTTGGCAGTCGGTCTTCCCCGAACTGCAGTCATGTTCTTCTCGTCGGTCTTCGCCGGCTTCGGCATTGTATCTTGCGGCGAGAGCTTGGGCATCATGTTCAACACACTTGTGGAACACGCAGGCTTCGCCGTCAACATCATGGGCATGTTCCTGTCGATAGCCAACGCCATGACTGGTATCTTCTCCATTGACATGCCAGACGCGTTCAAAGCCCTCAGCTACCTCTCGCCGATTCGGTACGCGGCGCGTATCGTGGCTCCATACTCGCTGCGGGATATTCAATTCTACTGCACGACAGAGCAGCTGCTGTCGGATGGGAGCTGTCCCATTCAGACGGGCAAGCAAGTGCTCCAGCTATATAAGATGGACGTTGATCCAGTGGTGAATATAGCGGCTCTGGCAGGATGTGTTGTAGTTTACCGCGTATTGGCCTGGGTGCTTGTAAAGGTCGCACGGGCAAGATGGGGTGAGATAAAGATTTGCGAGAGATATAGGTAGTAGTAGCGGTGCGTCGTTCAAGAAGGCTCTTGGCTGTAGATCTTTACTCGTACATAAGATACTAAGAGGAGATAAATTGTGTAACCAAGGCGACCCTATCCACTTGACGTCATCTTCAAGACAATCATCCACAGGATTTTCTTCCCCACGTCGACAAACTTATGCCTCTTTCACTACGAAGTACACTTGAAAATGCTTTGAAATATGGCAAATGTATGTATGTATGTATATCTATTCATGCTATTAAATTCTCTAATACATGTCAAATACAACTAAACTCCCATTGTTTGCGCCATAATATGCTGTCGTGTGCGCTGACGCTCCCTCCACGCACATTTCTTTATTCCCTTTTGATCCCTTGAACACCAGGCACCTAATCATGATCCGTTTTCTCGTCTTTAAGATGTCCTCTTCTCCGTAATTGATTCGCCGAATGGCTTTCCGGTGACGAAGCCGTCGCCAGGGGCATCCAACTCAAACACCTTGCAGCCGCGCAGCCAAGTTTCCTTGACACGACCCGTGAACTGATGGCCCTGCCAAGGCGAGCAGCGGTTCTTCCAGCGCATGTCTCCCTGAGAAAAGGTCCAGACCTCGTTGTCATCGAAGATGCAAATGTCAGCGTCCATGCCGACCTTGAGGGCGCCCTTGCGATGGGACAGGCCGACTTGCTCGGCTGTCGCCTGGCAGCAGAGGCGCACCATGTCGGTAATGGATGGCGTCTTGGATGTTGCAGAGCGCTGCTTGGATGCTGTGTGAAGAATGGGGAGGCCCAAACCTACGGAAGAGATGCCACCCCACGCTGCGAAGAAGTCTCCGCGGGCCACGGTCTTGGTTGGCTGGCTGTCCTTGGGGCCGTTGACATCGAGACCGGAGTCCATATGGGGGATTTGGGGCCGTTCGAGGCGATCTGGCAGCAGCTTTAACTGGGGCGTGCAGGGAGAGTGATCCGACACAACAGTCTTGATGCAAGAGTCCTCAGCCACGAGTTCTTCCCAAAGCCCGTCACGATTCGTGGATTCTCGGATCGGCGGACAGCACTTGTGTCTCGTGTCACCCTTCTCGATCTCCTCGGCTGAGAGACCTAGGTAGTGGAAGCATGTCTCGGCCGTGATGTTGACACCCCTTTGGCGTGCCGCCTTGAGGATCGGAATGGCCTGGGTAGCTGAGAGGTGCACGATATGCAAGTGGAGAGATGGGGCGATGTGAGCATGGGCGAGAATCGCCTCGATCGCATGGGTCTCAAACGATGGGGGTCGGGATTCGAGAAAGGTGCTGTACGCAGTGAGGTCACCTTTGGGCACGGCGGGCGGATCAGATATCTGGACACCATCGCCAACAGAATCGGCAATAGGAGGAATCATTTCGGCATGGAACATCAGAGTCGTTGGCTCGTCCTTGAGGGCCTCCATGGCCTGTGCCACGTCCTTGGGTGACACAGCCGGGAACTCATCAACCTACCGGATCTTGGTTAGTAAAATTCTACTTGATACATACGGCCTATGCTCTAAATTGCGTTCAACTGGACTTACACCCGACTCGATCAAGAATCCCTTGAACCCTCGAACACCGGCCTCTACAAGAGGCTTCAGCTCATGCGCATTGCCCGGAATGACGCCGCCATAAAAGCCCACGTCAACCCAGCATTGCCCGTGGCTGGCCTGAAGTTTCTCCTCGAAGCCCTGGATAGTCGTGGTCGGCGGGATGGCATTCAGGGGCATGTCAATGACGGTGGTGACGCCGCCGCTGGCCGCCGCACGAGTGCCCGTCCAGAAACCCTCCCACTCGGTGCGTCCGGGTTCGTTGAGGTGGACATGGGCATCAACGAGGCCGGGGAGCAGCAGTTTCGGGGAGTGGTCGATATACGTGGCGCTGGGTGGGAAACTGGTCTTTGGGAGAACGGCGAGGGCGATAGACACGATCTTGCCAGTCTGAGCGGAGATGGAGATGGAAGCTGGGGAGAGGACGAGGGAGTTGTCTGGGAGAGTGAGGACTGCGCGGTTTGAGACGAGGACGGTGAGAGGGCCGACGTCTGAGGTGTTGGAGACGGTCATCTTGGTGGTGGTGTTGTGTGAAGTGGTCTACTCCTTTGTGGCCTATGTTGGGTTGGTTTGGGCGAAGCGGTAACTCAGGGGAACCAACTCGAGGCTGGGTAACACAGAACAGAGGATAGAGGACACAGCCAAAGGACAAGTCAACAGATGTCTATGAGCTACGGACATTCAAAAGAAAAATACAAGAACAGCTAGAAAGTTCAAGAGGCTGAGGGAGAGCAAGAAGAAAGCCGTGTTGTCGGCCGGACCCGATGACCTCCTAGTGCTAGCCGCTGGGGCAGTCTAGTTTATGGCGGATAGTGGCGGAAGGCTTATCGTAGACCGAACACACATGAGGCGATAAGGGAGGATGGGGTATTGAGAGCGAGCGCTGAACTCGTTTGCTTTGAAGGGCATCCAGCCCTCTTGTTGGGAGACATCGCAGAAGAATCATTTACCGCTACCTATCCATAGCCCATCATAGCACTGTAAACGAGAAATTTTTCCAATAGGGGCCCAGAAATGAAGGGATTCCCGACTGAGAGAGTCAAAGATAGAGAGATATGTTTGGCTTGTGAGAGCCAATCACAAGCGTCGCTGTTTTCGATCGAGTAAGAATTACTCGAAACGGCTGCACGAAAAAAAAGTGATGCTCGGGGCTGTCGGGGCTGCGATAAGCGAACACGGATCTTTATCGGTGGGGCCAGGTCCGGACTTCGGCGACTGCGCCACCTCCGCCTCATATGAGAGAGCCACATAGAGGCGTGGCTGTGTGGTGGCTCTGTCTGTGGCTGGTATCTATATGAGGATTGACAGGATATGTCCACCCGATCATTTGGGGGCTCTCAAATTTAGAATCTCACTCAACCTGAACTTGTCTCTTGTTTTCACTTAGAATCAACTCTGAATAAATACCTGAAATTCTCCCTACATACTCGAAACCAGGGCAGCAGACATCCCTCTCTAGACCACACTTGCTTGAAAAAAACGTGAGGCAGTACGCAAACCCTAACCAGGCCTTTCGATCCACCACCATGCTTTTGGGGTCCTACTAAGACAGACCTCTCCGGGCCAACTTCATCGCCATTCCTTGCAAACAACTCTGCTCTCCTCTCCTCTTGCGAGCTGTTTGTCTTGCTGCGTGACGTGTTGGCTGCGCAGAAGCTTCTTCATCACATGCCGCCTTTGTCTTCACTTTGGCCAGCACACGACCCCTTCTTTACCCGCCTGGAAAGCTGGCCAGATGACTACTTGGACTCCTCGGGGGCTATCCCCATGATCTTGCGGGGCTGCTACTGACTTACACCCGTAACCGCCCTTTACCCTGCCATTCACGGCATTGGTTTTGGTGTTCCCCGTCACCCCATCTTCCTGTAGGGAGCATGGGGCAAGCCTCCACTCCTTCGCATCAAAAGGCTTGAAGAATGGCTCAATTCTTGCATTCGGTGACTGCAGCTGTATCCGGTCTGCATATGACTTCTCACAATACTACCTTTCTGTGGAGTACGAAGTAAGGAAGACCGGAACGCATCCCTGTTTTCATCAATGAACAACACTGTCCCAACGTAGGAGAACACGTGGACGACAACGTGTCTAACAAACAGGCTTTCCCGGTTTCCCTTTGTATATCAGCCACAACTGGGAGTGGAATGCCTGAAGATTCGCTTCTCTGCCCGGATCGACATCCCTGAGGTCAGCCAACAAGCCCGGAGAGTTCTCATTGCTCTCTCTTAGCAAATGGCCCACCGATTAGTATAGCCACAACTGCGGCAATTCTCATCCGCTTCGCAGGGGTGTTCTGCATTTGGCAAGACTGTGGCTCCGCATCTTGTCCCAGAATGCAACGTCGTCAAGCGCAGACTGGTCAAAATTGCTGCCAAAGTGTGACTCCACCAACCCGTGCGCCGACATGAATATGGCATGTAATTGCAGGCGTCTACACAGCCATATGAGTGGGGAAATCAAGGCATCATGAGCGACGTTGGGCATACATCTTTTCTCTTGGGGTGGCCCGAATGGTACTTGAGTGTCCTCTGAGCCAAGGAGAGTTCTTTCTGGGGATGTTGTTGGTCACAACTTGCAGCAAGGCTAGCATAGCAGTCTCGGTGTATTTCAACCTGGTGGTGGTTTGTCTCAGCTGTGTGGCCTCCGCAGCGGCCTTCTCACAAAGCATTTTGCTTCTCTTTCAACATCTATTGGGTATCGGAGAAACCGACTCGCCATCCAGCATGGTCCTTTTGCAATGCCAAGTACTAACAACTGCTGTTGACATCTTTGTCAAGGACTCAATGTTCCCTTGATTGGCGGTTCCAGGATCGTATCTTTTCCCTCGAGATCAGCATTCTCGTTTACTATGTTTGGAATCTGCTTAAACAGGATGTCTGCTCTAAATGCCTCCATCCATCTCACCAAGTTCTCCCTGCTGGTTGTCGACATCATGGATTGCCAAGAATCATCTTTAGACTACTATTCGCAGAAGCAATTATTATGCTTTCTGCAACCTCCCACCAATCACCTCCGCCGGATACGAAGTACATGAAGCAAGCAAGTAGCTTTGGGAGGCCGACCATCTCTATTCGCTAGCAAACTGGGAAGCTTTGGCAATAGCGTGCCAACGTTCTATCAGGAATGGGTGTAAGCACTTGCATGAGTGGCTGGCTGGCTGGTTTACGACGTATGTACATACTTGGTACCCCCTGTGCAATTATGAGTATAGGCCCGGAGAAGGTCCACGTTTGCCTCAAAAGCCCCATCAACACAAGATGCAAGCAATCTGCAGAAAAGCGCGTTCTGGTCAGGAGGCTAGCACTGGATTGGTGCCTCTCGCCAGCCGTGTTGGTCTGGCTGCATGCGGTGTGATGAGTTTGGCATACGCGCCGGCGAAGAGGGGGCGGGCAGGCCTCTGATTGCTTGCCTGATCCCAGGCAATAAGACAAATCATCAATGGCACGCAAAACAAGGAGTTCGTCACGGAGTGGTCCACCCAGGGAAAACCAAAGACCACTGAGCCAGCCCTCATACATGAGGAGGGCTTGTCATGGTCTCCCCCAGAAGAATCCTTGCGTATACCGTCACACCTCCCTGCTCTTCTTCCCTAGGGGATACCCAATACCATTGAGAGACACCTTGTTGCAACGCATTCTACCTCGTACTACACCGAAAATCAGGCCATCATGGCATCCAACAAGAGGTCGAGAGGCTCGCTTACGGACATTCCTGACGGCCCTGAGACACACGGAAGCTTCAAGCCTAGCAGATTGGTTCCTTCGAACTTGGATTCAGCCCTCGTCAAGCATGGCTCCTCGCAAAACTCCGAAGATCGAAAGGAGTTCTCTGGATGTGAACGTGACTGGCTGGAGCAGGGCTACTTCACCAGCCCTTCATCGACAGACCAGACCGATGAAGAACCTTGCATAAGCCAATACACCAACTGCAGGGCAACGTCAGGAGTAACTCAAATCAACGGCATCGTCATGGAGTGCGGTGCGGATGAGGTTGACGGCATGCTGCCGCCCAAAGGCTCCTATCACTACACTGGCTGTTCCAAGGTGGGGAAAGGCTCACAGGTCAACGGGGTAGAAGCGGTAGTATGCTACGAGGTAGAGCACAAACTACCGAGACTCCCTGGTATGAACGGCGAGTGGCGCGATTTGGTGATGGAATCGGGTGGTGTGGATGGAACGATGAATCAAATTAATGGGGGAAGGGTCAGGATGTTGAGGAACGACGAGGGCACCATCGCTCCTCGGATGATAAAATTACCCTAGGCATTGCAATGTCCGAGTTCCGGAGAGTGGGAAAGCTAGGTCATACATGGTTGGCAAAGTCGGGTACAGATTAGTACATGGAAGATGCCGTACTCGCTCGGCGAGGTCTTGTTTGGGTTGGTTGTATCTATCTACTGATAGTCACTCGTTCAATATGCATTGATTCTTCTTATGGGAACACTGGTATGACCCCAAGGCGCCACTTACAGCATGTGCATGAAGAAGGATCGAAGTCGGTCATCTAAGGCTGAAAACCTTCAGCAAATGGCGTCTACTGGGATCGGCCATGCTCATCGGGACCAGCCGATCTTGTGATACGAGGTACGATCCTGGTTGCTGGTTCCTCTATACGAGGCGTTCCCTGCCATCAAGAGGGTCGTATGCGGGTAAGCAGGACACGGGACGGAGTCATCGTGCTTGGTTTAGCGACCACATGGAATGCCTCGGACAGAAAGAGTTGTATAGACGTCCCACGGGAAACGTCAAGATCCTGATATTGAGCGGTTTGGTCTAATGAACCTAAGCCTCTTCGTGGCCTCCCTTGTCTCCCTGCCCATCAAACACACCTGTCGACCTTCATTGTTTTCTTCAGGCAAACAACCGTCCTGCGCCGTCTCTATACATGCGTGGAGATCTATGGATGCTAAAACACATATTGTCAACTCGTTCGTTTGTTCGTTTCCCCAACACTCTTCTACCAGACATCTAGTTTTCCTCGGCGTATCGTTAACGTCGTCTTCCACTGCCGAGGACAGTAAATCGTACAAAATCTTCGTTATCGTGTGACTACTTCTGGCGCTTGATCGTCTTGTGGGCCATCTCGATCAGCCCGTCCTTGGCTTCGCTGTCGGGGAAGTCGGCGATCGCGGCAATGGCCTTGTCGGAGTAGTCGTGGGCAAGGGCGCGAGTCTGCTCAATGCCATCGCTCTGGAGGACAAGCTGGCGGGCCTGTTGACATCCAGTCAGTCAGTCTCTTATTGGTAATTTGAATCTCGAGCATCTCCGAAAAAGCCCTCTCCACTTACCCTCTCAACATCACCCTCCCGCTCGAACTTGCGACCGACCAGAGCCCCCAGCTCTGGTATTTGCTTCCAGGCAAACAATAGAGGCGCCGTCGCCAGTCCCAACTCCAGGTCCGCTCCGGCAGGCTTGCCTAGATCCTTGCCACTTTGCGTGTAGTCAAGCATGTCGTCCACCAGCTGGAACGCCAGACCCAGGTTTCGTCCGTATGAGTAGGCGGCTTCGACCGTTGTGTTATCGGCATTGCCAAGCAACGCTGCGGCTCGGCAAGACTTGGAAATCAGACTCGCTGTCTTGAGGTATGTCTTTTGCAGGTAGTAGCTCAGTGTCTCTTCTGACCACTTGGGGCTGCGCTCGTCGCGCTCTGTGTTCTTCAGCTGCATGAATTCGCCCTCAACTAAGTTGGCAATGACGGTGGCCAGCAACTCGACAACTTCGGCGTTGCGCAGTCTGGCCAGAGCGACGGATGCCCGGCCCAGAAGAAAATCGCCGGCTAGGACGGCCATCTTGTTGCCAAACTCCAGATTAGCAGAAGGCGATCCACGCCTTGAAACTGAGTGGTCAATAACATCATCGTGCAACAAAGATGCAGTGTGAATCAACTCAGTGATTTCTGCCAGCCGTCTTTGGCTCGGTAATATGTCTAGGCTGCCCGACTCCTCATAGGAGCCCAGCATGTTAGCCATTGGGTTGACATCGCTCAAAATCTGGACAGGCGATATCGAAGCGTCTATGCTCCTCGACGTCTCCGAGACGATATGTGCGTTTTTGGGACAGAGGTGGGTCGCTCGGGACATGAGCAGCACAATGAGCGGCCGCATATGTTTGCCCTCGGATTGGGTGTAGTACTTTGCGACTCGATCGAGAGCTGGGTGGCCAGAGCCTAACAGCTTGCGCATATTTCCCGTCATGAACTTCATTTCCTTGGCGACAGCTCGCAGCGGATCAATTGTCATTGTGTCTTTTGCGGCTCGCTTTGCAACGTTCCCCACCATGTTGGTGGCGACCTGGACGGCGGCTGCCCATGCTGAATCTCTTCTTGAGCTCGTGTGTAGGCTTGCCCGGTGTATCCGGGAGGGTTCCCAGCTATTGTTCGTAGGGTAATGGCAGAGAATGCATGTTGGCGCTGCGATTCTGCCGACCACAACGTCGCGCAGCGCCACAGAGGCTCCCGCTCGGAGCTTCATCTATGGCGGCTGTGGTGGTGATATCTTGGTCCTCTGTCAAGAGAAGCGAGAGTTTCGGTATGCCCAGTGTTCCGGAAAAGCCGAAGGGGTCGTTGAGAGTCGGTAAATCGCGCAATTGGACGTTCGAAGGCGAGTAGATAATATGATGCTGATAAGTTCTTAAAATCGAGCATCGAAACTTTTGCTTTCGGCGGATCAGCCCGGAATGGAACCGCGCGATGCTAGGGCTGATGGCAGCTTGTTATTGGCTCGCTCCGACGGGATGTTATGCCCTGGAGTCCCGGAAGGGCCCTGTAACTGGAGCGCTATGGCTCACTGTAGCTCAGGTTGATCAGCGCGCATAATCCGCTGGAGGCTCAGAGCTTCCATCTGCCCCTCCGTCGCCAAAGTTGCTTGGCATGCGGATATCATTCGTGGCCCGGACAGCTATCTACGACATCTATGCGATTCGAGTCTGCTACCCGACACACACAGGTTCTGATGCATTAGATGCACTGCAATAACAGCCATGGTGCTTCTCACAATGACGCCGTCCATCGTGGACGGATTAAAGAAGCTAGACGAATGGCGCAGCAACGATGCACCAGATGACAGAACACCCGCCGATTCTGAAAAGACCAGCGAACCATCGTTGACTGAACCATCAGTTGGCAAGCCTATTTCCCATGGCCAGATCGTCCATCTTTGGAAGAATCTTAGTGCCTTGAAGCTATCGTCAACATCTTACAGCCTGGAGAAATTGCTCCAAGGATCTCGTGTCTACATCCCACCTCCTCCACCAAAACCCGAACCGGTTGGTCCATCTAGTCTCTCTCGCTTTCTTTCGTATTACTGACACCCTACCTCAATCCAGTCCGAAGAGTACAAAGCCCTCATGGCTCGTCTCCGTCGAGAGGAAGATGCCCGCTCCTACGAACGCATGATCAATCCGCCCCCTCCCCTTGAAACCTTTCGGAACCGCTTCCCCAACGCCGCCCATGCCTTCGCCGAAGTAAACCGTCCCTCTTCGTTCGCAGATATCGGCGACGACGATGTAACATACAACGATATCCACCGTCAGGTCATGCTCATCATCAATTTTCTTGTGAGTATAGCTGGCGTTGCGGCTACGCTGTGGGTTGTGGGCCGTTGGTGGAGTGTGCCTGCTCGGCTATTCCTAGCCATGGGAGGGAGCATCCTCGTGGCGATTGCCGAGGTGGCGGTTTACAATGGCTATATGTGGAGGATGGGAGAGGCCAAGCAGAAGCAGGCTGCCGTCAAGGAGGTCAAGGAGGTAGTCAGGACCTGGGTTGTGGGCCAAGAGGACGAGGGTGTTGAAGAAGACGAGAAGACGGTGCTGCTGGAGACCAAGGAAGAAGAAGGCGATGGGGCCGTGAGAAAGAGAACAGCAAGAACAACAGGCGACTCCTCACCTTCATGGTGTAAGTGTGCGCATAACGAATGATGATGATGATGACCTTGGATGCCGCTTTGTCTTGTCACGATCTTGCGACACTACTAATGGTGTGACGTGAACGGTAGATCTTGGTCGTCGCACCATATATTTTTGCACCAAACAAAGGGTGTTTTCCCATTCACAATAATTCAAGGTGTCTTGGGAGTAAAAGTAGTACTGATAATTCGATTTGTGTTTGGCGCAACTGACGTACATACTTACTCGTACACACATGTGACATCGCGTAAAGTGCATGCAGTCGCGTCTTCACGCGTTCTCCAAAGTATGTGTGGGGCTGTCTTGTCTTGTCTACGGAGTGCGTACGGAGTACTCCACGACCACCTCATGTCTCTTCAATACATCTGTTAATTTTTTCTCGCTCTTTGGTCTGCGCATATAATTCTTTCTCCACACTCTTTACGACGGTCATGATAGGTAGAAGCTGTCGAATTTCTTTTCTGGAAAAGTCCTGTCGTGGAGCGAAATCCGATCCGACGCGTTGATCTTCAAGTCCCTCACGACTTTCGCCATCCCTTCAAGCTTATCCAGGTCAAGACAACTTGCGACTAGACGTCGCCGCAATGGTCAATTCATCGCCGGAATACTTGATGTATGATTCCATGTCATCTGTCCTTGTTTCTGCTCCATTGGGGCTAACCTACTTCTAGAAAAAAGCCGGGATTACTCCATTTACGAAAACGAGAGAAGCCGTTGAAGACCTATGGTAGACGGACCTCGTCCACCCCTGAAGCACGCAGCGAGCCACCATCAAAAAAGCCACGTTTGGCGAGCGTGGAAGCACAGCATGGACCTTTAATTCCGTCTCGAGATGATGTTGAGGCCCCGAAACCGAACCCTACGGTAGAACACAAAGCGAAGGAAGAACTCCCAGCATCGGCCAAGAAGGATGAAGCAGGTGCCAAAAAGGGCTCAATAATGAACTATTTTAAACCAAAGATCCCCAAATCTCAAGATACGCCCCCTTGTCAGCCAACGGAGTCATTATCGAGCGAGCCAACGCCTCCATCATCGCCTGCACGAGAAGTACACCTGAAACGGAAACCACGATTGCTGAAGATCCGAGCGCTCCCCAATTCATCAGACGGTCATACGGATGCCTCTGAAAACGAAGATGAGCATGGTCAAATTGGATCTGGGCATAGTGGAGAGGGTAGTGAGGATGATTGCAACGAAGGAGCTGAGAGGGATCCATCCAACAATGGGGATGACGTCCCGAGTCCACGGCGGGACAATAGGAGAGTGAAGGAGACGATACGAAGCGGGTTTACCAAGCACAGGTCATCACCAGGAATTCAGACCACGCTAAATATTTCTACTCAGGCTGCATTCTCCGAGTGCAAGGTCTGTGATACGGTGTGGAACCCCCTTTACCCCGATGATGTGAAATATCATACGAAGAGACACAAGGCTGTGCTACGGACACAAAAAAGGAAGTTGGATGACTTATGAACCAAAGTTGTGTATACCCCAGATAGATATGCGAATAGGATAATATTGTTTTAGACTCGATGGATTTGATTGGTTTCGATGAACATGGAACTTTCAATTTTGGCATCTAACTGGCAGACCAACCTCAAGCTCGAACAGTTAGGGGGGCATTTCCATGACTCATCATGCCTACAGACATGATTTCGGGCTCATAATCATTGAGTATTGGCTAGGGAAAATGCTTGGTGCCAGTAATCTTTTGGAGAGGTGCGATCAGAAGTGCTCAATGGCTATAAGTGCTGCCTTACAATGCTGCCTTATAAGCTCCCCCTGAATCACTGTCCGAGGAAAGAGGAAAGAGCTACCAGACCACATGCATCCAAGAAAGGAAGCCTTAGGAACCTAAGCACTACGAGAAATTCTCACACATTTCAACCCCAGAGTTCTGCCACCACCTGCGAATTGACCTCAGAAGGTAGCAGAGGGCTCATCTCTTCACCCATTATTACCTCCAACAACTGTTCTACCAACCCCGACAGTTGCATCAATCCCTTCCTCCTCTTGTCCATCATCAAGCCGCCTCTTTGTCAAAGCATTGCCCCATCATTGGGTTCCCAACAGCGTCCAGTCTCTCGGAATGGCACTCCCTCTGGCTGATGCGCGGACACTCCAGCTGGCACTCAAGCTGCAACTTGATGAGCTGGGAGATATGATCGGCCAAAGAAAAGGGAAGGGCCGTCAAGCAGAACCCCCTGATTTCGACACCGCTGTAGATCTCCTCAAGGATGAGCTCGAGGCAGAAGCTCAATTCCTACAAGATCAGTTACTATGCAGAAGCATCGCCCGAGCCGTTCAGTCCGATAGCGAGGCGATCAATGACGTCCTCCGAGAAGAGGATCAAGCTCGTCGTGATCGAGAGGTGGCAATTGAGGATGGCTGGCCAGGAAGGCAATGTGCCCATGCCCGCTGCTGCTCCAGCACTTCCGGCCGCACAACCAGCGAGGGAAAACCAACTGGCCGATGAAGGAACTGGTGCGAGGACCAGGATTCATCCCAATCAACAGCAAACTAAAGCTTCAAGCAGCTCACAGGTGCCAGTCAAACCTCAAGCTGCAAGCAAGGCTCAAGTTCTGAATAAACCTCTGGTTCCAAACAAACCTCAAGCTCCAATCAAGCCTCAGGCTCCAATCAAGCCTCAGGCTCCAATCAAGCCTCAGGCTCCAATCAAGCCCCAAGCTCCCGGCAATTTGCAGTTACCAAACAAGCCTCAGACTCCAAGCGGTCATCAGCCTACGGGCGAGCGTCAAGTCCCACGCAAACTTCAAGCTTCAAGCGTGCCAGAGGTCCCAAGCAAACGCCAGGCCGTCGGCATTGAGCAGAATCCCAACACACCACGCCGGGCTGATTCAGGTTCTCCTGAGCAAGCTAAATCCTTGGCATCAGTGGCAGGGCAGAAACGGGCACATACTCCTGATGAAGATGCGGGCCAGACGATTGACTGCATTTGTTGTGGAGACCCTCAGACTGTCTCCAACATTGCCCATTGTCCATGCTCGCATCCCTACTGCCGCAAATGTCTCTCTACCTTGTTCCAGTTGGCGTTGACGGATGAATCTCTGTTTCCTCCCCGATGCTGTGGCAAACCAATCCCTCTCGAAGACTACCGAAACATCTTGTCGCCAAAGCTAGCAGGAGAGTTCAAGGCAAAGGAGATTGAATTCACAACTCCCAACCGGACATACTGCCATCGACCTAAATGTTCGACTTTCATCCCACCCAAGTTTATCAGAAACGAGATTGCCACTTGCGTTCGCTGCGCGGCAAAGACTTGCGTGAGTTGCAAGGGTGCTATGCACCAGCAAGGAGATTGTCTAGAAGTCAGCACGACACAGACTGTTCTTCGTGTTGCCAAGGAGAGTGGATGGCAGCGCTGCTTCTCCTGTCACAGAGTCGTGGAATTAGACTTTGGATGCAATCATATGAGTGGGTAAGCCTTTACTTGCGTGTTGAAATATGAAGGCTAACAGGGCCGAAGCATGCCGCTGCAGAGCTGAATTCTGCTACAAATGTGGTGTCCAATGGAAGAAGTGCTCATGTTCCCTATGGGATGAACAAAATCTCCTCCGTATGGCAAATGCCAGAGTTGACAGAGACCCGAATGCGCGAAATTTACAGGGCGAGAGGCGAGTTGAGGCCGTCGCTAGGGCAATGGAGGTTCTCATCAACGATGAAGACTGTAATCATGACCATTGGAAACGTCAAAGGGGACCGCACGATTGCGACATATGCTACGATACGTTGCCATATTTCATCTATGAATGTATCGGATGTCAGTTGCAGGCATGCGGGCAATGCCGATTTAACCGCACATAGGGACGATGAGAGGTCTATCGAATAATTGGTGATGGAAATGAAATTTTATAGGTGAATAGCCTGATTGTGCGGCGAGGTTGCTTGTTGGTGTCTTGGAGGCCTGATCTGCTGTTTGAATGTTGATTCGTTTTATTGATTGGGTGGCAAGGCTTGAAATGAAGGGACGAAAGGGTTTGATATTTTTTGTACCGATATAAGATAGAAAGATGGCTTCATATTAGTAGTAGCTTATTTGTTCAGAACACTTTATCATGTGGTCCATTGCGAGTGAAGAATCTGTGTGAACATAATAATAATTGTCAACTTGCTAGTCGAAAACAGTCTGCGCAAAAGATGGGTTTGTTATTGTAACAAGCGACATTCTGATTTCATTGTTAGCCATTCAGTAATCTCATTCATGCTTTTGCTCTTCATTATGACCCAGATGCGAATCGTCAATGGCAATAAGACCCTCATTATACATGTGTCTCGCAACAGAATACACAGCCCGAGCAAAGTTGCTCCTCCTCTCCAAGACGTAGCGTGGAGTGATGTGTTTAAAACCCTCGATATCAGCGCCAAATCGGAAAGGGTTGAAGGCGTGGAGAAGGTATGTTTTGGACCAGTCGCGCGACCAGTCGGGAAAATCATAGGGATGATCCCAACGATCATTGAAGCTCTCCTCGTGCGAGGGTAGCGGATTCACCTGTTTGATGTGCTCGAGGTTGGATGGGGTATCGGCATGGACGGCAAAGAGCATGGAATTGTCCTCGGGTGTCCAACTTCCAGGGGCAAAGGCCTCGCGCTCCATAATGAGCATCTCGCCAGGCTCGGAGACAAGGCGCTCTCCGAATTTGGTGATGACTTCATTGCTGTGGGTTGTCCAGCCGCCGGTGTATGCCTGGTGCATGCCCTTCATCCATAACTCGATCATCTTGCCGCCCTTGACAGACATGAAGGCGCCGCTGTTGACCTGGCCTTCATGTTGTCGTCCGCCAATAGCCTTGAAGCCGCTCTCGCGCAGAATCTTCATGTCGCGCAGGGGGTAGACGTCAAAGTCGATATACACGCCACCGAAATCGTGCACGGCTTTGACTCGCACGAAGTCTGATCTATGCTCCATGGCCTTGATCTCCTTGCCATTGTCTGCGTGTGTCGGCACAGTGACGTAGTTTATGCTGATTCCCGGAATGTCGAAGACGAGCTTGCTCCATTTCCCGGAGGAGCCGTCACGACTGCGAGCAACGACATCGGGATTTGCGTTGGTATGGAGGAAGATGGTGTGCGGGCGCCAGAAATACCAGGCGCTGTAGATGGAGAGGTAGTGCTTGAATTCGAAGCTGATGTCAGAGGCAGTGTCGCTGAGGACGTAGACGAAGTGCGCTTGGTTGGGAATATAGCCGTCGTCGCCTTGCGAGATGTCGAGCTTGGAGGATCGCGGGTAATAGTAATAGGAACGGGAGATGAGAAGCAGCAAGAGAGAGAGGGAGGCGATGGCAGGGATCAGGACCTTGAAGGGGATGCGCAGCATCATGGTAGGGATTGCGCGATCATTGCTTCTGTTACAGCGCAATGTCTTGGTCTTCTTTTTGCTTCAAGAAAACATCTTCTTCCCTCCATCTTCAGCCCTCACTCAAGATACGTCACCTTGGGACAGAGTACGGAGTACTTCACAGCTATCGCCAAGCTTCAGCTTGAGCGAGAATAACGCCCTCTCGTTGGTTCAGTTACGCACGACAAGGGCTCATTCTTCGCACGCGCCTGAGGCCCCGCTGCGTTTTCTGCTTCGTGATAGGACGCCGCGGTTACACTGCATTGTCCAACCAATAGTGGCGATGATGGTTGGTGTCTCAAGGCTATTGCGTTTTGCTGGGCGGCTACGTGAAGGCACGATATGGGACAGAAACCCATAAGGTGTGGTTGCAGGACCCATGTTTATATATAGTGTTCAAGTTATTAATAAATGACCTGTCAAAGCTGTCGAGTGTCTGTCTAATAATACGGCCATGTCTGCTCGCCGCACTTGGTGGTTTCCTTTCCATCGTCTTCATCTACTTCATTATATAGTGTTCCACAGGCCTTGAGGTGCGACATCTCTCACCCCTATTTCCACATCCAAAAGACGTTGGATATTAGGCGAAAGGCTCACTCAGGCTCGAGTCGACATGATCCTTACAAACCAGAAGGGCACTTCTCTTGGCCCCCTCACGACAACATGGTCTGTACCCGATACCTGCAGTCTCTTCATGGTCTACTGTTCGACATGTGAAAACGCTTGGATGGCTCAGTCGTGCAGCACAGCAAACGGAGGAGCACCACGGGATAATACGGAGTGCTGGCCGCCAGCCCGTTCAGGAGTCGCCTCTCCCACCTGGCCCTTCAATGGTTGGGGCTTTTATTCGCCAGGACTGGCGTGTCCCTCTGGATACACCACTGCTTGTACAGCAGTCTTCGGACAACGGCCAGACTGGGATGTGCAGTTCAATATCTATGAGAGCGAAACTGCCGTGGGCTGTTGTCCAACGTATGTCGATCCTCAGAATGTTGGGTGGGATCAAGGTTCACTAACAACCGATGTAATGTCTCACAAACAGGGGCTTCGCATGTTCCAATCTCAATGGCAATACCTGTATTGTCACGGCTACAACCACTATAGCTGTTCAAACCGCAGCGTGCCTTGGAACAGACATCATCAATTCTGCAACGCGAACGTTTCCAGATCTCATTACACGAACGTTGACTAGTACAGCCACCGACTTTGTGTCTATCCAAACATCTATCCGGACCATGATCCTCTTTGCGCCGCTGTATCAACTCAACTTTCGGGCCATCGACTTGCCTTCCAAACCGATAACCACAGGTGCCTCCAAGACGAGCGACACCGAAGCGTCAACTACGACGTCTTCGGAAATGTCTCAAGGCGGCTTGTCAACTGGTGCCAAAGCAGGGATCAGCGTTGGCGTCGGCATTGTCGTCTTCGGGCTTCTTGTTGTTGTGGCGATTTTATTCCGGAGACGATGGAACGCCCGCCGCCCCCAAGCATATGAGGCCCAACTTGCCAGAGGACCAGAACACACAGGGAGGATCTGTAGTAAAACCAGCGACGCAACACCAAGTGTATGAGATGCCTTATACTCCAGCTCCGGTGGAATTGACTGGTGACTCATACGATCGTAATGGAATGAGGTAAGTGACGAGCAAGCAATGATCGAAAGGAGCTCGGGGTTGTTGACGGGGGTTGATGCAATTAATGGTTCCCACGCACGGCATAATACCAGTATAGAGTTGTATTGAAAATACCATGAGCAAGCCGAAAAGAACAACAGGAGAATGTTGCACCATGAATAGTCGCGTTGAATCATATTCGATGGTATCTCTACCCTCTGAAACCCTAGACATCATCCAAGTGGATATTTCATCTAGATAGTAAGAATTGAATCGAGATGGTCGCAAATACGATCCATATTCCACAACCGAGCAACGCCATCGCTATACAAACAAGACCCTACCCCGTTGACCCAATGTCAGTCCATTATTCAACTTGACCATCAATCCCCGACTTGATACCCTCGAGCACAGCGCCCCATTGGCCGCTGGCCCTCTGGGTTCGAATTTCGGTGTACCGGTCGCATGCAATTTTGCGGATGAGTAGCGTGTCCTTTGCTTTCCTCAGGTTTCTTCCTTCACCTGTCGACAGGTATTCCTCAAACCACGCTTCTTCGGTCGCATCGAATGGCAAAAATACTAACTCATCAGCCTGATTCAATTTGCTGCTCTCGAGTGCTGCCGCAATCATTCGCCGGAAGAGCAGTTCACGGGTGTGCTCAGAATGTGTGCGAGAATAGAGAAGTGCTTCATTGGCGTTTGTCTTGGCCATGGCGCCAAAGAGAAGCTCCAAGGCGCTGGAAGACTTGAGAACAGGTTGGACGGCATAGAAGTAAGAGAGGGCCAAGCTGTAATCATTGTCTGACGCATGCTGGACGAGAGCGATGATGATGTCGTCGGCGAAATCGGCGATTAGGGACGGATGGGCAATGTATTCTAGGGCTGTCTGTCGGGATGTTAGTCATTGATGCATTGCAGTCGTCAGGGAATAGTTGCGAACCGAAAAGTCCAGCCGGTCCATGTGCCACAATCCCTTCATGAATATCTGGTAGTTCTGTGGCATGCCTGAGATACTCGCAAAATTCTCTGAGACGGAGGACTGGCCATTGACTGTGTCGAAGTCGAGAAGCACGTAGTAGATCAAGGAAAGCTTGTGATGTGTGGACATGCTAGCTTCGCAAATCTGTTGATGAAGCTGTCGAACAGCATTGTCGTTTTTGGGAGGGTATAGCTTTCCTGTTCGACGTCAGTCAGAATGAGACGACACAGAGATTAAATTGCCAAGAGGAAATAAAACACACCTTTGGAGATTCCCAGGGCCCTCAACACACGATCAATGAAGAGCTGGCCTTCCAAGTCCTTCCGACGTGCCTCAATCTCATGGAGGATCTTGCGGTCGTATGGCATCTGCACCCCGGCAGGGAAAACTTGATGAAATTGAGAGTAGTCGAGCATGATGAAAATGTGAGGCAACGCCTAAAAACGGGAATTGGAGGGAGGGGGAGAAGGGGGAAAAGGCAGATTTTCTGTTGCTTGTTCCAATCTTCAAGATCCCTAATAGCGTATCTTGAGGCTCAAGATGACATGGGCTAGCGTTTGTCGCGGTATCACGTGAGTTTAAGATCGGAAGGGGCCGTTATGGAGGGGCAGAAAGGGTACGTATCTTATTGTTTACAAACCACGCATTTGGACATTTCCAAACAAAGCCATTGGCCGCGGGGTCTAACGGCTTCCACTCAGGCAGTCAATTTACAGATCTAGACAACAAAAGAGCGGACAACACAAACCGCTAACCAACCTCACAAGATCACCCATTCGGCCCTTTTCCTCCTGATTTTCAGGTCATTCAGGGGCATTTAGGACTCAAGGCCCTTGGTTTGGTTCCTGTCTCTCCTGGACTTGCAAGCGACCGTCCATGATATCAGCATCAACATGGCATCTTTACCAGTGCGAACATCGCGACGCGTCGCAACAAGGCGCACAGCAGTTATCGACTCCGGCGACGAAGACGAAATCTCCATGACATCGACAAAGTCAATTGATGAAAGCAAAGATGAATCCTCCCTAGAGCCCGCAAAGCCTGCTACGAGGCAGACCCGAAGTGGGCGCAGGACAACCTCGACTATGCCTGTGCCAGAAGCGGCGCCCGCATCCGCCTCAGCCCCTCGAACCCGCGGACGTCCCAAGAGGAATCCAGCTGCAGCTACGGGAGCTGATTCCAGCGAAGTGTTCGATCCAAACGAGACTGCTCAGACAGAAGCCAGGGCGCCGGCGGCGAAAGCCCGAGGGCGTCCGAAAAAGAATCCAACCCCAGCCGCTACGATCGAGCCTAAGATTGAGTCTAGCGAGGTGTTCGATGCGAATGAAACTACTCAACTAGAAGCTGAATCTTCGATGGTAAAGTCACCCACGCCGCGAACACGAAAGAGCACAGCGTCACGAAGCTCCATGGCCAGCGATGCCTCGGAATTGCTACCAGAGACGCCAAGGTCGCAATCCACAATCAAATCACCGCCCACACCTATGTCGAGGTCAACACCAAGGTCGCAATCTACGCCAAAGTCGCAGTCTACACCAAAACCGCAGGCCTCTTCGGGTGCACCTCAACCTCAAGCCTCTCCCCTCGCAGACATCACCACTACAAGCGTGAACTCCTCCAATATAGACAATACACAAGCCACAGTGAAACCCATAAAACCAATGGATACCGTCCTAGAGAAGCCAATGGAAATTGTCTTGAAATCACGCGCGATGGCAGTACCGGTTGTTGAAGACACAACCCCAAAGCCCCGCATTGTCATCACACATCTGATCCTTACGAATTTCAAAAGTTACGCAGGCAGACAAGAAGTCGGTCCGTTTCACGCCTCTTTCTCCTCTGTCGTTGGGCCGAACGGATCTGGAAAGTCCAATGTCATCGACTCTTTGCTTTTCGTGTTTGGCTTCAGAGCTAGCAAGATGCGCCAAGGCAAGATCTCTGCTTTAATCCACAATTCTGCCAAGTATCCCAACTTGGAGTTCTGCGAGGTCTCAGTACATTTTCAGGAGGTTTTGGATCAGGTACGCAAATAACAAGACCAACCGTGATAATATATACTAACTGTGTCCAGCCTGGAGGTGGTCCTGTGGTGATTCCAAACTCGGAGATCATCATTTCTCGCAAGGCTTTCCGCAACAACTCGAGCAAATATTACATCAACAACAAAGAATCAAATTTCACCACTGTCACAACCTTGCTCCGCAACCGCGGTGTAGATCTTGACCACAAGCGGTTCTTGATTCTCCAGGGTGAAGTCGAGTCAATTGCTCAGATGAAATCAAAGGCAGCCAACGAACACGAGGATGGACTCCTAGAGTATCTCGAAGACATTATCGGAACTTCCAAGTACAAGACTCCTATTGAGGAGTCTGCTACTGAAGTCGAAACCCTCAACGAGGTATGTGTGGAAAAGAGCGGTCGTGTCCAACATGTTGAGAAGGAGAAGAAAAGCCTCGAAGAAAAGAAGGACAAGGCACTTGCGTACATTCGGGACGAAAACGAGCTGGTCTTGAAACAGTCCGCGTTGTACCAGCTTTTCATTCACGAATGCAATGACAACATTGCTGTTACGGAAGAAGCCATCAGTCAAATGCAGGCCCATCTTGACGCGGAACTGGAAAAGCATCAAGGTAGCCAACAACTCATAAAGGACCTAGAGAAGCAGTACGCCCAAGGTAGCAAGGAGTTTGAAGCACAGGACAAACAAACCCAGGCTTTGGTGAAAGAGATGGCGAAATTCGAGCAAGAGCGTGTGAAGTTCGATGAGAAGAAAAAATTCTTGGAAGACAAAAGGAAGAAGCTTGAAAAAACAATTGAAAATGCTGAGAAGTCCTCTGCTGAAGCCGACGAGACCATCGAACAGTGCAGCGCAGACATCACGACCCGGGCCCAGGAGATTTCCACTCTGGAGGAACAGGCTAAAGATGAAGAGGCCGAGCTTGCCAAAATCCGCGACAGTCTCAAGGGGAAAACGCAGGTGTTCTCAGACCAGATTGCCGCCAAGCAGAAATCCCTTGAACCGTGGATGGAGAAGATCAACCAAAAACAGTCCGCCATCGCTGTTGCTGAAAGCGAGATGAATATTCTGCAGGAAAAGGCCAATGCCAGCGCCGTGGCCCTCAAGGAGCTAGAGGCCAAGGTCTCTTCGATCGAGGAGAGTAGGGCGGCAAAGGTTCAAGAGCTTAAGGCATGCGAGTCCGAAAAGGTGGAACTGTTAAAGGAAGCGGAGAAGATGAACTCAGAGCTTCAAATCCTCTCACAGCAAGAGCCCAAGATAAGGTCAAAAATATCCAATGCACGTCAGAAAGCAGACGAAGCACGCTCCAGCCTGGCTAATTCTCAGACGAGGGGTAATGTTTTGGCTGCACTCATGCGCATGAGAGAATCCGGTCGTATTGACGGTTTCCATGGTCGGCTTGGAAACCTCGGTACAATCGATCAAAAGTATGATGTAGCTGTTTCCACTGCCTGCGGTGCCCTGGATAACTTTGTCACCGAGACTGTCGAGGCCGGTCAGCAGTGTATCGAGTACTTGCGGAAGAACAATCTGGGCCGTGGCAACTTCATCTGCTTAGACAAACTAAGACAGCGAGACCTCTCACCTATCCAGACACCAGAGAATGCCCCGCGGTTGTTCGATCTTGTCAAGGCCAAGGAGGACAAGTTCCGACCGGCCTTTTATCATGCTATGCAGGATACGCTGGTTGCCAACGACCTCGCTCAGGCTAACCGCATCGCCTATGGTGCCAAGAGATGGCGCGTCGTGACACTTGATGGAGAACTCATCGACAAGTCTGGTACTATGTCTGGTGGTGGCACAACGGTGAAAAGAGGGCTTATGTCATCGAAGCTTGTCGCCGATGTCACAAAAGAGCACGTGTCTAAGCTAGAGGAGGACCGCGATGCATGGGAGACCAAGTTCCAGGAATTCCACGAATACCAGCGAGAATGCGACGGCCGATTGAGGGAGCTGAACCAGCAGATTCCTCACCTCGATACCAAGATGCAGAAGATTGGCCTAGAAATAGAGAGCGCCACACGCAACTTGGCCGATGTTCAGCGCCGTATTCAGGAAGTAAGCAAGGAGTATCAACCCTCTACTTCGGATTCCAAGCGAATCACGACTTTGCAAAAGGAAGTGGCCAAGCTTGCCGAGGAGGTTGATAGGCTCCACGGCGAGACGGCTAGTGTGGAAGAGGAGATCAAGGCTTTACAGGATAAGATCATGGAAATTGGTGGAGAGAGGTTACGGGCTCAACGTGCCAAGGTCGACGCCATTAAAGAGGAGATTGCTTCACACAACGAAGAGGTTTCTAATTCTGAGGTCCAGAAAGTCAAGGCTGAGAAGCAAAAGATCAAAGTGGAAAAGGACCATGCAAAGGCCACCAAGGAGCGGGATTCTACCATCCAGGATCTCGAGAACCTCGAAGATGACATCAACAATCAAGGCAAAAAAGCAGACGAACTCAAAGCATGTGTCGAGGAAGCCGAAGAGGGTTTGTCTGCCAAGAAGTTGGAGTTGAAGGCCCTGAAAACCGAGCTAGACGAGAAGACATCAGAACTGAATGAGACTCGGGCAGTGGAGATTGAGATGCGAAACAAGCTGGAGGAAAACCATAAGGTACTTACTGAGAATCAGAAGCGGTTCCGATACTGGGACGACAAGCTATCCAAGCTGGTTCTTCAAGATATAGACGACCTTATCGGCAATTCAGCCCCCAAGCCTTCTGAGCGAGAGAAGCGGGAGGCATCACCAGATAATGACGACATTGAGATGACGGACGCCCCCACAGAGGACACCGAGATGACAGATGTCATTTCGGAGCAGTCCGAAGAAGAAACCGAGCAAGAGCAGAGTCGACAGCAGAATGAACTCCCCAGATACACGCCGGACGAGCTCGCCGACATGAACAAGGAGACTCTTAAAGGCGAGATTGCTGTGTTGGAGGAAAAGACACAGAATGTCAATGTGGATCTTGGGGTGCTGGCCGAATATCGTCGTCGAGTAGAGGAGCATGCCTCTCGCTCATCTGACCTTCAATCAGCTATCGCCCAGCGTGACTCAGCCAAGAAGCGGTGCGACGACCTGCGTCGTCTACGGCTTGAGGGGTTCATGGAGGGCTTCAGTGCCATCTCACTGCGTCTCAAAGAAATGTATCAAATGATCACCATGGGCGGCAACGCGGAGCTAGAGCTGGTGGATAGCTTGGATCCATTCAGTGAGGGCATTTTGTTCAGCGTGATGCCGCCCAAGAAGAGTTGGAAGAACATTGGCAATCTGTCTGGTGGTGAAAAGACTCTAAGCAGTCTGGCTCTGGTATTTGCGTTGCATCACTATAAGCCAACGCCATTGTATGTCATGGACGAGATTGATGCTGCCTTGGATTTCCGAAACGTGAGTACAGTTTCCTTCCCACCCCCTATGTCGCTCTCAACTCAAATCACTCATAACTGCCCATGATGTACATAATGCACATTGTCGGCTATTAACAAACCGACGACTCTGTGCCTCCTTCCCACGAGGACTTGCTCTCGCTTCGTTGACGACTGTAGTGAAAATCGAAGGAGGTATTGCTTGCTAATATTTTTATCCAGGTCTCGATCGTGGCAAACTACATCAAGGAGCGCACCAAGAACGCCCAGTTCATCGTCATTTCGCTACGAAACAACATGTTTGAGCTTGCATCGCGCCTCGTCGGCGTGTACAAGGTCAACCATATGACAAAGAGTGTGACGATCGAGAACAAGGACTTTATTGAGAGGCCGGAAGCGGCGCAGCAGCAACAACAACCTCGGCCGTATGGGCCTGGGAACACCACGACGTTAGCCATCAGGTAACTGTGATTGGCTGGCTATTAAATATTGGATCGGGGCTATGTGTGTATTCGGCGATTGGTGCGGGCCATGGCGGTGATTTCACGTGTTCAACGATTCTTACGCGGGACGGTACGGAGATTATGTATGAAGATTCATGGGTGATATGGAACGATCACGGCAGACGGTGGTATTGTTTAATGAACTTTAACGACCGGATCTAGTCAAAATCTACAGCACGAGCGTGCTTGCTTTTCACCATTACTTATGGCTACCTTATGTTCACATCCCCATACCAGACAAAGCAAGGGGAAGAAGTCCACGGCCGCAGAGTCAGGGCAAGCATTCCAAGAAGCGAGGCTACTCGCCTCCAGCACTGACCCTGTGTCCCAGTCTCGCGGGCGTTTCTCCTTATTCAACCCCAGATTGGTCAATGCAATAATGTCTTGCTCTGTGGCCTTTTGGAAGCGTCCACATGTCCCACGCGCCGCCATTTTTGCAAGGCGTAGTGCTAGATCGTCAGACATCAGGGGATGTGGGCAGCTTTCATGTTGCGCAGAGATTGTGTGACGGACAATGGGCCGTTATGTTTGTCGCGAAGATGTGGCTAAAGTCCTTCATGTGTCCAGTCTTGAGAAGGAGATCGCAGGCTGCGACACGTTTCGAAGCTAAGGGGCGGGGAGGTTAGGTTGCACATGCAAGGCTTAGATACTGGTTTTCTATCATGAATGCTAGCTGAAGAGAGTCTTTTCAGCTTGAGTGTTTCGAGAATGGTGATTGTAGCAGCACGGAGGGCATGGAATTTCGCCGAGACAGAGCAAGTACGTCTTTCTTCAGTTCTCAACCATCTCAGACAAACTCTGTTGGCCTTCAGCCTACGGCATTATTCCCAGAACTAGACTCTATGTGAAGTCAAGAAGCCTCGCCTGTATTCGGCTCCAGTCACTCGGCCTTGAGTTCCCGGTACACCATGTCTCATACTCTTCCATGCGAGGTTGCGCGGCATGTCGTCGAGTTCTCTTTGTGGAGTCTAGATGCCGGCCCTTAATGACATTCTATCAGAGTATATTAATTGAGAGGTGGTTGCATGAAGAGTTCAAATATCGTTCCTAGCCCCTGATAACACAGCCTTACCATCTCTATCAGCAACACATTTGTTCCCTCTATCATCTTCATCATGTTGTTTCTTCTTCTCACTCAGTTTGCCCTTTGCTGCGTATACGCCCTTCCTGCCTCTCTAAACTCACTTTCGTGTACTCACGATGATCTTTATACCTCCCTCTCTAAAGATGGCCGGGACTTTTGTTCAAGCATGGTGAAAACACACTGCGAAGGATTGTCGACTCCTACACAGTTCACTTCCTATCCTGCAACACAGTTGTCTTCATACGTAAGTAGCACTCTCTCGTTGGCCGCACACGTTTCTTGGAACGATCAAACCAGCATAATATAGTGTGAGTGCGTCTTGACCAGCTGCACTGGGGCCTCTCCGACAGCGTCCCGGACGGAAACCGGTCGACATGCAACATCTGCTTCAAGTGATGGGTCTAATACATCACTTCCAACAACATCTACTCGCATAACCAAGTCGTCGGGTCATACTGATAATGGATCAGGGGAGCCCACGACTACGAATATAGAGAGCGGTGGCTCAAGTTCTACCACCGACAAAGGATCGGCCACAACCAAAACATCTTCTGGGACTTTCACTGATCATACAACTGGCAGCTCTAGCAGCCCAGAGTCTACAGAAATCACAGGTTCTGATACAGGTTCTGTGACGGGTAAAGTCACGCCAACTTCAAGGGGCTCTTTCAAGGAAACCACTACTTCCGGATGGTCAGATTCCACCTCCGATAGAGGCATATCGACTGAAAGTGGCGTGGTCACTTCCAGTACTCAGCGTATAGATGCTACTTCGACTACTTCGGCCCAGTCAAGCAAGTCCACAAGTGAAGATCCCAGCTCTACTGCTAGTACTTCGGGTGGTGGCAGCACGTCACCAACCGGTGATAGCAGAGAAACATCTACCAACGATCCTACTCAGTCATTGAACGATGGCTCTATCAGTCAAACTTCACAAACCTCAGGCGTGAGATCATGGACCTCGGGCCCGGCACCGTCGGGACTAAACACAACGTCAAAGAGCATCACAGATCCCGTATCCGGCGTTCCGAGAAATACCGACTCTACAACTCAAACGTTCACTTCTGGAAACATTTCAACTTCTGCTGGTTGGAACCTGTCGACAACGGTGTCTTCATGGGCAACAGGAACCCGAGGCTCTGCTACAGTGACTTCCCTGAGTCTCACCTCTTCTCTGTGGTCACTTTCTAGTTCCATGAGCACTACAGGTAGTCCAGGGACTTGGAATGTCACAACAGTCACCACACCAACTTCACCTCCCTTCCTCACGCCCCCCGGTTTTAATACTAGTACTATCAGTCGTATTGAAAACGCAACGCAAACAAGTCCTCCTACGTTGCCTGCGGCCAACTTCACCCAAGTAACTCGCACTGGTGCCATCTCCAAACCAACATGCTATCAGATGCCTCAACCTCAGGGAGGTTCAACTCGACGAGCACTGCTGCATAATACAAACATACGAGAGCAAAACGCCACTATCCCCTTCCCGTACATCGAGTCGGTGGACTTTGAGACAGATGGAATTGATCCGCTCTACTTTACTGTTCGGGATGCTGCCCAGGGTTCGCACAACGTTGACATTTCCAACACGAGTTACATCGCAATTGTGGATTCCCTTCACAACGCCATGATTCTCGACGCGGAAGGCATTCACTTCTCCACAAAGGACTGCAAATATGATGTGTCCATCACAATCGATTCCATGTATCAGCAACTAGCCAAGCTCTCGGGTCAAGTGTGTGCCGCCGGTGACCGGAGGAAGCGAATGAACGACATGGATTTCAGACAGCCACTGTATCTTCAGGATCAGTGCAACAATCCAATCAAACGGACTGTTCGCAAGTACCCCGATCTCAAAGTCGGGAATACGGATTGCAACGATATTGAAGCTGACGAGTCCACCGGCCGGTGGTTGTTCGACTGTACATTCCCAGGCGCAGATTCCGGCACCATGAGGTGTCAGTGGAAGGTCAGAAACGATATCGAGAAATTCCTATTCACCGAGCCATTTGGCAGTGCTTGTCCTGACTTATCAACCGTCATCACGACTCTAGAAGCAAACGGCCAGGACTTCATCAACCCGGAATCGCTCCGAACTGAGTTGTACAACCAAGGCCTCGACGAGACTCAGAAGTCCGAGGCAGACCTCACAGTCATCTATTACGAACAGCTGTGGGAGATCCTCAAGCAGGCCTTCTCCAAGCTGCGCACCCAGCCTGCTGGCCGGATCAGCGCAATCGAGGAATATATCGGCGTTTACAATCAGTACCGCAACTTCAGGGACGACATTTGCGAGGACCTCCACGCCGGTGACATGCCCCTAAAGATGAGCCTCCACGCAGGTGTCACGCACATCAATGCCATTGCCACGCTCAACTGGGCGCCAGCCAACCCCAAGCCCTTCAACGTTACCATCCAGGATCCGTCCAAGATGGCCTGCTGTCCTTACGGCAGCGTGGCCAAGACGGACGATGCTACTGGCATATGTGCGTACCCTTTCAGTTCCCGTATTGGCAATACGGGGTGTATCTGTGGCAAAACAATTTCAGGGGGCTCAGTTGCGTTCAAGATCACGGAGTGTGACAACTTCGTCAGTGAGTGTGAGGTTGATGGCGATTGCGCAAGTGCTGGACATCCAAGCTATGTCTGTCTGACTGGGAGTTGCTGTGGACATGGCGTATGTGTTGATCCGTACGAGTGTGCACAAAACGGAACAATGTTGGTGAACACGAAGCTCTTTTAAAAAGGCCGTGATGGTGTAGGGTAAACATGAGCTGTCGACCCAGCATACTACAAACGACAGATGTGTCGATGGATAGAAGCCTCTTTTTGTTTTGTTTTATTGAAGATTGTGTATTTTTATTTGGTATCAGAAGTGTTCATCTCAAACTATGTTAATGGATTTGTTGTGGTGGTTAGTTGTTTGTGTTAGACTGTTAGTTGACGCATTTAGGTCAAAGTCGTGATGTTTCTTCCTAGGCAATAAGAGGTCGGGGTTTGGTGCATTATCGATTCAAATTCATTAGACCGTCCATAACTGTGACCTATGAGTGGCAAGATGATAAAATTGATGCAAAAAAGTAATCATACTTCGTGACACCCACCTCGTCTCATTCCGAAGCCACGGAAGCAGCAAGATTTCACAAGTCAATGCCATAGTCACATGGTGAGGTCAGGATAACCGAGTTGATCATGAACAGCAAGAAAAAAGTCCGATTCATTTGGATTCCCCGGGATTCATTGTCCCAGATGCTCATCTAACCCGTGTTTACATGCAGACGTGAAACGTAACCAGACTCCATCCCACCAGACACCATTATGCCCATTTAAGCCTTGGGGGCGGTAGGGGTGATCTTCTTGCCATCCTTGTTGTAGCGAACGCGAGGAGGAGGGGCACGGTTACGGCGACCCACACGCGATCGGACACTGTGAAACTCTGTCAGCTCTTCTGATCGGACGTACCTGGGGGGAAAGGGGGAGAATGTTCGAGAGGCAGGACTATGCCCGCAGTACAACCAAGGCTCATCTGAAGCACATACGCCATGATGGCGCAGTTGTAACACTCCCAAGGGAGGCAACGTACCGGACAATCTTGCCGTGAATGGCACAAGAGACGCAGTACTGCAGCTTCAGGTACATCTTGGGTACGGTGTACTCCGCGAAGACGGAGGCATCCGAGATGTCACCTACGACGAACTAGTTAGCATCATGTATTTCTCGGCTTCGGAGGGAGAGGTGGACGCACGAATAGCAGCGGACTCGACCATGTTGCGGATGGTGAAGCGCTTGATGGCCTTGTCCTTGGGCGTGCATCGCGAGCAGTTGCTGCATCGGATGGGCTTGACGTGGCCGCGGCCCTTCTTGTTGCGGCCGCTACAAGTCGTTTGTTAGCATCTATGCTGAAGCATCATCGTCGTCGCCCAATTGCTGGCAGCCAGAGGGGGGTATAGACGATGCAAAGCAGAGGGTATCGTACTTGTTCTTTCTCTTCTTGACCATTTTGACGGTGTCTGGAATGAACTGTTAATCCTCACACTCGGAGAAAAGAAGAGGAAAGGAAAGGAAAGGGAGCTCGGCCAACGCACTGGAATTGGTGTCTTGTCAAAAATATTGATAGGGTTTGCAGGTTCGCGCCAACCAGTCGTTCACAAAGAGTGCTCGGCTTAGCTCCACCACACAACCCCACGAATTTGGCGAGGCCAAAAGGGCACAGCTCCGCGAAAACCCTAGGTCATGTGACCCCACCCTGCCCCGAACCCTCTCCGCTAGTGAATTTTCTGAGCGCGCGCCACACCACGAAAAGGTACTCGTCTCTCATCAACCGCAACATCTGAAGATTGCTTAGGAAGGCAATAATTTTATTGTCGAGGTATGTCTGAAAGATGCTGCTTGTTCCCTGTCCCTTCATGAGGGAGACGTCGACGATGCCTCCCTCATGAAAATCATTACACACTGCTATACCTGTCTTTCCCTCTTGTCGTCGCAAACTGCATTTTTTTGCGGTCCGACATCTTCACGCATTCGTTCCGTCATGGCCTGATGAGCAGGAAGTCTAACCTCCCCAGCTAGGCAAGATGCAGATTTTCGTCAAGACCCTCACGGGGAAGACGATCACCCTTGAGGTGGAGTCTTCCGACACCATCGACAATGTCAAGTCCAAGATCCAGGACAAGGAGGGCATTCCCCCGGACCAGCAGCGATTGATCTTCGCTGGCAAGCAGCTGGAGGATGGCCGCACCCTGAGCGACTACAACATCCAGAAGGAGAGCACTCTCCACCTGGTGCTGCGTCTGCGTGGTGGTGCCAAGAAGCGCAAGAAGAAGGTCTACACCACCCCCAAGAAGATCAAGCACAAGCGGAAGAAGACCAAGTTGGCTGTCCTTAAGTACTACAAGGTCAGCAACGATGGCAACATCGAGCGGTTGCGACGAGAGTGCCCTGCCGACACCGTGAGTAAACCCCTTTTTTCTGATTCGTTCATCTGGCAAACTTGCTGACATTTTATGACTAGTGCGGTGCTGGTGTCTTCATGGCCTCTATGCCCGACCGTCAGTACTGCGGTCGCTGCCACCTGACCTACGTTTTCGACAAGCAATAAACGACCAACTTAAAAAAAGGAATTGTGGAATTGGACGGCTGGAGCCATGGGACTGCCAAACAAAATAACAGGCGTTGATGTAGCATAGAGCGCATCTGGCGGCTTCTGGTAATGAATGCTTGATTAAGACCACGTCTGGGAGTTTTCGGGAATAGTAGTTCATGTGACAATGCGCAATGATGCCAAACAAATGTTGTTCCAGACTTGACCCATACATGTCATAATATCTTGAAGCTGTGTAAAAGTATTAGTAAGTGGTAAACTCAAGAGCACTGAGTATCCAGAATATCCTGGCATACCAAATCCATCTCCATGGTGTCATATTGATCGGTGACTGCGGCATGAAGATACCTGGTGGGCAGCGAAGTGAGTTGAAGGTCGTAATGACAACACATACGAGCCCATACACAATGGACCTGGATGAGATCCTGTCATGTCAAGCCCAAAGCACGTCATCAGAAACACAAAGCAGGTGATTGTAGCTAGTAGCAACCTTTGAATTTCCCTTTGCAACGTAATGGTTGGGTATGTAGTATCCCCCCATAAGTATCTACACAAACGCATAAAGCATCAAACGTGTTTCCTCAAACGCCAAATCCTGAGTCCTGCAACTCCCTCAAAGTGAATCGCACATGCCACCCGGCAGCCAGGGCCAATCCCGGATGCTCCGTGTTCAGAGGGACTTCGACTACTGAGACTTCGACAGCGCCCCCTGCTTCTTGTACAAAGCCTTGAGCGGCTTCTGCTTTATCTCTTCTTCGGTCTTCTCCATCTCGACCTTGTTCAGCTCCTTTTGCAGCTCCACCTGCAGCTCGAGCAACTCCTTTAGACTCTGCTCGTCATAGGTGTCGACACCAACAACCTTGCCGACATTCTGCTCTTTGTGATTAGTTAAACGAGCCAAGGCGTGATGCTCATCTCTCCCCGAAGCCTCTGAGATTTGGAACGCACTCTATTCATTATCCGCCGCCTTCGACTTCTTCTTCTTTTTCTTCTTCTCGCCATCGTCGGCCTTCACGGCAGGAGCCTCTTCCTCTGTTCGCTTGCGCTTCTTCTCCTCCTTATCCTTCTTCTTATCCTTCTTATCCTTCTTCTCCTTCTTCTGCTTCTTGGCGGAAGGAGGCTCAGGAGCATCCTCCATGTCTTCATCTTCATCATCCTCGTCGATGATGTCGCCGAGAGAAGCCTTTGCAGTATCACCGAGAGAGGCCATTACGGATTCCTGCATGCTAGTCAGTATTGTCCATGGAAGGTCACGGAGGGAGCATCTCGTACCATGACAGTAACATTCTTGGCCGGGCGCTTGCCAGTCGCGTAAAATTCCAAGCGATCGTCCACTTGCTGTTTGAATGCCTCACCGAATCGGCTTGAGGGCTCCTCTGAAAAGAAGTCAATGCGAGCAGCCATGCTGCATTTGTTGGCGAGGTATCGCGAGATGCGACCCTTGTTTCGGGGACCCGCCTTACCAATCGCGCTTGCGTTGTAAAGCAATCCGTACTTGGGTGTGTTGCTTTTGCTCTTGAGAGCGCGGAACAGAGCCTTCTCGGCACCAAGAATCTGCAAGGTGGATGCTGGGCACTTGGCCAAGTTGGCCAGGGATCCCGCATGAGAAATGAGACGGGCAGCAATGATAGGGCCAACCAGGGCCTGAAGGTTGGGAGCAACCTCACCCAACTTCCGCTCGAGGTAGCTGGCAAATGTGATTCGGTTCTGGGCTTGCGTGATGACATTGTCAGCGTGCTTAAGGATGATCTCAAGGTCAACATCAGCCATGTCCATGCCCATAGAGACCTTGGCAGCGTCAATGATAGCCTGTGCCTTGTCTCCATCCTCTTCGATAACAGCAGCGATGTCGTGCAACATGCCGTCGCTCAAGCTCTTCTTGTTTTGAATGACCGCGACGAGCTTTGCATAGGTCAAGTTATCCGACACAATTCGGATGAGCTCGGGAAAGTGCCATCCGTACCCTTCACGAAGACGCATGTACCCCTGGTTCAAAACTTTATCTTTGGTGTCGAGCACGGCAATGGCCTGGATGATGTGGTTGTCGTTTCGCGTGGCGCTGAACTTGACCTTGCCACGCGAGTAGGCGTGAGCCAGACCAAGAGAGGCCTTGTCAAGGTCACCCACCTGGAGGCCCTTGAGGAGCTTATCCGCATGGAGTCGAATGCCACGAAGAATTTCGGCAACGACAACGGAGGTGTCAGACGTCTCGCACTCTAGGCCAGGGAAAGCAGCCTTGATGGAGCCAGCAAGAGTTCGTTCGGCGACACCCAGCACAATCTTGCTCTTCTTGCCGCCTGTCTTGGGGAGACTGAGTTCGAGGATCGACTTGAGAGCTTCGGAAACGATACCCTCGGAAACAAGGTTCACGTTCTCGAGGGCCTGAGCAGAGCCGCTGGTTACGAAGAAAACAAAAAAGTCAGCCTCAGCCTCGAGCCGCAACAACCGCGCGCCCACGCATTCCGCAAGGACTTACCCGAAAGGAGTGAAGTTGACCAGCTTGACCATCTTGCCGAACTTGGAGAGGTCAATGGCGGCTTGCTGCACCTCCTTCAGCTTGAAGCCAACCGCATCGGTCTGGTGCACCACGCTGAAGAGGGCAAAGCCGAGGGTGCTCTCGAAGAGCGCATAGTCGAGGTGCGCCATCTTATCTCGTCCCAGGCAGAGGCCGCAGATTGAGGGAGGAGGAGAGAAGAGGGCAAGTCGAGTGGTTGTTGCGATTGCAATTGGTGGTGGAGTGTTTTTGGCTTTTTCTTCTCCAGTGATGTCTTTCAGAAGTTTCTGAAGCCTTTTTTTCTGATGGGCGAAATTTTTTGGTAGCTCGGAGCTTGGCGCACGGACCATTTGGCGCTCAATCAGCCGCCACGACAGTGGGATGAATCACGTGCAGCAGAAGCGGGGCATTTCTTCTCTCTTCAGTTCTGCTTCACCTAATAATAATACTCCATAACTACTTCGTAGACAACAGTCAATAACTTGTGCTGCTATGATAAGATATCCGAAAAGCCCTTTACTGCTGAAAAGGCTCACGTCGTTTTACCGATTAGTACACAAATAACTCACTCTCACAATACTAATTAGGTCAAGGTAGACAAACCACATAGTTCGGAACGATCCTACGGAAGCCCTTCAGGAGTCATGCGTCACGACAGTCACAACTATCTATGTTTCATTCGGCAAAAAGCGTTCATCAATATGAGCTCTGATTCATTTTAATCTTCCTACAATAGCTCATCTTGACAATTCCATTCTGGTGGCATATTTCTTTCCGTCCTCTCCCAGCCCTTATCTAATTCCTCAATTGTTGGGAAATCCCTCCCTCAAGTTGTCATACTTGGTCTCCGGATACTCGAGGCAATTGTCTTGCCTCAGCAATGCGTCTGGTCCCCCCAGCCCATCAATAACCGTCCCGATCAAACTGTCGTCGCCCTGCTTGTCGGCGCTGCTCTCCCACCACATGGCGCCTCCCAGACCCCTCTGTTGGATGTATTCAACCTTGACCCTGCTCATGGCCGGAGTATCGTAAGTGACGAGCTTTCTCGTCTGCGAGTTGTAGCAGAAAGTAGCCCCGGTCTGCTCATCGTAGATCTCTTCAGCTCCCTCAAGTGGAAGGACCTTGTAATCAAAGATTCCATTCTCCCAGGATCCTTCACCGACGCCGCTGTATGGCTGGCCAGGCCCGTCAGTGTTCTCAAATGCACGTCCATAAAGGGGCATGCCGAGGACAATCTTGTTGGCAGCTACGCCCTGACTGGTGTAATAGTCAATAGCCGCATCGGTAGAGAACGGCGTGCAGGCAGGGTTGGCCTGGCAAGGGTGGAGATTGGCCTGGTGTCCGCTGATCTGGTCCCAAGACCCGGCATAGTCGTAGGCCATCAAGTTCCAGAAGTCCAAGTACCTATCCATGCCGGCGATGTCAAGCCTCTCAAAGTTTTGAGAACCAGCAGGACAGGCCACAGTCAGCTCAAAGTGATGACCGTTGCCAAGTGTCTGCGAATACGCGTCCAGCTCATTGCGGACAGTCTCGAGAAGCTCGACAAAGTTTGTGGCCTCATCTGCATTCTGGGGATACTCCCAATCAATATCCAGACCATCGAAACCAAGGTTCTTGAGCAGCTCGAGACTGGACTTGGCGAACGTCTCACGGCCTTGTGGGGTGCTGGCCGGGTTCTTGAAGTTGGAGCTATATGTCCAGCCGCCGATGGACAGGAGCACCTTGAGATTGCGGTTGTTCTTCTTCAGGAGGTTGAGCTGCTTGAGACACCCGTACAGATTGGTGCCGGTGTCGTTCCAGGAGTCGCCATCCCAGTGAATATCGGTATCCGCCCAGCCGTCGGTCATATGCCTATACGTCATCAGCATATCATTCAGAGTGAGGGGATGAGATGAGGGGTGCGTACACTTCTCCGCTGTCTGAGCGGACATTGGCAAAGGCGTAGAGAACATGAGTAAGCTTCTCAGCTGGGAGGTCCTGAGGTCGATGCTGTCGGGCGTAGATGGCCCTTGAAAATGCAAGTCAGTCGTTGGTTGGTTGTATGTGATGTGTGGTTTCCCTTGACCTACCAGTTGACAAAGTAGGCGACTGAGCGGTAACCTTCAGCCATCTTGGGCGTTGAGGACAATTTGTTGAATGGGATAAGTGAGATTAGAAGTAGAAAAATCCCTAGGATTGTAAGAAATCTAGAGGAGCCGAGATCCCTGTGTTGAGTGCTTTGGTGTTTCTGTAGAGAAGCCGTGTTGAGCGGGATTGAAACAGCAGCTCGAGAGCAGACCAACGGCTCTTTATACCTGCAAAAGGCGCGAGATCAGGACTGCCGACTCTACGAGTATATTGTTTGCAGAAATCGATCGCGATAGGTCGACTCTGGGAAAGACACTTTGGTGGCAGATGGAAGCCGCTGGCGTTGTTGTGGCGGCTTTCGCGTCTGCCTCCACCTTTGGATGAGTTGTCTCTCGGAGGAGGCGGTGCTGGCCAGTAGCAGCTCCACAGCCAACCAATGCCGAGGAAGAAATCAGCCTGATCTAAGCATATCTGTCTGGGCGGCTGATTCATGAATCTGCTGTCCGTCATTACTCCGTACTACATACGAAGGATGTCAGCCACGTATTACCGGGTAAGCGGGCCTTGGCCATGTCTTCATGTTTCTATGTAGAAAATACAGCAATATCCAGCGATATCATGCTATGGATTAAGTAAATGCACAAGCTTGGTCTCCGCAAAAACCGTATCCCCGGAGGATCAACGGTCTCGGCAGCCATAGCAGCGGCCCCTCGGACCTCCGCGCGCCGTCTCAAACCCCCGTTTTGAGTTATCCTCCGCCCCGGGAACGACACTTAGCGGCGCCGTAGGGAAGTTCCACAGTCCGCATGGCCTCGTGCTGCGTCCGGAGCCGAATAGTCATGGATAATTGCGATCTTCCAGAGTTGTTGGGTCGTCTCTGAAAATACCTCGTTCCCACATGGCACGACCCCAGCTGGGCTAGAGTTTACACCCCTCCGTCATCCTATTGCCTTCGCAACGGGCTTCCATTTTTGGAATACAGGTGCGAGATATTGTTTGCCTGTGATGCAGCTAGTTACATACATACATTTAGTTGAAACACGCGATTCTGCTGTTGGCTTGGTTTTTTGCTTCACTTCATTTCACCCTCCCTTTCACCTATCTGTGCAGAGCATGGACTTGCGGAGGGTCTTATTCCTTCTTCATACCATGAATTACATATCTTTCCTCGGCTGCAATGGCTATTATGTGAAGAAACCCAAGATTGTTTGGTGATACTACGTATTGTTGGTTCATGCTTTGCATCCGAACTCAGCACCAGCCTTCGGAACTTCCCAACAAACTCTCCTTCCGTTCAACCAACACGCTTTGTCTAATTGTTTATGCAGACTGGTCCATTCACACTCCCTGAAATATTTGCAACGTTGCTCTCACAAGAGACCCCAGTCTTTGCCAAACTAGGCCTTTTCGTCCGACTTGCAAGCCCAGAAGCAAAAGCAGAGCGGCCAGATGCAGTTCTCCTCCATCTTTTTTCTCCTGCTCTCCCGCTCCCTCTCCCCCTGTCTTTGTTTCTCTCTGTCTTTCTCCAATCCCTCTCTTATGGCGTTTCCGATATCATCTTTCCATTTGCTCTCGGCCACGATCACGTTACTGGAGACATTGAAGTAACCGTGCCTCTCCATGACTGCCAATTTGTCGCCTCTGCTGTCGCTGTCCTGGCCACTCCGCATAGGGAGCGCCTTGACCTGCAATCCGCAGAACAGTAGAAATTGAAGGCTTTTTATGTTCATGGTGAGATAGTTGTAAGGAGCTAGAAGTGTGGTAGTGATTTAATGTCGGTGTTAATGCGGTATCTCCTTGGAAAGGAAAGTATTCAGGGGTCGATTGGCCATTTATAACTGAGTTGCAAACACCTCGTGATTCAGTGAAAGAAAAAGAATGATGATCAAATTAAATAACCCCGTCTTTGGATCCTGCTTTGTTTCCCTGTCTCTAAACGTGAATCATAAGCCTCGGAGCAAAATGCCCTTCTTTGATCCCAAACAGTTTCATTATGTTCAACGTGAAATCCGCTTTCCGAGCTCCACTGTCAACAAACCTTTGGTACTCCAGAATCTCAAAATACAAACACAAAATCTTCGTTCTCCAAGTCCGTGATGTCAGCAAAGGCCTTACCACCTTTCATATCATGCAATCGTCTAGCTGTTTCCTCATCATCTCCTGAGAGCCTTGTGTCTCCATTCTCCTCAGCTAGTCTCTGGTTCCCTTCCCTCATCGCCCTCTCCAAGGCTTCCATGCGCTCGACCTCCTCAGCCGTCTCTAAACTCATGTCTAAGACTACTGCACTCTTTCCTAAGGCCACTCTGCGCTTGGCGTGCGATGTATTGAGCCACTTCAGGTAAAGCGATGTTAACCCCACAAGGAGGATGACCATAGCGAAGAAGACAAAATTTGCGCGCAAGCCTCGGTTGTAGGCTGGTGCTTCGTCGGGCGTAAAGAGGAGTGGGCCGATAACGTTACCAGCGGAGGAGCCGATGAACACAAATGCTGATGTGGTTTTGCGTTTTGTGTCCCCGGCGGTATTCTGCGCAGACCATGCGTAGATCAGAGGTGCTACCGAGAAATTAGTCTTTGTCACACAGTATGTAGGGGCCAGAGCTTACTGATGCCGGTAAATGTGCATAAACAGAAGTAGCCCCCAAGCAAAACGGCTCTATGCTCAACATCGTGCGGAAAGTGTAGCAATATTGAAAAGCCAATCATAGGTGGGATGCAGAGAATAGCAATCACAGGGCCTTTGAGTTTCCACTTCATTGATGCGTACGCACTCAGAGAGACAGCACAGATATGAGACAGGCCCACCGGAACGTTGAAGAGCATGGTTTGGAAGGGATCAGACACGAACGACTTGATAATGAGCGGTCCGAAAGTAGAGATGCCATTTGAAGGCACTGATATGCAGAATATCATGACGAACCACAACCAAGTCTTGAGATCTGATAAAGCTTCGAAGAAGTGGGGGTACCTCCACTCGCGCGACATAACACCCATCTGGTTGTTGCGCAGCCGCTCAATGGCAATGACTTTGTCGTCATCACTCAGGAACTTGGCTTCGGTGGGTGAATCAGGCATCCAATAGAACATGGCTCCCGAAACGCCGACGGTGACGATACCGAAAAAGAGGAAGATAATCTATAGGAACGTTAGTGACAATGGATCTAGGGTGAGTAGTATGTAGCCTGCGTCTTACCTGGTATGGCTTCATTTGGGAATCGATGCTCGCCAGTCCATATGTGATAAGGCTTCCAAGCTATGGGTCATTAGTGGTGCGATCTTTGTGGTTTGGATATCCCATAACTCACCACCCATGTGAGGCCATTCATGCAGTACCAGGATCCAATCCTCATTGTCTGCTCTCTGGTGAATAAAGAATAAGCCCCTGGCATCGTAGAAGAAATGGGTGAATGAAGGACTTACCTTCGCCTCCACCACATCTGCGTAATGGCAACAAAACTTGGGCCGACACAGGCCTCAAAAACGCCCAGAAAAAAACGAGCAGCCAATAGTTGGGGAAAATTGTGAGCCCATGTCATTCCCGTCAATGTAATTCCCCATGCTAACACCATGGCACTTGTGAACTTTCCAATGGGAAGCTTAACCAGGGCCCAGGCCAAAGGCAACTGCATAAACACCTGCGCGAGGGAAACGATGCTTCCGAGCCATGAAAACTCATCCCCAACCAGGTCTGTATCCTCAATGAGCCCAAATATTGAAGCGTATGATAATGTGGCCTTGTCGAGAGCTTGGAGGAAATAAACTGATAGCATGAGAGGGAGGAGAGCGATATCGATGCGTCGGAGGATGCGTGCGTCATCAGCTGGAGAGATGGTGATGGCCTCGTCCGGTGAGCGACCCAGCTTGATGAGCATCATGGCAGCAGCATCGCGATGAACCTTTGGCGGCCCTTCACGCTCCTGTGACAGGTGACCGGTTCCCTCGCCATCGTTGGGGTCGGCATCGTGTTGACTCAAGGGCTGGTAGGATGGGGATGTTGGTTGTAATGCCGATAAAGTCAGCCTTGTGGGCATCATGAAGATCTTGGAGAACATGGCGCCCAGCTTTACATGGCGCATTAGACACCGAGCCTCGCAACAAGGCTGAAGTTTTGGAGACTCCTGTCTAGGTTGCCTGTCTTAAGCAACAATGTGTTGTTCACCGAATCGGGATGAAGGAGCTGAACGTGATTGTAAGCAATGACGTCGAGAGACATATGCCCGCTAAGCGCCTTGCGATTGGCCCAACACATCTTATGGGTTCCCTTTTTTGGAGACACTGAGACACTGGGGCTAAACGTGATTTGGTTTGGAGGAAGCGGACAGGGCTGAGTTGACTTGTCGCGAATCTTGAAGCTCCATCATGATAATCTGCCAAAAGATATGGAGGTCGCGGACTAGAAATGGATATCCGTGGTAAGAGAGATAGAGAGACGTGCGGAAATATCGGAAGAGCCTCCATTCTGCAAGTGGATATAGATCAAGGGCGAATCTTGGCAAAAAACAGGGTACGAGTACAACTTGGGCAATATTACCAGGGATCTATGAACATGAACCCACACAGGCCGCTCAGATCAGTGTTGGGAAAATAGGCAGTGAGACATGATAGATATCGTGGTTCAATGTGATAGGAATCGTCATAGAACTTTTTGGTTTCACGCTGAAAATTGCATGTAGTGCAACCTGGACGGACCGACAAGAAATGCATGCGTTGTCTCTCACACCACCTTTTTCGGGCGCAACACATCCGGCTGAAATATGTTCAGCTCTGATCATCAGCTGCCATACAAATAAATAGATTGTTGAGGTTTGGGTGGTGGACTTGAGAGTCGGCAGGCGGACTTTTTGGAAATAAATCCGAGGGTGCCACATGGAGACGTCTTTCAAAGTCCCCATCTCTCAACATAGAGCCAAAATAGAGCCAGTTATCCATCCGCCTTTTACGAAATCGCGGGCGATTGTCTGACCTATTGTGTTGGATGTCAACGCATTCCGATTTGCGCAGGATAGACGATATGCTAGTAGATGCGTATTCTTTTCCCCTTTGGTCCGACAAACTCGCTGTTGGCTGCCGCTGGCGATCCAGGCCCTGGCATTAGCTGGATCAGATGTGAAAGGTTGTTGGTGGCCGATAGTTATCGGCGATAAGTACACACGGCTCCCCCATGACCTGACTGGTGATTTGCATGCTCACCGGGCTTGGTGTAATAAATAACATCCTTGGCTCTCTGCCGGGCCGCCAAATCACGAATGCATCTCCTCCTTCAATGCGGAGACACGGGCATGCAAGGCGTGGATGTTTGGTGCATCGGATAGGTTGAGCGGAGTCGGTCCTGATTCCCCTGTCCACTCTTGGGACTCCAATAATAGTCTCTCCCCTGCTAGGCCTGGGATCGCTCACGGCCCACGCACGTCAATGTCGTCGGTTCTTCGCCCGTATTATCGCTGTCACCGCTGCTGGAGGAGGACGGCTACTCGTAGACGTCCAAACAATGACTCGTATTGGGACCCAAGGTCTTAGACATTTTCCTGCCCAGGGGTTTGTCGTGATTCAGTCAGGCCGTTCGGCGAAAGAGAGTTGGACTATAGAATGGGGCCCTTTCTGTCGTGGCCATCCATAACTGCCCGACTGCCTCGCGGGTTCGGCGATTACTCGTTTGATCGAGGGCGAGCGGGAGGTCTGTAAGAGGGATCGCCGGCTGGCGGGTTCTCGGCGCTTATAGTGAGTGCATGCTTTCGCACAAGAGTGTGTGTACGAGTACTGTTGATGAGGAGCCAACACACACAAACACAATAATACGAGGTACGACGACTGCATGTAAGCTCTCGATGGACTCTGCGCACTGTATCAATGCACCGTGTGCACGAGCCACTCCCCAACGTATCACGTACCACCATAGTGCCACTGTGCATAGTATGTATCCTCACTGTACGACGTCCTCGTATCTCAGCTTGACGGACGACACTCACACTTTCTTTTCTTCCTTGTGTAGCATGTATCCATCTTGTCATCCTATACCATCTATGGCTATTGGCTATGCTACTGATTGGCGATTCCACTGGGTACGACTTCAAGGCGCTTTTGTAGTCAGTCTTGGCCTGCTCACAAATGACCGATATATATATACCATGTTTTCTCTTGGATCCTCAGCCTGGAAGGTTGGACAGCCGACTGGTCCAGAATCCAGTTCGGAGCGTCCATATTGGATATTGGCCGACTCTCCACCTTTACATTCTGTGGCAGAGTCAAATGGACCAATGAGTCAATCATTGTGCACCCTCTTCATTCGCTAAGATGTCTTGATCGTTACGCCGCGCCGAATGTGACGCAATGCTGGGCTCTGTTGGCTCGAAGCGAAGCATGCCTCACATGGGACGTGATCCGACTCTTCTCTCTGTCTGTTTTCTCCTCAACTCCAGAGGGCCAACAAAGCAAACAATGTGGGCTGGAGAGGGGGGGTGTGCAGGTAGTGGCTACACATGAGGATGTGGACCTAGCTCAAGATGCAGGACATCATCATCCGCGTCTGCCTTGTGATGGGTTTAAGGATACTGCGTGGCTCCAAGACTGATCAATATATATACTCCCGTAGCCCACATGCAGCCCGGCTTGCTAGGGTAGACAAGTCCGTCATCCCGTGCCGTCTTCTACCCCTACCTGCTTCTTACCAGTTATCAATCTTCATATAAACCACATGCCCAGTCCTATATCCACGTTTTCAGTACTTAATATCACCCGTTGTACACCATTTATATCCTTCACTTCTCAACTCCTCACAGCTTCCCAGACAGTGGCCGTCAAGGTCAACTAAACCCATACCATGAACTCGTTTCCAGAGCTTCATGCTGGCATTTTTGCCTTCCCTATCTTGGTGCTCGCAGTTGCTGCTCTATTATATATCCTCTATCTCGTTGGTCTACCCAGACCATTACCTGGCATCCCTTACAACAAGCAGTCATCCCGAAACTTGTTTGGAGACCTAAAGGTGATGAGGAGTGCCAAGTATCGTCGACAATGGATATGGAGCCAGCCTCGAGAGCATCATGCCCCATTGTCTCAAGTCTTTCTCTTCCCCTTTCGCAGGCCAACCGTCATCGTGACTGATTATCGCGAGGTGGTGGATATTTGCTCCCGTCGGTTAAAGGAGTTCGACCGTGGCACCAGAAACAAGGAGTGTGTAGGACTGACGGCTCCGAACTTTCACTTCACAATGCAATCCAATGATCCCGACTTCAGGTTCCACAAGGAGCTTGTCAGAGATCTGATGACTCCCAAGTTTCTGAACGAGGTAAGTGTCAAGAATCCCGACAGATCTTTGACGTACTGGAGAAAGTTTACTGAGAGTTACCACAGGCCTCAGCACCACGCGTGTATGAGAGAGTTGCTAGTCTTGTCGACTTGTGGAGCTTGAAAATGAACAAGGCCCACGGTAGACCCTTTTCAGCAAGCCATGACCTCTACTTGGCAACACTCGATATAATATGCAGTGTGGCCTTCGGAATGGAAGACACGAAGACTGCCCTTCGACACGAAATTGACCATGTACAATCACTCAATCCTCACGTGTCCCCTGTTTCAAATGAGATCGTCGAATTCACCGCAGGTCCCGACAGTCCCTGAGATCGACGCGCTCCTGGACATACCGGAGATGGTGGCTATTGCTCAGAAAAGCCCCTTTCCCACCTTGGCTCAATGGTTAGCCCTACTCAAGCCGAAGCATGCTCGCGCGCAATGGTACAGAAGAGCCTTGATTAAGCGTCAAACGGAACGTAGTATCCAAAGGCTTGCTTCCACTGGACTGAGTGGATTCGAGAGTGCTCTGGACCAGCTATTGTGGCGAGAGATGAACGCTGCCAAAAAGGCCGACCGGCCACCGAACTACTACACGTCAAGTATTCGAGATGAGGTTAGTGTTGAACTCATGGACTCGATGCACATTTAATTCCTTTTACTTACTCATGCTTGTAGGTTCTTGGATACCTTTTAGCCGGCCACGACACGACCGCTACGGTTTCTTCTTGGTGGATTAAGTATATGACTAGTCATCAGTCTGTGCAGACTCGACTTCGAAACGACCTTCTGCAAGCACACTCTGACGCTCGCCAAGAGGGTCGATGGCCAACCATAGAAGAGATTTGCGCGAGAGAGATTCCGTACCTAGAGGCTGTCATCGAAGAAACCCTGCGATATGCCTCTGTTGCGACTCTCATACTCCGCACTTCTACTTGCGATACGCAGATCCTAGGATATCACATTCCTAAGGGTACGGACGTGATTCTCCCACTCACAGGTCCGTCCATGACAGAGCCAGCCTTGCCAATTCCCGAGACATCACGAACATCGGGATGTATCAATGCCAAGGATCGTGTTCCTTATTGGGACGAAGACATTCACCAATTTAAGCCAGAGAGATGGTTGAAGTTGGTGTGTAACCCCGATGGGACCGAAAACGATGTTTTCGATTCCTGTGCTGGGCCAAACCTTGCCTTTTCGGCCGGACCAAGGCAATGTTTCGGAAGGAGGTTGGCCTACCTGCAGCTGCGAACAATTATGACCTTATTGATGTGGAATTTTGAGTTTACGTCCTTGGATGAGCCGTTGAACGGACCGGAAATAATAGAGAGGTTGGTGAATCTTCCAAAGGATTGCTACGTAAAACTCAGGAGGGTATGATGGAATAATGAGATGATAAGATGTAGGACACTTACAGGCTCATGATACCACGATTGTTACGGACCTTCGATTATGTCCGCAGCATAAAAGGCTGCTTTTTATCTTCATATCTCCACAGGGTTCTATCAGCAAAACATGTACATAGTATCTGACAAACAGCTGACAAGAACAAAACTATGAGATCTACCCCGTCTACTCTAAAACCATAACTCTATGTAACCCTCCTCGTGATAGTTTAATGTATAAATAAAACATGTGGTATGAATAGTGCTTCAGGACGTCGCCGCCATGGCGTTGGTGCCCTCTTTAGCCGATACAATATTCTCAAGTCTCAAACTCTCAGCCCTTTTCGCCTTCTCCATAAGCTCAGACATTCGGTTGAGGTAGCACAAGTATGTCTGCCACCCAACGGCTACGACGCCGGCGCAGACGCTCCGATACTCCATCGGCACAAACGAGAAGCTGAAGAAGGTGACGGCAGGCCACAGTTTCCAGGAGTTGATCAAGCTAGGCGGCAGAGCGTTTTTCACGCGCTCAATCGTGGCATCAATGCCTTCGCCCGCCAGCAGGGCTTGCGAGCCAAAGAAATAGGTGTTGAAGGTGGGAGAGAAGACAAGCTGGTTGACGACGACTTTGGTGCTGAGAGAGAGCATACGGGATGAGTAATTGAAGTTTTGAGAGAGGAAGATGAACCTAACACACCAAGTCAGCAAGCATTATTACTTTTGTGGAGGGACGATAGACCAAGTGCATGCCATCTGTATTGGGGTATCGCAGCGACAGCGCCAATGATTAAGCTTCGCCCCGTCCTCTTGGGATCATAGTCCTTGCCACTGATGTTTTGGGCACTAATATCGGCGCAGAAATATATGAAGAGTGCGCTGGCGACTTGAGTCGCATAAGGCCGTTTGCGCTGCGATCGACCATATGCCTCGGCGGCTTTCGTCAAAGGACCCAGACGCTGCCAAAAAGGACGCGGCTGCACTGGGGCTGAAGTGCCTGCCGCTTGATTTGCGATTTTTTCCTGATTATGATTATGAGGTGATGAATTTGGTGGTGGTGATGAGGATGACTGAGTGCGATGTTGTGGCCGCTGGCGCAGAGCGCTCTGGAAATGGCGCCTGAGAACGGCGCGGAGAGGTGATAATGACATTTCTAAGTGATTGATCTTCTTCTTCTTTTCTTTTCTTTTCTTTTCTTTTACAACTCCAAGTTCATGGGTTGCGATCTGATGCCAAAGGGTGAACATCTAACATTGTGTGGAAGTTGTCTGCTTATGATAAGAGTTATCATATTAGAATATGGAGCTCTCGGCTTTGTTCGGCGTCCGATTTTCGGCCATTCGTCATTTTGGTACACTGCCGATGCGCGCCTTATGCGAAGGCCGCAAGGCGCGATTGACGCGATATCGCTAAGTTAAAAATATTGACTAGATATAATATAATGGCTCTGGAAAGGTGCTGCGACGATTTACGTTCGCAGAATTGTTTACGAAGTACTTTATCTAGGGAGATGCATGAGGGTTAAGGTTACAGGGTCAGGGTCAGGGTCAGGGTCAGGGTTTGGGGCAATCGGAAGCCAACATATGACCGAAAATGGCAATGTGACATCCATCTCATTTTCTTCAACCTATCACGCCCATAGTACCATATTAACCGGGCGACTCAGTACTAGGCGCATTGCTTATACCCTCAAATCCGATCGATCAAACGGTACGGAGTACTCCGTACGTCATGGCGGATCCGCTATCAGATACCGACGATCTCTGGGTCGCGCTGCCTGAAGGGGGCACGTCTGAATCCATGCCAGATCGCGTGCGCAGAGTCAGAGTAGATTTTCAAGAGCTTGATGTCTTCTACAATATTTCCATCTCGCCAAGCCGACACGATGCTTTACATCGGTACTGCTCTGAAGAGCTGGATGCACTGTTCAGCCTTGATTTCAACGCACTGAACCAGCAGGACAGAACTGATTTCCTGCTTCTACGAAACCTTCTGCGGCGGAAATCTCATCTGCTTAAATCAGAACGGAGGTTGTGCCAAGAAATGGAGCCATTGATGCCCTTTGCGTCGCTGATTATATCACTATGTGAAGCTCGTCGGGATGTTGAGCTCATTAGCGGCGAGCACGCGGCCCAGCAGCTCGACGACATCAAAAACGTGATTTCCCAGGTTCAAAAGGAGGTAGAAGATAACAAGATCAAAGTGAGCACGACAACTGCCTACAAAGCATCAAAGGTTGTTGCCGAGCAACGCAACCATCTTCAAGAGTTCTTCAGCTTTTACTCCACCTACGACCCTATGTTCGACTGGTGGGCAACAACACCATGGAAAGCAGCAGACCTCGCACTCGCGCGGTATGTTTCAGTGATACAAAAAACCCTTGTGGGAATGGGCGAAGGCGAAACGGACGAAATCATCGGCGAGCCAATTGGAAGGGAGGCCTTGCTTGTTGAACTCGAAGCCGAAATGATTGCCTACTCGCCAGAAGAGCTCATTGCGCTTGCAAAGGATCAATACCAATGGTGTGAGAGCCAAATGAAAGAAGCATCCGGGGAGCTTGGCTTTGGGGATGACTGGAGGAAGGCTTTAGACTATGTCAAAACACACTCCGTTCCTCCTGGCCAGCAGACGGCACTGGTGAGAGAGCTTGTACACGAAGGAGCCAATTTCGTTCAGGATCATGATCTAGTCACAGTTCCAAAGTTGGCAGAACAAACATTTCGCATGGAGATGATGAGCCCTGAAATGCAGAAGATTGCACCATTCTTCCTGGGCGGCCCCTTGATCCTGGTCGCTTATCCTACCGCTGAGATGCCACATGATTTGAAGAAGATGGTGATGCGTGGGAATAACCGGTATTTTGCTCGTGCTACGGCCTTCCATGAAACGATTCCGGGACATCGGTTGCAGCTCTTCATGGCTGAGCGTCACAACACGCACAGGCAGTTGTTCGCAACGCCATTTAGTATTGAAGGCTGGGCCATGTACTGGGAATTCGTCTTCTGGAACCGAGGCGATTTCTTCGTTTCACCAGAAGACCGCATTGGTACCTTGTTCTGGCGGATGCACCGCAGCGCTCGCATCATCTTCTCGCTCAGGTTCCATCTCGGACAAATGACGCCTCAAGAGTGTATCGACCTCTTGGTCAACTGGGTAGGCCATGAGAGGTCGACAGCCGAGGGAGAAGTGAGAAGATCGTTCAACGGAGACTACGGACCACTGTACCAGGCTGGGTACATGCTCGGCGCTTTGCAGCTATTTGGACTACGAAAGGAGGTCTTGAAAGATGGGCGGTTGACGGAGAAAGCGTTCAATGATACCTTTCTTAGATCAAACTTTATGCCAATCGAGTTGTTCAGAGCATTGGTGCTAGATCTGGAGCTTTCGCCCAACTACAAGCCGAGTTGGAGGTTCTACAAGCACTCATAGATAGTTCCCACAAGAGGGTTTGCATCATATGGGGCAGATCGCGTCAACTGTGCCTCTCATCGATCATTGGCCATCATAATGCATCCATATCCTGGCTATTATCGTGGGGTTCCTATACATATATATACCTGTACAAAACAAAGAAAATCGTATAAACGAAAGTAACCCTCCCCAAGCGCGAGGGTGTGTGGGAAAGAAAACACATACGTTTATCCAAGAAAAAAATGAGAGTCTATCGCTTGGTGGTCTCAAATATCCACCTCGTCCTCATTCAATAACCCAAGCCCGCTGTCATATCTCCTCCGCAGCTTCTTGCTCCCTCTCCGAGCCAAATCACCAGATAAATAGTACCCTCCTGGTTGAACCACCATGCTCGAGCCCGTAGGAGAACAGGAAGGGCCATCAATCTCTTTGTTCTGAGATGTTAGCTTAGGGCTGTTTAGGAATTCTTGGCTCATCTGTATAACCCGCTGAAGCTCCTCCTTCATGGAATCCACAGCGTTCCTCGCTTTTTTCTCATCTTCCTCCAGCTGGGCTTTCAATCCACCATTCTCAACACGGAGCACACGAATGGTTTCGTGCGCAGCTCGAAGTGATGCATTAACCCTGTCGATTTCGCTCCGCAGTTCTGTTACTCTTGCATCGCGGAGAGCCAGAGCCGTACCGTGTTGTTTGTTCATAGTTTCCCTTTGTGTTGTGATGCTGGCTTCAATATCACCCATTTCTTTTAGTAGTTCTGCTGTTTGGTCTACTGCCTCGCCAATCTTGGCTTCCAACTCGGCAATATTTGCGTCTTTGGTGGCAAGTAATTCCTCGTTTGACTTTTGCCGGGCAAGATGTGCTTCAGCAGAGTTGCGACTCTGCTGCTCCATTCGCTCCACCAGTTTCTCAAGCTCAGATATGTCTCGAACGTAGCCGTCCACAGCACCCCTGAGTCGCTCATTTCCAACCTCGAGCTCCTGAATTTTGCTATTCTTGTCATCCATTAATTCCTGCGCTTTGGACATTTCGGCTTTTAGGCCATCCATGACAGATACACGGGCATCAAGCTGTTTGCGCAGGGATTGTTCGATCGAATGGTATTCATCGATAGAGTTCTCGTCCTCTTTCACCTTCTTGGCCAATGTGCGCAGCCGTGTCAGTAAGAGGTCGAGGACCTCGGCACCGTGGGATGTGAGTGGTAGCGTGACTTCCCCTGGAGTGAGGTATTCGAGCTCTAGGCGAGCTGCGCGGAAGCCAGATGCGAGGGACATTATCATGTCGCTGGCGTCATTACCTGGGAAGCCCAGGTCGCTGATAGCCGAAGTCAGGTGAGTGAGAGCCGCGGTCCGGTCAGACATGGTCTGCAAGAGTGCTTGGACTTGACCTTCGATTGCCTCAATGGGGGGCATCGATATCTCACCAGTTGATACCGTAGCAGCAGCTGATAGAAGGTCGTTGACACGCGTGCCAAGATTCTTGTATGAGTCCAGTGTCGCTGTCAACTTGCACACCTCAAGCTGTAAAGAAGCCAGTTCCTCCTCGAGTTGTTGTTTAGCCGGATCAGGGAGATGCGCCTGGACACCAGCATGAGACATGGGGGTTTGTTGGGCGATCTTGAAACATGGTGTTGAAGGGATGGGGGGGCTTGTGGCGGGCGGCGTAGGGAACGAGGATCTAGCTCTCGATGGTGTACTCGCATGTAACTGAGCCATAGTCGCATCACCAAAATGGTCTTCATCCGGCATTATATCCATGAAGTCGTCAGTGAAAGGATCCTTTGCAGCCAATGTCCAGCTATAGTTTCGGCTACTGTGGTCATCGGATCGGGTTCGTTTATGCAGCTCCGCCTTGAGGTCATCGACCTGTTGCTCCAAGTCCCATATCCGTTCAGTGTCAATGACAACGGTTGCATTTTGTAGCTCGTAAATTTCTCTGTCGCGAGTTCTGACCTCGGCATTAAGACGAGCAATCTCTGCTTGGGCGGTCTTTGCTTTGCGTCGCTTGTCTAGTTCGATCTTGTTCAGCATCTCGCGAAGGCCATTGCGACGGAGGCGACGCTCGACGCGGCCTTCGGCTGTTTGGTGAAGTGCATCGAACGAAGTTGGCTCATTACGGCGCAGAACCGAGCTTGATGGTGTAAGAGCTCCATTACCAGAGAATCTCGAAGGGGCAGAGGAATGACGACGTTTAGGTGTGGTGATGGCCGTGCGTCGGATCATAGGCGTCAGGCCACTGGAAGACGGACCCGGGTCTGAGAAACGGACGGCCTTCTTTCTCCTGCGAGGTGTCTTTGGGGCCGTCTGAGGCTGATGAGTCTCGGGCTCAGCCTTCACACCCACACTGCTGCGACGAGCACGCCGGAGCGCAATGGGGAGGTCGAGGTCTGCCATGTCGGCCATGTCGACTTGGCTTGGGCTTAATTTCAGGCCTTGTTCTCCGCAAAAACACACCACCACGGCCGGATATATATGAAGCCTGCAGGAAAAAAGGTAACAATACCCTCCACTCCATCCACAAGCAACAGAAGTAGTATTTATTGAAGGACGAATAGGGAGTAAGTACACATACAGACTACGACTTCGTACCACCGCGTAAACAACCCCATATGCGACCGTGTTCGCGCCGACGTGGCGACGCTCCATCTGATCTGAGAGACTGATAGGGAGGATGCGGGAGCCTAGAAGCCCTTTGTTTACATTTTTCCTTTTGTGGTGTAGTGCCCGAGTGAATCGGCGTCCGGCCCCACTCTTTCCGGAGTCTTCTGGCCAACCGTTTTACGCCCCGCGAGCGTGTTTCAAACCGTGGCGGTGGGACTGACAGAGAGAAAGCGCGAAGAGACGGTCTGTTAGGTGACTAAGAGTGTGCTAGTTGACTAGACCTAGTAACTAGATAGTTGCTATGCTATTCAGATACTGTCATGTTGAAAACGCCACTCATCTTCCATCGCCAACCGTCTGCATCCAAGTTAAACACGACCAGATTATTCCCAGATCTCGCATACAAAACTCCATCACTCGCTGTCGAGATAGCATCAAAAGTCATGTCCGTATTGAACCCTGTGCCAGAGATCCTGGGGAGGTCGACTGCCACGCGGTTTTCCTCAATACTCCCTCCTGGTCCAAGATACAAGAAACTGAACTCATACGGCAAAGTTGATGCCGGACCACCATCTTCGCCGTGGCCTGTGCGAACCCATGCGAATCGGCTCGCTCTGGAGGGAAGAGAAATTACCTTGCCATTTTCGTCTGGAGAGCTCACGAGTTAGTTCCCAGCACTACTCCAAAGGCTAGAAGAGGAGTGTGTCATACTTAAAAATGTCCCATCCAGCCAATGGCACTCGACCCGTTTTTCACGTTTGGAGGAGTGAAAGTCAACTGAACATTCCCACGGAGTGGCCTCTTTATCTCCCTCAACGGCCATTAGAAGCCCCCGAAAAGATCCATCAGGGTCTTCCCGCAGACTCTGCCAATCGCCAGCAAGTGAATGACCAAGACTCTCCCAATTTCCGATCAAGCGACGCCCGGTAAAGGAGTCGAAATCCACAACATGCCACTTGTCATCCTTCTTAGGGTTTTCGGACATGGCTAGCTGTAAAGTGCCCTTTGGATTCTGGTATGAAAGTACCACGACATTGGTGTCCTTTTCACCCTCGTGCCACGCCGCAGAGAGCATTGTCTTCTTGTGGGTAGTTATGGGCCTGCGATCACTTGCCAAGCTACCAATCTTCCACTTGCCCTTCCAATCTTTGTATATATGTGATATCGTATCACTTGTGCTGAGGTAGAATAAATGAACAAACCCCAAATTATCTGCAGTGGCTGCCAATGGGGTTCCCTCCTTTGGCTTCACTGCATCCTTGAGCTGATCTCGGATGCGACGTCGAGGTTTAGGTCCAGATGACCCATTCGAATAGACAAGGTCGCCGGCCTCATCTTGCCAGACAAGCAGTCGCCACTTTTCCTTGCTTCCTTTATCGACAAAAACAGAAGCTAGATGGGATAGCTGTGAAAGTGAAGACGGCTTTGTTGTTGGAATAGAAGAGGATGTTGTCATGGTTGTCATTGATGGCGAACCGCTGCGAGAAATATCCAGAAACGAGCTCGATGCTTCTGCTGTATGGTCTATTGATATTTCGGTTGAAGCATCGATTCTTGTCGTTATTTCTATTGATTGTGTCGAAGTGATGCTTGAGGACTCAGAAACACTTGGTCCAGCTTTCCCTGATTTCTGCACTACGACAATTACGGTGACGGCCAATCCGACAATAATTGACGTAACGACAGCAGATATAGTTATCTTGTTCTTAATCCATGGTTTCTTATCACCATTGTTCTTTGTCGAGTGGTAATGGTCACGCGCTCTCACCACATTCTCTGGGGGACGCCTGGGAGGGCTGTGACCAAGAGGTCTTGGGGGCCGAGGAGGCCTGGTCGGAGGAGTCGATGTTGGCTGACGTGGAGGGATGGTTGAGAGAGGCACGTCTTCGAAATCATCATGGGCGGCCTCAACATTTGCCGGTGAGCGTCTGCGCAGCCTGGCCGAACGTGGAGGGTTGGCTGAAAGCGAGCCGCCCGAACGGCTCTCAGACGGGCGCGGGTTATTAATACCTGACATAATATCTTCGGTGTGTCTGATAGCTTGAGTGCATACATTATATACACGGTAGAGGTGCTTCTGCGTAGAAGATAACAGCGAGAAGACTCATATATGTAGTACAAATACGAGTGGCAGTCGATATTCACTCAAGAAACGAGGAGGTGAATATATAGCACACTTTGCCTCCAGAATGCGTTTGTGTCGTGCTGTTTGGAACAGTGATGATATGTTGGTGAGGTGGTAATGAGCTGCTAGAGTGATAGCTCAGCATCGGAAACCACAGGCTGGAGAGGGTGGCTTGGAATCATGTGCGATCTGCTTGGTATCGACGTCACGTTGATGGGCACCAGCAATAACAAACCTCGGCGTCTATTAGGGCATTTCCTTTTAGTAAAAAGCGCAAGCAAAATGTCTGATATACAGGCCTCACTTGGGGCCGATGTGCGTGATGCGTGACCAGGGGCGATCACAAAACGTTTGAAGAGTTCCAGCTCAATTTGAGGCGATTGTTGTTACAGTTGTGTTAACAACGCCCATGAACAGCCAACCGGACTTGGAGGCTTTGCCCGATTCCCACCATTTCCCTAGTCTTCGGAAACTTAGCAATCTCCCCTCGGAGAGGGCAAAAAGTCATCCGTCATCCAACATTGAGACAGTTGAGAATGAATAGCTTGCATCGGCTTGCTGGGACCCCATGACTCGCAATTCAGTGTACCCTGACCACCTCGAACCGTCCCAGAACAGTTCCATGAAGTTTCCCTTGCCATCCATAACAGCCAGAAGAAAACTCGCGGTGTCACTCTGTGACTCGGAAGGTAATGCAAGTGTTGAGAGTTGCAGGGGTTTGGGGGCAGACAACAGATGTTCGCGATCCGTCTTCTCTAGTGTGGTGTGAGTAAGACTGTTGACGCGTTTGGGGCCTGGGCTGCTTGCCTTTCCAATCACCCATCGCCAAACATACGTGCTTTACCTTCCTATCCTCATCGACTAGACAGTCCATCATACCAAATGCAGCACGGTGGTGGTTGTTTGACTGGTCCCAGAGCACCCGGACACCTCGATCAGACTGCCCTCCCAGAAAACCTGCATTAACTGGCATCATTGCCAACGTGATGGAATCAAGTTCCGGGCTTACAGATGTGTCGTTGCTGCTCAGGTCAAAAGTACGGGAAGACCAGTTGTCAGAGCTGCCAGGATTTGGACTTGTAGCCAGACTGACAGAGGATGTATCACCACCCGTGTGATACAAAACCCCTAAACGCTCCGCTGGATCGGCCTTATTTGTTCCTGTGAGCACAGCCGCCGAGAGATGCAGATCTGAGATCACTTGACCATCGCGCCCGCTTCCCTGTATGGCAAACATGCCTGTCTCCCAGATGGCCTCATTGTGATCCCCGAATAGTCGCACAAGATGGCTGAGACGATGGCCGTGGTCAACGTAGAATAGGTGAATATCGTTTTGCCGGCCAAACTTGACAAGAGAAAATGAAGTACCCGGTAGCGGCTGAGGTAGCTCCTGGTTATTTATGCGATCCTTCAACATGTATGTCTCCGTTTCCGAGCCGCGCCATTCAACCACGACAAGTTCCAGATTGATGTCATGGAAGATAAGAATTTTGAAGCTGAAGATTGGATTGCTGATGGATGTGCTGGAAAGCTGGGATTTTGGATGAACAGATATGTCAACTTTCCTACCGCCTTCTTCTTCATTACTACCGTGGTTTGGGTCGCTCCCAGATGAACTAGGCATACCAGCACCTGTAGATGCGTTTTTGACAGCCATACTTCCCAGGACACCACCAAGAATAGCACCCACGACAAGCAGTATCATGGCTATACAGCCCATCAACATATATCTGCGGCCAAAATGCCTCACTAGGCCTTTGCGATATGTCAAGCATCCCATTGTGGGTAGATCGCTGTCATCGTGAATCCAGAAAGAGGCTGGTTGGTCATATTTATCATCCTGGGTATAGGATTCCTTTGGTTGTGGGAGGTTTGGAGATGGTCCAGAAGGACTGTGAAACAACGTGGTCGCTGGAGAGTGCTGAGTTTGCGGAAGCGGGAAGAGTCGGAAGCGGGAAGAGTCGGAAGCGGGCCATTCTCTGACCTGGAGTCCAAGGGCCAGCAGCTGTCCTTTGTGTTGTTCGCTGTGCGTTGCGAAGCTGACTGGAGGCCTGATATGATTATGAACAGAAACGGAGCATCAGGTACACCGACCATCGTCACCATCATACGCCGTGATGAATCAAAGCTGTAGAGAGAAGGAAATACTAATCCGAGCCTGAAGCAGCGCGGCAATCACATCTAGTGGCGGTTACATCTTTCCAATAGCTGACAGCGTACTCAATCTGAGCCTTATGATGCGAGAGCAACGGTTCACAAATTCCAATAAGCGACTGTGAATGTCAACATCAAGCAATCCACACCGTGATTCATAGTGGTTTGCAGCAGCAAATGGGCTGCCAGCAAAGAATACGCGACACAATCATGGATATTCTTTTTCTGGTGTTTACGGAGTCAAGCAGTACGTAGTATTGATGCGTGCTATGTGGTATCGATGACTAAGCTTTTGGCTCACCGAAGCCTTCACCTTCACTAGAGGTCAAAGGTGGGTTGTTTGTCGTTCAGCTGACCGAGAACGGTCATGCTTAGATCCTCACGCGCGTTATCCATTAAAAACACTATGAAGGAAATTTGATAAACGACAAGGAGGGAATATTCAAGCAAAAAAGAAGGAAAAAATCCCGTGGAAAATGTCGCCATGTCTGCGCCTCCTCGAAAAGTCAAGTTTGTCGCGTCAGATCCCAGTCGAGGCGGTTTGCCGGTGAAGCGCAAACAAGTTCAACAAGCCTGTGCCTCATGTCGGCGCAAAAAGGTATTTCTTGGATCTGCTCCCGTCTTGTCAGGCACGTATCTTGCTGACCCGTGTCTGCGCCACAGCGAAAATGCAACCATGCTGAGGATGCGACGGAAGACTCGGTACTGGAGGACCATAGGTCTCAGCAAGATTCGTCTCCCACTTCGTGAGTTTCCACTATGATGGTTCATTTATATGGGCAAACCATGTTGACAAGCAAGTCCTGTTGCTTCCGCGCCAACTCTCGCACCAATAACTCCCGTCAGACTTGTTCCTGGAGAGGATACTGTGACAACAACTAGAATCCGACCAAGTCCCGGTCTTGTTAATGCTACAGCAATCCCCTTCCACCAAAGTCCTTCACAGACTACCGGAGATACGCGGCAACAGTCTCAGGATGCCACAGCCAGGCCGCAGTCATCCCGCTTTGTTGGCGATCTCAACCCGGAAGGCATGTTCATGGAAGCTACGGCCTCCAACTTGTCTCGGGAGTCTTCGCAGAAAGGGGATGTTGGCATATGGTTCTCCGCAGCCGGTGCACCTGGACAGCCATTTCAGTTCATAACATCACGTCCTCCACCTCTTATGGATCGCTTCATGCTTCCCTTCGTCAAGGAACAGTGCTTGTCTTGCTTGCCACTGGAAGAGGACTTTGCCAAGCTAAAGACCGTATTCTTCCAGAAAATTCACCCCATATTCCCCGTTATGCCTGTAGCCGCCCTCAATGGACCCCTGGATAGCCCTGCCAGCGTCGTATTGCGACAACTGATCTGTTTGGCAGGTGGCTCTGATCCAGACATGACCCAGTGCCTTCGTCTCCAAAATCGGGGTCCTAACCCCCTGCCACCTCAAGAATACTCTTCAACGCTTTCCTCGGCGATTCGTGCTGTTTTGGAAACGAGCATCATCGCTGATAGGGTCCTACACATCCAGGCGCTCACCATGCTATCTCTCTATACCCAGCCTACTTGTGCCGAGGAAGCCGACCTACCTGCTCAACTTGGAGGCAAGGCCATACACCACATCCAAACCCTTGGTTTACATCTATTACGCTATGACGCACCAAACCACGCTGAGCTAGAAAATCTTTTCTGTGCTGTCTGGGCTTTGGACAGGATCAATGCCGCGGTTTACGGGCGGCCATGCTTGATCCACGAGCGAGATATTGGTGCAGATCTTGAGGGATGTATAAGGAAACGCCAACCCTGTTTTCGATTGCTCTTGATGGTCGTCCAATGGTTGGACCAAGTTATAGAACTCTACAGACCAGGACCAAGTGCAGAAGTAACTGGTCACGATAGAGTTGCTTATATCGATCTGCCTGTTCTTGAAGCTATGATTGTTGATGCTGATGCCCTGAGGGTACCAGCCTCTCACATTGGTAAGCCTTCCGGTCCCGTCTTCGAATCTGCTTCTCATTGCGTTGCTAGCTACTATTGAAACGTTCTACCATGCGGTTATAATTCTATCGTGTCGACTCCCCCGACCCGGCACCGTCACGGCGGCTTCAACATTACCTCCGCCGTCAGCAAATGCGCGTCGCTCGCTCGCTGCCGACCGCATTGCTTGTGCTGTACCAAGAGATTGCCTTAGCCCCCTTCCGTTTATCCCGTACGCGGTCTCTCTGGCATTGAGCGTTGAGTATCGCAAGATGAGACACAGTCGTTTACCCATGTTTCGGGCAAGAGCTATGAATGCTTTCAAGCGCAACTGCGAACTTCTAAGGCAATATGGAGACCATTTCTGGAGTGCTAGAGTCGTTGCAGGGCTTGGAGAAAGGGTTTTGAAAGAGATGGAGAGAGCAGCAACAACATTGACGAAAGAAGTCACACCTCAGTTCACGGAGTCCGAACCTAAAGCAACACCCATCAACCAAGGTAATCCGGCCGTGCTGGAGCAGGACTTTACAACTGGCGATACGACGACGATCAATTTGGCAGTTGGCATGGACAACGCAGTAGATTTCTCCCTCATCGATGCCATATCAGGGCAAGATGTCTTTGGCCACATCGATCCCAATTTTAACCTGGACGCCGTGGAGGATGCCCTCGAGGCCAATCTCGATATTCGCCTACCATTAAATTGGGGTGATTGGGACCAGTATGCCTAAAGTGTCGTGGAAGTTATAAAAGCTTCAAGACATCTACCACAAGCATAGCTTAGGAAAACAGCCCTACAAGAAGAATGGGCAACGACACAACTGAAACATAATGTATAGTAAAAGCAACCGGAATGCGATATCAATACCCCGTTTCAAATCTCACGTTTCATTAGACTACTAGACTCTTTCTTCCACAAAATCATGTCTGTGATAGATAGCCTGAAAAGAAAGAAAGAAAAAATGATTAACATAGAGGCCCTTTCCCAATTACTGGGAGTAGTCAACCCTTTGCGCTGAGTTGTTGATTCGGCGTGATCTTCTCTTCTCTTCTCATGGTTAAAAAAGAGAAAGAAAAAAGAATTTGCAACGCAAAAATTGAAAATGAGCTCCGATACTGGGAATCGAACCCAGGGCTGCTCGGCACTCAGATGTTGAGAGCGAGCGATGTTAGCCACTACACCATATCGGATGTTGTTGTATATTCGGTTAAGCACCGCTTCCATTAAGAGCCAAACGGCATATCCCGTCGAGTTGTTTGATTCTTGTGTGTTCAAAGTATGTGCTCAATATATCTTTGGGCAGTTCTTTTGTATGTTATTCTTATACTCTCCGCCACCATTCTCTTATCCAAGAGAGGAAACAGACGTGTGGATCATTCTCCCTGGTTTGTGCCTTGGCAGAGGCTTATTATGGCGATGCACGAATGAGCCACGGCATTCTTGCGTCCTTTCTACATTAGGCAAAACGGAGGTATTACTACATCTCGGCCTCTCTTCATGCTGACCCGAATCGCCAGAGACGAAGTGTGGCGATTACGCAACGTCGAGCAAGTGTATTGGTAGTTTTACCAGAAATGAGGTAACCGGCTCGTGTTTGCTTTGATGCCTGATGAAGAAAACAAATCCTACATTTTTTATACTTCATTAGATAGTCGCAGCCATGGACCAGCCTCCGTTCCCAGGGGCTCCGTGCAGGCTTCCATGTAGGGTGACGACAAGAGCCGGAATGCAATACTGATCTTAGAAACAAACACTACGGCTCAGCCTTGATTTCGGGGAGAGTACTCCGTATAAGGCTGGCCGGGTCCGTAGTGTGGACGGAGACGTATAAGACTTAGTCCTCATCATTCTACTTCTTTACGGATACGCGGACAAACGATCTATTCGCCATCATAATAGCAATATCCCTGCACAGTCGATATCATCGTTCTGAAGAAATGGTATTCTTCTTCTTCGGTCCCACACCTGATTCATGGGCTGTCGGTAACGACCACTTTTCTCTCGCGTGAGCAACATTCCGCTGGGATTTCTCAAGGTCAGAGTCGCTTGAACAAGAACGCTCATCTCACAACCGCCACAGCCAGAACCTCCCATCCCCGATCCAGAAAGTATGGGATCAGCTAGGCAGCGCCTGTACAAACCAGAGTATGGCTGGGACCATGATCTCTTGGATCTCGTCATCCCTAGATGGATCATACGCCATCATGACCAAGCACGGCGAGCGTAAGTTTGTTGATATGCCATCAATGTTGCCTATCTCCGGTTGAGGCTAATCTGGTACTGGGATTCAAAGTCATGTCCAATCGCCAGGATCTCCTCACCATTGCCTATCCTCAGCACCTGGTTGAGCACGTCGCCATATCCCCCCACGGTGGTCTCTTCATCCGCTTCGCCGACGGGAGCGTCCAGCTGTCTTCACTACGAAACTTCCCCCCTGCTTTCCACAACCTGGGGCGGAATCACATCAACACCAATGTAACGGCACGCCAGCCGCATTCTCCTGTCCGCCGCGTCTTCTTCGGTGCAGACGGAGGCGTCATCATCAGTACGAATCATGGCCTGCTGTCCGATCGTCTTTCTGAACCTGTCAATGCCAGCATCCGAAGCCTCACACACAGTGACGTGTCGTCGGCAAGCTTCTCCTTGGGCAAGAATACCACCTTCTGTCCGTGGAACAGCCACTATCATGTCATCGAGGCGGAATCCGAGTTTGATACACCAAGATACCTACATCTGCTTCCACCAAATCAATTGCCGCGTGGGTTGGTTGAAAGCGCCCTCTCCAACCAATGGCCTCGTCCATCTTCCCTCCAAACGGCCGCAGGAGCGCCAGTGGCCTCCTGTTCCGTCATGTACCAGATGCCGCCCGAGTCGCGAGCCCTTTATGACGGAATATTCAACAGTAACAGTGGCGGCAAGGCCTATCTGACTGGAATTGAAGCTGCTGCCATTTTCACACCAAGTGGGCTTAGACAAGCCGATCTATCCAGAATTTGGGAACAGGCAGATTTGAATCAGGACGGAAGATTCAACAGGGAGGAATTTTTTCAAGCAATGCAACTGATCGAGCTTCAAACCGGAGGGAACCGTCTGCAACTTGGCAATCCCGACAGCAGACCTTCTTCATACAATGGCGAGGCGGAGTTCTTAAAAGCATACGCTTCGCATTATTTCCCCCCTCCACCTCAACATCATCCAACACCACCACAGCACCCAGTTGTACAGCCGTACAACCCAGCGCCACCATTTTATCATGCGGCATCTGTTCAGCCATGGCAGGCCCACGTTGTCCGGGATACCAAGACGTTGGAGCTCTCAGCAGCCATGATATGCTCGGGGTGTGACGTTGGTTTTGGCCCAGATGATATCCTCTACCATTGCGAATCTTGCAAAGCTGGAACGTCGAGTTATTGCGAGAAGTGCCATGAATCCGGCAAGGAGTGTGAGCACAATGTACCCCGGGCAAAACTTGAACAGGGCAAGAAACTTCCAATCAAAGACAGAAATGGAAACTTAGGCTTCGGGATAAAGTGTGATGGATGTAAAGCAAAAATCAGGACAGGTTCATTGCTTTGGTACTGTAGGAGATGCTTCGATCCGTACTTTTGCCAGGACTGCTGGCGCAGAAGCGACAAGCGATGCAAACATGCCTCGAAGGGTAAGATCACCCTAAAGTTGGTTGAAAAGGATCCCGAAGGAGATGAGGACTGGGATGCCTTCTTTGAGGGAATAGGCGAAGTCCTGATAGGGTAGTCGGATATGCAGCTGTCCTAGAAGAACAAAGAAAGAAAGCGAATTTGGGCACCATATTTGACCATGTGACGGGACAGGCTCTGATTGAGAGGGAGAGGCGAGATCGACCAGAGGCTTAATTCATTATATTCAGGTTGCTTGCGTGTAATTGCGTCGCTGCCAATCTCAAGACATGGCCCCTCCGTTTTTGCTAGTCGCCCATTGCGACAGCGCCCTCCAGTTCCCTCTGTAATAGTTTGATGCATTCATTCCTGCGGTACTGTATTTGCATTTCCCTGAAGGCTATTCCGACAAAAGACCCATTATTGATAGGGGGAGGTTCTGGATATTTGGCGAGAGGTAGCCAAAACCAATGCGGTCGGTCGCATTGGATCGCCAGCCAAGCTGGATCATTGCTCAACCAGCTCGCGTTCGTATTAAGCACATCGAGAAGAGGCCCTCTTCGTGTGTCCGTCTGGTAACCTAGAGCGGCTGTCGCTGTTGACAGCGTCTGTTTATCGGGCCCGAAATCTGGTATAATGGTCGTTCGTTCGTTGAGGTCCGCGGCCACGACCTGCCCGCTCACTTTGTCGGCGGCTTGTCGGAGATATCGGTAGGTTTCCCTCTGAGCTGGTTCTTTAGCTCGCTGGTGAAATGCCTGAAGAAGCCCTGGCCTTGGCCTGACGGGTTAGGATCGGCTACGAACGATTCGTCAGTCTTTCTTCCTCCATTCTAGAATCATAGCCAACACGGCCTGCTGCGTCATACCTGTAGCTTCTCCAGGAGCAAGTGGCTCGTTCGGATCTCGCCCATGCTTTCTCTCATGAATAGCTCGATGGATGCGACCGACTGCGCGATGGAAGCCTGGCTGGCGGAGGATCTATAGCTGGGTCAGCACTAATAAAGTTATCTTCGCATTTGTGCGGGCTGACAGGACTCACGGCCTCGATAATCCTGTCCTCGAAGGCTTGAATAACCCGAAGAGCATACCAATAAGGCGACATGGCTTGAAGATGTAAATGCTGAAAGGTGGTATAATAGGTCGGAGTAGGAGTATCTAGTTGGATCGCATAGATACAGAACCTGGAGGAGTGACGAATTATTTAGTGCTTAATAAGGCGTCCATATTACCCGAGTGGCTCAGGCTGCTCACAACCCTGCTAATGGATCTCTGCACATGCACATCACCTTTGCAGAAAACTATCTCGTGCAGCTGATTAGAAAACGATGGTCTACGGAACTGAACGCAGTTTTACAATATATTCATCTTGGCGTAGTAATACTTTTTTTCTTCACAAATCTGTTGGATTCACACCTCACAATGAGGTTATACGTGGTATAAGTGTCTAGTGTCAATTGCCATGTTGGGATCCTGGAGTCTTGAGGAGGCACTATTAGAAAGCACTTTTTATTTTGCTACGCTCTATGTAGCTTCTTTGAGCGATGTAAACGCAGCTTGATATCTCTACCGCTAACGCTGAAACTCATCTGGCAGCAAAGTTGACCAACTTTTCCCTGTGATTGCCATTGGGCTCCCACTGATTCAAAATCTCATTAACTTTTCCATGTACCCTAGCTAGCACCGGATTCCTGATGCTACTCAGACCCCATTTACTGCTGCTCGGTGATATACTCAGCAAGGAACGAGGTCTGGTAATCCCGCTTGCCCAGGGGCACGCCCTCCTTGCGCAGGATGTTGTACGCGGTGCTGAGGTGGAAGAAGATGTTGGGCAAGCCGTAGCCGTTCGCGTAGCCAACACCAGGGAGCTGGACGGACTTGCCAGGGCCCAGTCCGAGGGTAACGAGCTCGGTCTGGCGGCTGTTGATAGCCTCCTTGTCGGCCTTGGCGAGAAGCTCCTGGGTCCAGGCAATGCGGGCGTGGATGTCGGCGTAGGACTTGAGGTTGTTCTCAAGAGCAGTGGGCTCAGTGCCCGTCAGGCGGGCAAGCAGCTTGGAGCTGGTGTCTGTAACGACATGGACCTGGAAGGTCAAGGGCAGCATGTCTGCGTGGATGCGGGCCTCGAGCAGGCTTGCGGCATTGGGAGCAGCCTCGCCCTTCTTAATGATGGTTGAGAGAGACTCGAGGGCCTTTCGGGCCAGAACAATGGTCGCGTCGTAGAGAGAGTAGCTCATGATGGGCAGTTTGGAGTAGTTGGATATGGATATGGGTTGAGTAATAGTAGTAATGAGTGAGGATGTCTCTTGAGTCTTGTCCTTTCAAACAGAGGGCGAATTCGTCTCTATATATAATATCCGAGTACCATGTACTCCGTACTTCTACTAGTATTTACTCCTCACAGAAGCGATTCTCCTCCTCCTATTACCCCAACCCCACCTTCTCCTCGATATTGTCCATGAAACATCTCCACTCGGCTGCCGTGGCGCCCTTGAAGTGAACACAAAAATCAGAGCATTAGTAATGCAAAAATGAGTTGAGCCGATCTGCCGTTCCATCTGAAACAAGGGATTTTCTTGAGCCTGAGGCTGTGTCCTGATTCTGTGGGCCAAGGATGAAGCCAGCTTGCCAGCTATGTATCTTGAGGTATGGATTACGACGGGTCGGACGTTTAATCCGTATCAAAGCCAAGATGGGAACTACTATTACTATTAGGGAATCACCATCAAACACGTGGCACCATTTCCGCTTCACAATCAGAAGAATACCGGAAGTTGAACTCACGCCTTTGACCTCAGCACCTTATTATTTCTCGGATTCTTCCATGGATTCTCACACGAAGAAAACGTGTTACGTACGCATCCTTCCATAACTTACACGACCAACAACTGGTGGAACTATGGAACCCGATAATAATACGAGTGAATTGTGCCCCCCCATTGAGATAGGACAAAGTCTCAGCTCCCTTGGCAGAGCTGACAAATCCAATTGTGCTTTCTAATCACGTTGCTTACCAACATAGGTGGCATCTTCTTGCCATGTCTTACCCGTCATGCCATGTGGCCTGAATCTGGCAAGGCCCGTCTGCTCTCAATCCTTCAGCTGATATTACTAGTCACACCAAAGGGTTGCTTGCTTGCTACTATTACTACTTACTACTAATACTTACTACCACTTGCTACTAATAACCCGTTGGTGGGTCCTCTGGAAACCAACTAAAAGGACTTTGCCTTTACTACTATTTGCTACTACTTGCGAAATAGATCAAACTAACTCGGTCCTTCAGATACTACTCCTGCTCGGAACCTATTCATCTGGGTATCGTATATCCAGTGAAATTACTGTTATTACAAACCCAACGTCATGTTAGCCCTCTGAACCACAGCCCTCGCACCAGACAAGGCTGTTGAATCAACAGCCAGCCTCTCCAAGCCCATCGCCCGTAGTCCCTCCCCGTTTGCCCAACTGCGCAACATCTCCTCCGTGGGCCTGTCGAGATGCTTTGACTCGCCTTCACCGCCGGGAAAGTCGGGTCCCGGAGTGCCCTCTCTGAATGCCTGGCGCTGTCGTACCAGGTACTGGGCATTGAGGTCAGTCACAGGACACACGGGGATGTAGAGCACGCTTGAGTCAGATTGTCCCCTATGAACCTTGTCGACGGCGTGGATAGCTGCAAAGTGGAGAAATTGTCAGCAATCCTTCGGAAAGAGGCTGGGGGAAGAGAGACGTACTATCACAATGCCATGCAACAAAATCGCCTGGCTTGACCTTCGGCATGGCGACCATGGTCCTCTCCAGCTCAAGATGGGGGTGAAGCTCATCATTGAGCTCCTGGCCTTGACCAAGAGGGGCTCCTTGCAACTCGCTGGTCATATCGGCCCCTCCGGTAAAGACCCAGTTCTTCTCATCGAGGAACCCAGGTCCCCTTTCGATGCTCAAGGGCTTGAAGAAGGGACGGAGGAGTGTATATGAGGTCGACATATGCACCAAAGGCAGGGCCTGCACGCCACAGTCAGTATTACTCCCTCAAAAGGAAGGGATATGGTTTGAGAAATACCAGCAAAGTCCCCTCCTGGGGGCCAGTGTTGCTCATGGATAGCCAACCTTGCCACATTCGGAATGCAGAACAAGCCCCAAGGCCGTCATATAAGTTATTTACCGCATCGATTCGTCCAGCAACATCCCAAGGATCATACCTCTCCCAGTCGCCTTCGAAAACTTTATCATACACGCCGCCAAGACCATATCCATGTTTCTCCCAACGCTCAACGCTTCCACCGTCAATGTGAGGTCCCAGGGCAAACGCTGCATCTCCGGGTTGGCGGATTCGCAGCCTGTCGGCGTATGATAGTGGAATATCCAGGCAAATCTTAGCGGTTGGTGATGATACGTTCCAAAGCGAGGACATGAGATGTCTCTGAGCACGTAATAGTGAAGGGTGTGATCGGGCTTTGAGCTGTGGTTGCGACCAATACAGCTCGTATACTTGTGGGTCATGAGATGGGAATGCTAACAACCCGTTAGGGCATTTGAAGAAATCAGGAGATAGATGAAAGGGAATAAACCTCTGGTAAAAGGATTCTTCTTCACATATTCTTCGATTTCGGCTTTGTATGCCCGGGCTTCCTGCTCCTCGATGACCCCCCGGATGACTACGGCACCTCGTTTCTTAATCTCACTCTTTAGCATTTCCAGGCCGCTTTCGAGGTCTGTATATTCGACTTGCGGGATAACATCTGGTCCTTTCTGCGCAATCACTTCGTTTTCTTCTCTGAGTGCTCGCAGCAGCCTTGACCAACTATCCATGACTTTGTTCTCCCGACCCCTAACCAGTTCCAGTTTCAGTTGCCTGAAGCGATCTGGAAGAGGTGGTCGTTCAACGCCTGACAGTGAGGAAAAGGCATCAGATATGTCGCCCACTCGTTTAGACGGCTTTTGGGCCTGCACGGTGGCCATGTGTCGACGTAAGGGCGGAAGGCTCCTTGGTATCTTGGTGAAGCCTGGTCGCAACATGTTGACACTAGCCATCAAATATGCAAATATATGGTGAAGTCTATATCAACACAATAAGTTCACCGCGGCGATCCTTCAATCAAACAGAAAAACTATTAATCCAATGTGTGAAGCTGACATTTTTTGACTTTTATATGACGGATGAGCCGACGGGATTACTGCTTTTGGGAAGTCCGCACCCCACACCCCATCAGCCACCCTATCTCATCGATTTAACCCCGAGTTTGTCCCCAACAAGTAATCACGGCTGAGACTTTTGCTTGAGGATGTGATATAATAGGGTAAATGGAGAGGAGTTTGAAGGTGTGGTTGCACCACGGCTAAATATGACGTGATGGGGTAGCATTTTGCTGATGAGGTCAACAAAGCCAAGGCCTGTTTCCCCGATGATGTAATTGAAGACTTGCGGAGTATAAGGTTCTGCGATCGTGACACTGTGCTAGCAGAGTACTTCGTAACACGAACACATTCCACACTCCATTTACGTATCTAAGACGTCAATATTCCCACGGTGTGGTGGACGGAAATTGAATCTGGGTAGAACGCTGTGTTGGTGCTCGTTCCCAAAAAGATCGAGCCCTAGATCGAACAGTATGTACAAAGGCTAAATATCAAAGTAGCTGTTTTAATACTGCCATAGGCTGTGTCGAAACTGCGCTTCAAAAACGCGACGATCTGGATGAACCAGATCACCGCCATAGCATATTAAATACATGAGAACTGCTACCATCAGGACGAGTGCTCACACCTGGTTACATGCATATACGACAGTACTGCAGTATCACTGCAGTATCCTATCTTGATTACGACTTTCTACTTCGTACTTCATACATATGCTCATAAAACAATGGCTATATTCAGAGTTCTCAGTTGCAGAACTAAATGTATTTCAACAAAAGTGCCAGTGGCACTGCTGAGTCTTTCGGGCACTTCAACATGCATCACCGGATGAATGTGTTCCTTTCTTGACTCTATCGTGAGCTCCACCAGCGGACAACATTGAGACCGTGGATGCCATCACTAGATAGCATCATAGCTCTTCATCCTTCATGATAAGAATGGCTGGCCATGCCAACAAAACGCTACGATGGATCAGAATAGGTAATTCCGGTAAGAGAAACAGGGATATGGCAGGTGACGAGGATCACAAGGTACCGCCCAGGGTGACCTTGTCTCAGTCCTCAGTTCAGGAAGCACAGATACAAACACGAAGTACGAAGTACATGTGCGGAGTAATATACACGCTCGAGATATGAATCCGGAGGTAATGGCCAGCATGTTTGCAAATTCCTGAAGCCATAAATAAACCTGCCTATTATTAGAATAATATCCACAGTCATGGTGATATCTTGGTGAGCTGAGCTTGGTGAAATCGACTCCATATCAATAACACACTCTTCTCTGTCATCAACCCCTCCGTTCAGCCCCGCCTCGGCCTTGGCTATATGTAATATCTCAACAACCTCAGAGACAACCATCACTATCCATCCATCTAACATCCAAACATCACTCCCCCAGGCTCATAAGCCAAGAAAACAACTGTACGATATACAATATATATAAAAACCTCACAGTCGATCTATAATGGCACCGCCCAACACCCCCTCTCCAACTACAATCTACGTCTCCCTCCCCAAACTCGCCAAACTCATCGACCACTCCCTCCTTCACCCAACCCTCACAGACGCCGATAACCGCGCCGGACCCCTCCTCTCGCGCGAATACAATGTCGCCTCCGCCTGCGTAAAACCCTACTCCATTCCCCTCGCCAAGGAAATCCTCTCCGGCTCCTCCGTGCTCATCTGCGCCGTCATCGGCTTTCCTCACGGCAACTCCACTACCACTATGAAGGTCCACGAAGCCGTGAACGCCATCTCATCTGGCGCGCAAGAAATCGACATGGTAATCAACATAGGCAAAGCCCTAAGCGGAGAGTGGCACTACGTGGAGGACGAAATCAACTCCGTGAATCGCGTCGTCACCGCAAGCGGAGCGATACTAAAAGTCATTTTCGAGAACGACTATCTAGACGACGAGCATATAGTCCAGTTGTGTCAGATATGCACCAAGCTGGGTGTGGCGTTTGTCAAGACGAGCACGGGATATGGGTTTGTGAAGCAGCCCAACGGCATGTTCAGCTACCAGGGCGCGACGCCGCATCATCTCAAGCTGATGAGGAAGCATTCTGGCCCAGAGGTGCAGATCAAGGCAGCGGGAGGTGTGAGGACGTTGGAGGAGTTTCTGTATGTCATGTCACTTGGTATCACGAGGGTCGGTGCGAGCGCCACAAAGGCCATTCTCGAAGAGGCCAAGGCGAGAGGTATAGGCGAAACTGAAGTCGAAGTCGAGGTCAAAGTGCCAGAGGAGCCCCAAGGTGGTGCATATTAACTTAATTGATGATTATGAACACAGTACTATGAAGTTGGGAACATCGAAGTGAACAACAACATACAGAATCAAAGAAACAGCATCGAAACTCTACATATGCCTTATGCATGACTTCATATCGTTTTCTGTCATTACCACTGTAGGTAAAACTCCAAAACTACCCAAAAAGAAACGAGAAGCTCAAGTGATAATAAAAAAGTAATAGGTCGCCAACCGTGTTCCGTTTTTAACATCCCCTCCCTATCAACACCATAATGTCCATGCGCTAAGTCTTTCTTCTCTCCATTCATAAGAATACCGGTGTTGTACAATCAAAGACACGCTTTCGTCAAAACAAGCATCGTATAAAAACCCCTCTGCGCCACCGCGAGGGCTAGGCGGTAGTGGATATTCTTCATCCAATTCTTCCTTTTCTTCCTCTTGTATGGGGAGTCTGTCGCTCTGGCGCCTCGGCCGAGTTCCCTATTCGGTGTCTTGGTTCACACGCCTCATCTTTTCCCTCAAGTCCCTGTTCTCGTTTTCAAGGCCGCCGAGTCGTTGCCTCGCAGCCTGTCTATCTTGGTTGCGTCCTTCTCGTTCCATCTTCAGCTTGTACTCCATGTCCCGGAGCCTCAGCAGCCAACGGTTGTCGTTGTTGCTGCTTGGGAGCGCCTCATCAGAATGAGTTGCCTCCAGCATGCCCAGTCCAGCTCTCGAAGTGGATATTGGAATTCCTGAGGTCGAGGTTCCTCGCACCGCGCTAGATCGCTTGCCATGACTGGAGCGGGCGCGGTCTCCTGGACCGCGAGGAATCAGTGGTGATGGCGAGCCGGCGCTGCCGTCAGAGCCGCCAGGGGTATGATGGGCCGCTCGGGCGCGAACGTCGTTGGCAGTTCTCAATGTCGCATTCTCCACCTTGAGCTGGCGGTATGCTTCTTCAAGTCGCACCATACGCTCTCGCAGTTCTTTTGAGTTAAAGGAGCTCGAGGCTACCGTGTTGCGCACCATAGTCTCAAGGCGGTCAAGTTTCTTGGTACGAACGTCCAGGTTATTCTCCAGAGCCTGGTACTCGCGGTACAGGTCCTTCTCCACGGACTTGATCTTGGACTGAAGGGATTCGAACATGCCCTCAATCGTCTTGACAGCTGCGAGGAGGTTCTTTGAAAATCCAGGGAGGCGGCTGGCAATGACCTCAAGAGTCGGTACTACTTGCCGGTCGACAAGAGTATTGTTGTTAGCCCACTCTCTGCCACATAGGGCACTCAGTTTCTGCCATAGAAGGAGCAGCAACTCGTTTCTCTCCAACAGCTGCTCACGTGCCGTCTGCTCCAAGATAGCAATCTTCCGGCGATCCTGGCCTCTGGTAGCTTCCAGTTCGTTGATGCGGACATCTTGAGTGCTGGCAGTCCGGCTGAGATGCTGATGCGTCTTCTGGAACGATTCAAACTGAGACTTGGTATTGCGGTGGGCAACGCGCTCCTTTTCAAGCAGCTCGGTGACTTTGCGAGTTTCGAGAGCGTGCGATTCCAGGAGTGAATCGCGCTGCTTAATAATGCGGTCCTTCTCGACCAAAGAGGCCTTGGAAGTATCGAGCTCGCGAATGGTGTTCTCGAGTTCTCGCTGCATCCTCGCTATGGACTGTGGCCAACTATGTTAGCATTTGGTCAACTCGGGGACAAACAGTGCAAAACGTACCTTAAGGAGCGAGGAACGGGTGCCATTCAAGTCACCCAGCGCCTCTCTCAAATTGTTTTCAAGCTCCAACAACCTTTCCTTCCACTCCGTTGCTTCGACTTCACGAGACGACAAACTCTTACGCAACCGCCTAACTTCGTCCTTAGCACCAGCAGCATCTCGTTGGAGATTTGCAAATATCTGCTGAACATCCGCATCCTTCTTCGTGGTAATGTCTTCCCACTGTATACGATCTTCCTGCATCCGGGTCTCCAACTCCTTTACTCGTTCTTTCTCATCCTCAAGACAACGCTCAACGTTGGAAAGGGCCGCTTCCAGGTCCCCAATGCGAATTTTGTCAGCCTCCTGCTCTTCACGGAGAAAGGCAATTTCACCCTGTGACGACTCTTGCTGAACTGAGAGACGTTGGTTCTTCTCATTGGCTTCCAGGAGCTTGTGTTCCAGTTCTTCAAGTTCCTTGTTAGAAGATTCCAACTCCTGCTCGAGGTGTTGAATACGGTGGGCTTGGCTGGCTTGATCTTCTTCCAGTTGCTGGATGTGGCGGAGCTTGTGCTCCTGTTCATCTTCCAGGCCGAGGAGAGCCTCGCTCATCTTTCGCATCTCTTTCTGCAGACTTTCGAAATTTTCGGAGCGATCGTTCAGGTCCTCTTGAAGTCGATTGACCTCAGCATCCAGTGTGTCGATTTCTTGCTGCGCCTCATTGCGAAGCTCCTCGAAGCTGTTCTCCAGGTCGTTTTGCTCTCGCAAGGCCTCATCTCGTTCTGATTGCAAAGCAATGAGATCGCTTGTCAAATTGTCCACATCTTCTTGCAACTTCGTAGCATGGTCCTCAACCTCGCGCTTAGTATTGGCAAGCTCTTCGAAATCCACCATGCACTTATCCAGCTCTCTCTGCAAGTCTTGGTTGGAGAGCTTGACCTCGCTGACTTTATCCCGTAGGTCTGCGAGCTTATTTTCCAGTTCTTCACGCTCAGCCTCCTCCTCCACTGATGTCTGTCTCGTCCTGAGACTTCCACGAGATTGTGATCGTTCATGCCCACCTGCACGAGAGGCGGATCGCTCGAGGAGACTGTCAATGGTGGAAGGCGCAGGGCCTCCACGTCGTTGGGCCATCTTAAGATCTTCTATCTCCTGATATAGACGCTCCTTTTCTCGGTTCCTAGAGGTGAGCATGGAGGTCTGGGCACCAACCTCCCGGCGGAGTTCAGCGTTCTCATGACGCAACTGCTCGCTCTCTCGGCGTAGCTCGTCAACAAGGGTGCTAGCAGCGCTGAAGTTGGCGTGGGAACCGTCTCCTTCTCCAGATAAACCAGACACTGGACGACTGGGCGATCCATTCCGATCCCGGGGCTTCTTAGTGATGTTGTAAATGTTTGTTGTATGATGCATCATGCCTGCAGTTGCAGCAGCGGTCAACTCCTTCTTAAGTCGGAATACCTCATCTCGTAGCTTTCTGTTGTCTTCATCCGCTTGCTCTCTGCGAGCAGTCTCCTGTTCCAGCAGGTCTTTCCAAACATCGGCCTCCTCCTGACGACCAAGATTGTCGCCCGTCCTCTCACCGAATGCCTTGACAATGTCTGCCAACTTCCTCTTTTCCGACTCTCTGTTGGTGTGCTCGTCTCGTAGACGCTCAATCTCTTTGACGTATGCCTCCACGCGCTCGCGCAGGTAAACCAGCTCTGCCTCTCTCTCTTGAGCACCTTCATCTCCCATTCGAGCAGTCTGGTCTGTTGAAGATGCAGCACTACGTGCTGTGCTGGGTCTTGCCTCCTCATCCCTCACTTGCTTTTCAAGATCCTTAACTCTTCGCCGTAGAAGCTTATTCTCACGCTGCTGAACGGCAAGACTCATCTTAAGTTCGACGTTCTCTTGAATCATCTCCTTGATGCCCTGCTCGGACAACCTATCCAATCGATCACTCAGGAACATAACCTTGAGCTTCAGATCAAAATTCTCTTTGGATAGCCTCTCAATTGTGCTGCTCTGCTCCTTCAACGTCAGATTCTTGCTATTCTTCTCCGTTTTTGTGCTGATAGCAACACTCGGCGGCCCACGTGGCGTTTCCAACCCGTTCCTGAACTTGAATTCCCTTTGCAGCGATTCGGGGACTTGCACATTTTTGACATGCTGGGCTATTACTGTGTCTGTTGGAGCGGTGCTGATGTTGTCCTTGGCCTTGGGGGTCCTCATCATATAACTTTCTCGGAATCGTTCGGGGGTGTCAACTTCGGCGAGCGTCTCGAGTTGCTGCGTTGTCATATCCCCGTACTCATCAGTGCCAAAGCCCGAGACCATACTTCCCATGCTGATCGATCTCGGAAGGAGGTGAGTCGGAGCTCGGGGCATACCCAAAGCAGGTACGGCTCCTCCTGAGTGCAAGGCATAGTCCAAACCAAGGCCAACAGTGGCGTCGCTCCCGTCGTGAGATTCAGGGTTGGTGACGAACGATGAGGTCGAGGATCGCTGGCTGCCGTAGCGACTGCGGAGGAACTTGGGCCGCTTGCCGCGTAGGGCAAACCCAGGGGTGCCTCCCGCATCGAACCGATCAGAGAGCATCTGGGACTGTAATAGAGAATTGTCCTGGTCTGGGTCATCCGCGCTAGAAATAAAGGAGTCTTCCTGGATATCTCGGTCGTCTTCTTCATCCTCGGTCATGGGCTCCTTTGGGGGGTGGTACACCATACTTGCGGCGCGAGAGATGGACCTGGCTGCTGCAGCTGTTGTGGGAGACGAGTCGAAGTTTTCCAAGTTCGAGGTCGTATTGCTGACACCAGTCAAATCCGCCTCCGGTTCTGGCTCGATCTCGTACTCTGGCTCGGGCTCATGTTGAGGCTCATGTTGAGGCTCATGTTGAGGCTCAGGTTCAGGCTCAGGTTCTGGTTCTGGTTCAGGCTCAGGTTCTGGTTCTGGCTCACGCGCGGGTTCTGGTTCAATATGGCGTCGAATGGGCTGCCTAGGCGCTTTTTTTGTCGGGGAATCAAACACGTAGGTATCGTCAATGCCACCCTGGAAATTCGTAGTACCCGTGGGGACGGGCGACAAGGTGGGCAAGAAGCTAGACTCGATGTCCTGGAAGTGTTCCCGAACAGCCTCCTCTGATATCGTTTCATCAGGGGCCATGGTAGGCTCTATCGCTGTTGTCTCAATGTAGCTGGTCTCTGCCTCCAGCGGTCTTAACAGCCCCCCTCTAGTCACCGTTGGCACTTCTAATGTCATCTGCGCCTGCGCTGGGGACCGTCTGGGAGGTGCGCTGTCGTCCTGCGATGCCGTCGACACATTCTCGTGCCTTTGTGCCTGCTGCCGAGGCGACGGCTCGCTCATCTTCGCGGCTTCAAATATGGATATCGTCTGCGTCCGCGTTCGAGCTGGAGTATCTGCGCCGTCAACCTCGAGACGCGCTGCCGGGGAGGGGAGCGATTCGGGATCGTGGGCGTTGGTCTCATCCGCGCCAGCCATGGTGCATCTTGGGGATGTTTCTCTCTCGGTCTGGGCGAATGCTTTGGACGAGCCGCAAGGAGGCGGGGGGGTGATGATACCAGCTGGGATACGATATAATATAGCCAAAGGAGTAAGACTAGAAATGTGGTGGATGGTGGTTTTGCTTCTGGCGGCGCGCTCAAGGCTTGAATCAGTCTTGGGCCCCAGTCAGGGAAAATGTGGATTGGGCGCCGTTGCCAGAGCCACCACCCGGGCGCCTGCAGCCCAGCCGAGCGACACGCTAACGGGGGCCGCAGGCTCTCGCCAGCGGCTGATAATAGCGGCTTGAGGCCCTGTACGAAGTGCAACAGCGCACTGCGAATTACCGCATCCCCTATTGAACGAAAGTTCCCAGTGGGCAGGCCAGTATTAGCCAAATTCGGGTGTGTGACCAGGACAAACCGTCATCAATTACTGGAATTGGATGTATGGCTATGATCTCGTACGTCACTCCAGACATGATGGAATTCAAGGAAAGGAACAATGCATTGATAGTACGGAGTAGTACCAGAGAAAAACCGGCCCGATGCTGTATCTACTGCTGTCTCCCGTTCACCTATTTCTCGTTCGCTACTCGTACAAACAGCTCACAGCCCATCCCATGGGTATTTACTCACCAATACGACAGTGTACCTAATAAGAAGCCTGCACGCCAAACGCCGCCACCAGCCTATCCAAAGCGAATTGCCTGAAGTCCATAGATCATCATACCTGGTCATCCTGCATGCGGGATATGTCATCACTACCGCTTCCACGTCTTCTCCAACGAGGGATCCTTGAGGACATCGTCTACCCAGCCCAGGCTTTCCCTCTTGTCGTCTAGGAGACGCGCGTACTCCAATAGCAGTCTCAAAACATAGATCGACATATCCTCCTTGCGCAGCACCTTCTCCGCCCACTCCTTGCCCTCAGTGGCTATCTTCTCGGCGGCTCGGTCGTGGTCATTGTGGCCCTTGTATCCGAGGAAGTACTCCATGATGCCATAATAGTCCACAAATCGGTTGTCCATGGGCACAAAGTGTTTCCAAGCTACGAGGCGACTATCATGCCACTCTCGAAAGATTGTTGACTTGATAGGAAGTGACGTTGACCGCAGGAAGCCAAGATAACGCCCGGAAAACGAGTTGCCGTCAATATCAGGGAGGAACTTGAAATCAAACTGCTGTGCCATCTTAAGGCCCTTAGCTGGCGTAAAGTAATGGTTGTTGTAGTGGCATTTGCCATCTTGTTGAGGCGAGCAGTTGAGGTCGGTGAAGCTGACATCTGTCCATTCGTCGATCCACTCGCCCAGCTTACCATCCTTTTGTGCCTGAAGCTTATACTCCTTTTCGGGGAGCGCAAAATTCTCCGGTTCCTCGCCTTTCTCGACCCGAGAGACTGTAGTGCCGTTACTCATTGCGACGATACGGTGTCGTTGAAATCCTCGCCAATTGTGCTCGTTGTTGTGGCCCCCCGTTGCGACACCGCGCCAGATAGCTTTGTTCTGCTTCTCAGCCCAGGAGATGCCATGATCACTACCGCCAGTGAATCGTTCTTCTTCGTTCCAATACATAGGCGCAGGGAGCAAAATCTCGTTGTTTACAGCCAATTTGGAACCGCCAAACATGGGAAACAGGACCTTGCTGGCGGAGGTGGAGAGTGGTTGAATAAAGACACCCTCTAGAGTCTGCAAGTCTGGCTGGTGGCAGACTTCGGTTGAGAGCGTGTAGTTGGAGACGAAGCCCTTGTACATATGTGGCGTGGCGTACTTTGAATTGATGGTGGGAGACTTGTCGAGCCACTCCGCAAGGCCGACCTTCTGGGCTAAGCTGTCGGGGCCACAGCCACGTCGAGCAATGGCCCAGTATGGCTCTATACAGAAACGTTAGTTTGAAACTGAAACCTGACAGACCATAATCAAGAGGGCCACCCACTTGTATCCTCAAAGTTCTTCGGGCGGGTCTTGACTTCCAAGTCACCTTTTCCGGGTGGAGGAAGCCTTTGAAACTCGCGAATAACAGATTTTGCCTTGGGCATTTTGAACGTCGTTGCCGCTTTCTCCATATATCCCTTCACATCTTCGAAGGGCACAACCATCCTTGGCTCATCCATCGCATTCAGTGCCAGATCCATGTCGGGTAATAGATGTTCGACTGATTTAACCATGTTAAGCCAGATCTTGGTCCAGAAAAAGTCGCTACCAGCAGTAGCAGTGCCGTTGCGAACATTGATTGTCATCTCGAAATCCCATGATTCCTTGCGAAGAACGGCTGCTTCAATACCCCAGAAAGGCTGAAGGTCGTGATAGATCTGGTCAAAGAAGTCCTCGACAATCAGTGCGTTGTGTGCGCGTGCAAACTCGAACCACTTCTCAAAGCCTGGCGGGGGATGACGGCCACGGCGCTTGCGATATGCCTTAGCAGCCTCTTGTATGGTCTTGGACTCCTTCGAAGTCAATTCGGCAAAGGTGAGCTGTGCGTCATATACAAGTTTATCGATCGGGTGACCATCTGTGGGTGACGAGGAGCCAGTGGGGGGTGTCTTCTGAGTTGGTTTCTTCTCCACGGACGGCGTATCTGCTCCGACTTTCTTCGAATCTGTAATCGGAACCTCGGGCTTCGACACTGGTCGATCGATTGGGTTTTTCGAGCGGGCGATATCGGGTGTGTTGTTGTGGAATGTATATAATGCTACCAACATGATGGCTGCTATGACGATGTACCGCAAAAGCCCGGAAGACCTCCGCATGGAGAGCCCGGGCGGGAGTATTTTGAACATTTTTGCTGTGTCTCGAGCTCTCGCTCGACGGCTGTTAGGTCGTAATGCTGAGGTGTGCTATAGTCGTATGAATGTGTCGAAAATTAGCGATAGAGTGCCTCGGTATATTAGCAACGCGTGGAAATATTCGAGGGGCGTTATCCAAGAGAGGGAGCGGTCGCATGCGCCAAGAGTAGGAGGCTCTAGGAAGGGAGAAAAGACGAGAGGATCGATCGATGCAGGGCTTTGATGCGGCTACAGTCGTTGCCACATGGTCTTTGGGGTAGTATGCGCGAAGCAACGAGGCAGCTTGGCAGAAGGGGAGTTGATCAAGAAATAGGGCTGCGGGTTGGAGATTGGCGGCTCCGTCATCAAGAGGGTTGGCTTGGCTGATGCCACTTCGCTATCGCCATGGTTGCATGGATCATCAGCTCCAGAGCTTAAAAATGACTATGGGGCCCCCTGACATTATGCGCTAGTCTCGGACACTCTCTGGCACTGGCTTCTTCAGCATGCCCCTGTCGAATAGCTATAGCTACGTAGCCTCTTAACAAGATAACACCTTTTATTGTGTGATTAAATGCTAGGAGCATACATGTCAACATAACTCTTCAGAGTCACTGACCCCTTGTACTCCACAACCCCTGGAACCGAGCCAAAAAATCCTTCCCCCAGACCCTCCCTCCCCACTGTGGGAGACGGCATGATCCGAAGACCACGCAGTATTCGCCATGGCATTCCACTCAGAATAGATATTGCCAGTACTCCGTACGTCTTACGGTATTAATTAGCAAGGAGTACATCGATGGCATGTTGATGTCGAATCCTCCGTATAACGACAAACGAGAAAACATGTGCCGAAGTGCAATATATTGTCTCAGACTGTGGGTGGAAATCACACTGGCTCGCATTCGGCAATACGAGTTCATTCATCCTACGGAGCACGGGTCATTCGTGGCGGCTCCAATATCAGCCGTAAATGATGATGATTCGTAACAGTGACGTGGCTGTAAGCTTTTTTTTCCTCTGCTCGTAATCTCCTCTAATATCTCCATGGAGGTTAGTATTTACGATTAGTAGTACCTTGCCAATACCATTTGCTAGCCTTATCCACCAAACCACATCGCCATCGCCCCTTTGCAAGGGCAGAGAGTCTGACTTCAAAGACGAATTTAAATATTAGCTAGGTCAGGGTTATATGTTTCGATAACTCCGAAGGTTGCTCCTCTCCTTCACGCAACGGAGTACGAAGTACGGAGTACTACTTCGTTGTTCGTGCTGCTAACTAATATCAGTCAGCCCTGTCCGCCACAATCTGTCATCCAATTCGTCTTAGATCCTCTTACATCTGTTATTTTGTATGTAAGCACGCTCGCCATTATTATACGACACCACCAATTTGGTGGCTTCTTCGCCCTTTTTTTTAATGGCTAACCCTGGCCGGTTACGTTACGTGAGGGGGGCACAAAGTCGCGTCACCGTTGGAAAGAAGACGTCCAATCCTCTGCATGTGAAGGCGTTGAGATCTCTCTGGCTTTTGGTTGCATAGCGTTCCATCGTGCATGCATTCCCGAGAGTGGCACAGACGAAGATCTGTCCGGCTACCTACTACTTCGTACGAGTACATCTACATAGAAGACCCAGTACAAATACCTTGTAGCTGTCTGCTTGCCCATATCACAAACACAGAGCGATCCCTCCAATCGCTGCTTGGATTGCGAAAATCCATTGTATCATCACTCCCATATGGATCACCTAGACCGTATGCCGCAAAGCCCAACGCCCAACACCCGTCAATGGAAAGGAAAGACTGAGTATTAGTAGTATACTCGTAAAGTCAGAATCAACGTTTTAAGAAACATTTAGAGTTAAAATTGGGGCGTTGTAGTATTTTGTACCCTTGCGTCTGGAATAACTCCGTTGGGAATAGTTGCTGCTCTTATGGGATAGAATCATAAGATGCAGTAGATTAGCGTCCCTGATCATACGACAGAGAATCTGGCCCATGTTGGTACGTACGAGCTTAACCCCAGGGCCCAGAAAAATATGCATTCAATATACTAATCGTGCGGTTGAATATGCTCTAGTACTACTTGTAGGGTGAGTTCTTTGTGTAGTGGTGGTGGTGGGGAGGTTATGATAACAACATCGTATCTCCGACTGTGGCCATGGACTTGATGTTCTACTCCGTCGTATTCCTTATGATCGGTGTTAGTATTATTATTATTAAAATGATAAAAGAAATTAAATAAATAAAAAAACCCAAATGCTTGTCATTTTTGACATGTCTTGGCCCACCATCCCTACCATTACCTAACAATTATGTGTCAGTTTGGCTGATGGTGTGGGCATTGAAAACGAGGCGAGGGTAGCAGCGGCTTTTGGTGGGGCGTGTGGCATCGTCATAGTGGTGGCAGATGTAACAGAGCTGATAAGGAAATGAACTCCGAATACTTGGCGGGCTGACTGATATTACTACAGCCGTGATACTAATATTAGTTACGGTTTCATCTACAGAGGCAACTCATAGCCACGAAGGAAATACTACTCCGTACTACTAATACACACGGGCCGTCCAGATAACGAGTTCCTAAGGCAGTACGAAGTATCTAGTTACATATGAGGTGGGAACTCGGCGCATCCGGTCTCGGGATAAGATAAGACAGACAGACAGACAGACAGACGGACGGACAGACAAACAACCAATTAAGGTCATACACGGGCTTTCCCCCTTAGTCCCCAAATTGTCCATCTTACGTACAAATCATAACGCCCCCAGATACACGAGGCGCTTTCTCGCGCATATCCCTGACTTCGGTCTGCTCCTCTGGAACACAAGCGCCGGACTCTCCCCTCCAAATGCCCCGCGGTGGGGTCCCGGGAACGGCGGCAGAACCGATTGAAGCCATTATTTCGCTGCCCTTCTCGTGACGGCGTACATATATATGTAGGGGCCTGTGGCTTCTTTACCTCTAAGTTACTAGTTCACAATTCTGCTCTGTTGCTTCTTTACCTCTAAGTTACTAGCCCGATCCACCGCGACAACACATGGAAATTCTTTTTGCTTGCTTTTGACCTCCTAACTTTAGGGGCCTAGCCTATGGGTGTTCTGTTGCTCCGGGGCCTTCCAGGCCTCTCGGCGCGGCATGCAGGCTGGGTCGTAGGATGAGATGGCACTGGGGAGGCGCGGCCTATATCTATCGCCTCTCCCTCCGAGACTTCATGAGACATTCTCTCTCCCTTTCCAACCTCGCTCCGCAACTCTCGCTCGACCTTCCAATAGCCAATAATTTGCGCTTTGATTGTTCAAGAACTTCTCCCTCGTATCAGCTGCAGCTCCAACCGTCACGCAATGAATACCAGCACCATCAAGAGTCGCTTCCTCACGCACCCGGAGGACCTCGGCGTCGTCGCTGTCGGCTTCTCCGGTGGCCAGGTCAGTGCAATGCGGGTTTCCCACCTATTACTCTCGCAATTTATCTTCCGTGCCTAGAAACGAACGTGACTGACATGAATAATACGACAGCCCAAAGCCGGTGTCGATGCTGGTCCTACGGCCCTCATTGAGTCGGGACTTCTCACTCAGATCCGAGACGAGCTCGGCTACAAACTTCATGGCGACGATCAGGTCCAATTTTACAAGGAGGTCACGCCCGCTTCCGACCCCGACTACCGCGGCATGAAGAATCCCCTTCTCGTCTCAGCCGTCAACCGAAAGATCGCCGAGGCGACCTATGAGCACTCATCCAAGGGTCGTCTGACCCTCACACTGGGTGGTGACCACAGCGTTGCCATTGGAACCATTGCCGGAACCGCCAAGGCTACGCGCGAACGCCTGAACCGCGAGATTGCGGTCATCTGGGTGGATGCGCATGCCGATATCAACACCCCCGAGAGCAGCGACAGCGGGAACATCCACGGCATGCCCGTTGCATTCCTCACAGGCATTGCCAAGGAGGAGAAGGAAGAGTACTTTGGGTGGATGAAGGACGATATGCGCCTCAGCGTCAAGAAGCTGGTGTATATTGGCCTGCGAGACGTTGATGCTGCTGAGAAGCGTATCCTGAGGGAGCACGGCATTAAGGCCTTTAGCATGTTCGACATTGACAGGTAAGTTGCCGCGGAGAATTACCCCGATCGGAACTGACTCGCGATGTATTTAGGCACGGAATTGGCCGTGTCATGGAGATGGCTCTCGCCCACATCGGCAACGACACCCCCATCCACCTGTCCTTCGACGTCGACGCCCTCGACCCTATGTGGGCTCCCAGCACCGGCACCCCCGTCCGAGGCGGCCTTACTCTACGTGAGGGCGACTACATCTGCGAAGTTGTCCACCAAACAGGCAATCTCATTGCTATCGACTTGGTGGAAGTGAACCCTAGTCTTGCCACTACCGAGGCTGGCGCGCTGGAGACGGTCAGGGCCGGTTCGTCACTCGTGCGCTGTGCGCTTGGTGAGACGCTGCTGTAAATGGAGGGGGTGAATGAAGTTGCTGTTGTACGAGATGGGTAGCATTTTATGGCTTTATGACATGAAACAGGCATGATATACAATATATTCAACAACAGGCGGCACACTATAAATGGCTCTCTGTAGAAAGATCTCATAGATAGGGGGTCTCTAGAAGTGCCGAATATCGATATTTATAATCGAATTTGTTATTTTAAATGTGTGCGAACCAAAGTGATTCGTGATGCTGTAGCGGACGGAACTCACGGAATGCCGACGGTTTTCCGAATGCCGACTCGGCCGATGCATTGTCGGGCGTATTTATATCGAGTTTCTAAGACAGTGGACGGTGTACTAGTAGAGAAATATGAAGCAACTCCTGACTTGCATCTTGTAGATGTTATCTTGAGAAGCTCAGACAGGACATCATGATCCGATGACAACTAGGCACACCGGAGGCAGTTGGTTGAGGGTTTCCTTTTCAGCAGGATTGAGCCTAGCCATTACTCATATTCTTCAGAGGCCTTATATGAGTCTAATATATTTACTCTGTGCTTTTCAAGCACAAAATACATGATACTTACCTTCTACCTCGTAAGAAGAGCCACTACCTGGGTATATACTTGAAGCTCACGAGGAGCCGGATCTCATGACACGCAAGTGGAACAGACCAGGATGAACATGCGAGGAGAAAGGCGGTCACGATTGTACAGTTGAAATAACCGTCTTTTCTCAAGTGGACCATGAGATGGGCGGTAAGACGTGGAAGATCAAGGAAGCATACTGCTTATAGCTATTGGTAGAGATCGCGGCGTGGCCCATTGGTGGTATGCACGTAATGGAGGCCCGAAATGCCTGCATGCATACGAACAGCTCGCCAGATCCAACTGTGAGGTGATGAACGGTGCACCAAGAGGCATCCAACAGCAATTGGGAACGGTCAACGGTCAACGGCCAAGCAAACGCCCCATCTGCGGCATATGGTCAGATACGAGGGCTTGCAGTGAGTGAGACGTTCTCTCGAGGAGTCAGTTAGTTGCTTGACCCACAGAGTTGCAGGGGGAACTTGATGTCTCCCTTTTCATACAAAGTAGTAATAGTACTTCGTACTCGTAGACCATTGTCCATCGGTGTGCCGCGGCTTCAGCTTGCAGGAGCCGGAAGACTAGAGAGTACGGAGTGCATGCGGAATACGGGGGATGGGCAGATGAGATCCGATGTCCGTGTCCGTGTCCACACCGCCGTCGTGGGGCGATTTCGGGGGGAAGAAAGCGGTCGGCGGACGCCGGTAAGGGCTTCGGCGAAGGTCAAGTGCTGTACAGAGTAAGTGTGTACAGGTACCTAATTACTTCGTAAGGGCAGGTCTTTTATGGTATTTTTGTGTGCTGTGTGGCTATTTTTCGTTGGCCAAACAGCCTTTCCAGCCATCGTATTTTCGCAGACATCCAATTTTTGCATGGACAATGGCCATGGTGATTCTCCCATTGCCTGCCGTGTCGCTGGCCCCAGCCCCCCCCATTCAGTGGCCTTTAGGCGGTTCCAGGTGCCCGTTGGCTGGGGCGAGGCAGCGGGTGCCATAAGGCGCTAGCCCAGAAGCCGACAGGTTGGAACAGCGACCACCCGCCAGTGGACGCTCAGGCCCAGAAAATGCACTACCTTTAAGCAAACAGATACACATACAGCGTGCATCATCACCTCGCCTTTTTTGCAGCCTCAGTCACGAACTCCACGAGGGCGCCCACGCCATTTGCTCTCCTAGCCCCTGCTTTGCGCCTTGTTCTCCCCGAGTCCCTCCCCGACGAATAGCGATAAGCAACAAGCCAAATCAGTGGTCGACACGCTCCATCACAGGTTCACAAGTGGGGGGGGCCTGGGCCTTGACCTCTGCGGCTGGTTGGGTGCCCGCAAACAAGGGGGGGACAGGAGACCGCACCGACAGATCCTCGACGTGGCAGCAAGGGGAGGAGCTCCGCCGTTTTGCATTGTCGGGAACACAGGGCGGCTGGCCATTGGCCCCGAGAGTATAAATATATCACCTCCGCGCCGGTTCGACTGCACGAGAGACGCTTCCTGCAAGTAACTCCTCGCCGTGGGCGACGAACAATCCGCGGAGGAGGTGGTGTGGATTCTTCGAATCAAGCCAAGCATCAACGGGAACAAGAACCCTCGGGTCCTAGCTCATTGAGGGTGATTGGATATTGTTCCATCGAGACAGCCGACGAGGAGAGCTCACCATCTCCATACGTCCCGTTTTACAACTCTGCACTACTCTACTGAGCGACGACCACAGCAAAGGAATAGCCAATCTATCAAGATGACGACGGCTCCGAGATCGATGGTGAGCGCGAGCTCAGTCGTTTACGAGCGGCATAAAGTGGCCAACAGCCACATCCGCACATACAACTGGCCGCCGCTACAGCTCAACTGCTGGATCTTCGTCATGCTGCTTGCCTCGTGCAGCATCATTGGCGTGTTTGGCACGTTTATCCAGATCCAGAACCAGCTGGAGCTCCCTATCCCTTGGTATGTTTCCATTGGCCCTCGAGCCCTTCGGTTCCAGCATTGCTAACGTTGCTTGTTCGCGCAGGTACTTCCCATATTACATCACCGTCGGCGCAGTTGCTATCCTCTTCATCTTCGGCATATTCTGGCTGATAGCCAATCGGAGATTGCTGCCGGCGATTGTCATGATAGGCGCCTTTATGCTATTCGTCATGTGGCTCGTGGGCTTGATCGTGGTTTCGCTCGAGCTCTGGGGTCCTAATGGATCAATACAAGGCACTTGCAATCTGCGAGTATTTAACGAGAACCCGATAGGCAGGACGCAAGAAACATTGGCCTGGTTGCAACAAAAATCGATATGCCAGTGCTGGCATTTGGTCTTTGCCATGGCCTTGACGGGGAGCATATTCTTGTTTTGGGTCATGATCATGGCGTACCAAGTGTTTGCCAACTCATGACAACAACGTCGACAACGACAACAACCAGTGCCGATTGTAGAGCGCTGGTAGTACCATTATCATTCTCATCACGACCAAAAAAATGGATGAATACCACGAAAACCGACAAGAGCAATAATACACCAATGAGGTCGACTGGAGATGACTGGATATATCTGTTCGGAAACCAAACAATTGGGTGGAATAATGACGAACCGAAGTCTCTCTTTCCAATTTCCTTTGTCTGCGTGTGCTTTACTGCATAGGAGAGCGACACGATGAAAGAAGACCGGACGCGAAGCGACGATATTCCACATTGTAATGAGTGTATGGATACCGATACCAAGTATGTATTGCATGTACGAGCGGGCGTTGGATTGTTTTTGTTCGAAACGCCTTTCTTGGGTAACAGCACAGCGCTATACTTTTTTTCATTCTCGATTGTACGAACCTCTGTGTTCCGTTTTGGATAGCCGTTTGCAAGAATAGAATAATGCGTCATTCGCAATCTTTTGTCTGCTCTCCAGCCGTGATATCCTGCCCCATGAACAGCAGCACCCTGTCAAGCTGACTTCTGCATGAATACGCGCGGTTAGACGACGAAAAATACCGCGCCTATGGACTCCATTTCAGCTGGAGTGGCACGTCAACGGCACCATATCCATGTCTAGCTGGCTGGCGATGTTTGGTAGCGTCGCTCTTTGGCCCCTCATCGGCTCCGAAAAGGGTTCATACTGAGGCAGCCAGTTTAGCAGCTCTTAGTATCCACGATCTATTCAAAGCAATGGGATAGTGAGCGTCCTAGTCTGCCATATCCTGGGTTTCGGAGATCATACGAAAAGGGTTCCGAAGATCCATCAGACTTCGAATGGATCTTCCAGGTAATATCGGCAAGGCGATTACCAGCCGGCCGGTCCCTGGCCCATTTCAATGAATCTAGACCTCCAGGGGACCAGAATGTCCTCTTTGCCCAATAAGCTTCGCCGTCCAAGAGATGCCAGACTGGGATCGCTGCTTAGCATAGTTCCCCAGCGTCCCTCATATCACAGGATGGATTCCTCCCCGAAGAAGCTCGGCGTCCAAGCTAGGAAGGACCAGTAGGGTTGTATTCTACTAGTATTGCTAGTAGTATAGAGGAGTCAAGTGCTGGAATTAGGAAGCACTAGGGAAAGCTGCTAGCGGAGCACTGACTGAGACATTCCTCTACAATTTGCCATGAACATATGGCATGGAGTTTTACCCCTCTCCCCAGAGAACGATGAAGGAGGGGGAGGGGCAGTCATTCAGTTGGGATATGATGGTCTTGACTAGCTCAGTGTCTAGTTCGAGAGCCAACGACGGTGGAACAGCCGTCAGATGGATAGCCTCTAGCTCGACGATGGCACGAAGGTATAAGATGAACGAGGGCGGCAACATCTCAGGAACCCCCCTCATCATTCGGCATTTCCATTCCTCGTACACATCCTTCATCACTTTGCTTGTCAAGATCTCGCTATCGAATCAGTCATCATGGATTTCCTCAAGAAGCAGGCCATGAGTGTGGCGGAGAGCCAGTTTTCCAACACGAACAACAGCAACAACAATGATAATAACAATTCCAATGATAACAATCAGAATAATAATGACAAACAAAACCAAGACCAGGATCAGAACCAGAACCAGAACCGCCAGGACCAGGACCAGGACCAGAGCCAAAACGACAACAATGACAACAACGACCACCAGAACCAGAACCAGAACCAGAACAGCAATAACAATAACAACGACAATGACAACCAGAACCAGGACCAGGACCAGTCTGGGGACTACCTCGACCAGGGTATGTTCCTCCCGTACTCCGTACTCACTACGAAGGAAAACTAATCAACTCTCTTCTCCATAGCCGTCGGTTTTGCTGCCAAGAAGGCTGGCTACAACATCGACCAACAGACCGAGCATAAGATAGCCGATGCCGGTCGAAGCGTGTTCGAGAAGGCCACTGGGTAAGTGTAGTCCCCCGCCCACATGTAATACAAATACTCATTGGTTTCTGCAGGAAGAAGATCCCTTCGGACTTCAACAACTTCTTCAACAAGAACTAAGGGGTTTAGAGATCTGTGATGGGCCGCCTATTGGGGGAATGAAACCCAACTAAATCATAAGGTAATAGAGAGCGCGGTCTTTTATGATGACTCGAGTAAATGAGTTTTATTTGTCAGACACTACCATGCAATGTAGTTGTAAATGTTTATCATACCAATCAATGTATATCTTATCCCGAAATCCTTCAATGTGTATGCAATAAAGATTGCCTGCAGCTTGTCAGGCAAATCCAATCAACATCGCAAGTATATCCAGGTCGAAAAGAGCAGATTGTCCCACTGTCACTGCGCCAATAACCCCCAGTATTTAACCCTTGTGCATCATATCCATTTCCACTCGTATCGTACATGGCAATATCGTACATATTTGTCATAAAAGACCTAAAAACCCATGCCCGTCGCACTGGATTTCGCTTCCTCCTCGTCAAATTCATCGCTTTCATCAACCATTCTACCCAGCAACTGTGAATATGTCGGTCGGAAAGGCCAATCAGTGAATGCCTGCAAGGTATCTATCCATTGCGCCTCATTCATCGCGCGAACAGTCAAACCTCCAGAACCCGTCATTGGCGATCCGCCCCGGTTTACATCCCGCACGCTGGGACATTCGGTAATCAGGTCGCCGAATCCAGCCCACAGCCCGTCCATGGCCTTTTGCAAAGGCAATAAGGTCTGCTGGAACCAGAAGCGCAATATGATCTCACCCATGTCTCCGGCGCGATTACTGTTTGGGCCGTATTGAAGGAGCAAAGGGTGCATAGCCTTGGGCTGGATATCGAGAAGGGCGGTTGGCGCGTTGGGGAAGAATTCGTCATCCTTGACGGAGAGCGGCTCATAAGCTCTTCTGTCCCAGAGTAGGGCAGATGGCTCTTGGCGGAAAATATGATAACTGTCTTTCAAGACATTGAACTCATTCCGTGGGTTCTTCTTCATGTTGTCAACCTTCTCGTTCCAGGCAGCATCGGCCAGCGCAAACTGGTCTGGTGACGAAATAGACATCTTCATTATCGCCTCGCGTTCTTGAAGGAGCTCTAGGTAGTTAAGTGATTCTGCATAGACACTTTTCTTCCTCGCACGCAAATGCTTGAGGCGCTTGGAAACTTCCTCGCCACTTTGTGCAAGTTCTTTCTCAAGGTCTTCCAGCTCCTGCTTGAACGGCCGAGTGAACGTTGGTGGACGGACGCCTGCTAGTTTTTGGCCCAATAGACCTGGCGAGGCCATTGATTCTTTGTATGTCTTATTTTCCCGCCCTCGCGGCATTTCAATGCCCTGTGCCATCATTCTCTCCAGCGTCTTGTAGCCAGACTCGATGTTCATCCACTCGTCGCGCAGAACAAAGCGGTCTTGAACCTCAACATCTGGGCATGCGACTTCATGAATCCAGTCGCATGAGATTTCGGCCTCGAATGAGTAGCGTTTCCGACGCTGGATGGCTTTTGGGAGCAGCCTGCGTTTATCCTCGTCGTTTATCCAGACCAGCATGCGTATCAGTCCGTATCTCTGGAATAGTGACGACGTGCGAATGCTAGACAGGAACTGGTACAAGACCATGACGCTGACACTGTCGAAATTAAGGAACGCCTTTTTGGGAAACGTAGACAGGTTGGCAGTGACGAGCAACGTATCGTTTCGTGTTGGTGGCGTTCCTTTGGGGTGCTCGGGATGGTGTGAAAGATGGCTGTGGATCATCTCCAAGAGATCCTTCCAAACGATGCCGGACTTTGGGATCATTTGGACGTGCTCCTTGGAGAGGAGGTCCTCGAGGAACGGTTTATAGAGCTCGGCATCTGGGTCCATCATAACGTGATTTCGCGGTTCGAGAAACTTGTGCAGTGCGCGACTCCATAGCCCCGTGCCAGGATTCAAATCGACGAGATCGCATCCTCGATGTCGCTCGAGTGACGGACCTATGTACTTGATAATATCGTCTGGCGCAAAGTTAGCCTTCAACCTTCTAGGCCTTCGATATCTGTAGTGAGGACAGAAGCAACATACCGCAAAGCTGCTCGCTCACAATATTCACTCTCCGGGGTTCTACTGCCTTCACGGCACCAGCCTTTTTCCGGCCCCCGGTGCGTTTCCATATGCCCGTCTCTTCAAGCTGCTTGGCCACATCTGTTGTGGCCTTCAGCGTCGACGCCGCCTTCGACTCAGTGGTAGTTGTTCGTGCCTGGACGAAGGCTGGCTGGCATCGCAGCCTTGCGAAGGTTTTCCGTCCATCTCTTAGGCGTCCCAACATGAAGAATATGCGGGTTTGACCATTCGATTTAATTGAGGTGGGGTTGAAGGTAGGTTGTGAAAGTTGCGACTTTTGGTGGCATATCTCAGAATTTCCAGGTGAGGTTCGGTGAGCCCCACCTCACCGGGCCTTGACCGATGTTTTGTTACCCTATAACATCCTAATGATTTCGTTGGGAGAATGAAGACTGGGAAATTTGCGATATATAGGCATTTGGTTATGATACACAGAGATGTCCAGTGGTATGATATTATAGAATCTCCAATTAAGTCATCCATCTATCCTATTATCAACGTCGTGATCAGGTGAAGATATCAAAACTACACCATTGAACATGCCAAAGTGCTTGTATCAGAATCACATAGGATGCTTACACTTCTCCGCCATGTCATGGGGCCTCTTATGATTGTCACCCCATCTTGGCTTAACTTTTTCTTACCAAAATCAACTGCATTATAATACCCGAAAACCAAAGTGTATGTGTAAGTGCGCCCAGATGCCCGACCAACTCCTCAAAGCGCCACTATGCCATATACCACCCATGATACGCCCGTTCCCTTAGGCTCCCTCGCTTCCGAATTCATTTGTCCATTCAATTTGTCTCGCAATATCGTCTTTGGACACTGTGGGATGTGAATCAGCCAAAGCTATCTCAAAGTCCTTGATTGCGACATCTGGGGCCAGCAGCTCCTCTGGTTTGACGTCGTCATATGTCATTTCAATCTTGTCAGAGTCTCCGGGTGAGCAGGGGGTCAGCATTCGCTTTCCATCCTTCATAACCTGGTTATCGTTAGCAAAGCTTGGTGGGTTTATGTAGTCAACAAAGACATACAGGCTTGAAGTGCGTTGCCTGAAGAATTTTGCGAACAGGTCTCATTAGCGCATGCTGCACGACGTTGCTGATATCACTTCCGGAGAAACCGTCTGACAGGGACGACAAGGTATTGTAGTCGCTAGCCTGAAGTGCTGTGTCCGTGTCGCCAATTGCCAGCTTAAACATCCTTGCACGGCCATTGGGGTCCGGGAGACCAATATGAACACGTCTTTGGAAACGCCGGCGAATGGCTGCATCCAGTTGCCATGGGATATTGGTTGCTCCTAGGACAAGGATTCCCTTGCTGTCATTGCCCACACCGTCCATTTGTACCAAGATCTCGGTCTTTATACGACGTGAAGCCTCGGATTCGCCTTCGCCTCGAGGACCACAGAGTGCATCGATTTCATCAATGAAGATGACAGACGGTTTATTCTCCCTTGCCATAGAGAACAACAGCTTGACGAGACTGGTGAACAGGCAGCCATTAGTTTGAGCCCAAATACACAAGGCAGCATCGAAAAGGGACCCACCGTTCACTTTCACCCATCCATTTGCTCACAAGGTCAGAACTGCTGATGCTGAAGAACGTGCTGTTTGCTTCTGTCGCCACCGCCTTTGCCAAATAACTCTTTCCGGTTCCGGGCGGTCCGTATAACAAGATTCCCTTCCAAGCCTGTCTCTTGCCCTGGAACAGAGTAGGGAACTTGATGGGTAGCACAACGGCCTCTTTCAGCGTCTCCTTGGCACCCTCCAATCCGGCAATATCCTCCCATCTCACGTTTGGCCTCTCTTGCAGAATTGCACCAGACAGGGCGTTGCGGAGTTTCTTGCTGTCCTCGTCTTCTGCTGAAGGTTTGGTCTTGCCCGTACTCGAGCCATTGACCCCCATGAGAGCCTTACCGCCATTGGAATTGCTTTCGGCCTCGGATTGTAGAAACTGCTTGAGCTTCTCGGCGCGATCAAGGTAGGTGGCCATCTTCTCCTGCATGGTAGCCTTGATGGCCTTGTTCTTCTCCCACTTGAGAGCCTTGACCCATAGCTCCATCGACGACATGTAGAGATCGAAGGCCTTTTGGTATTCCTTGTTGTGGTCCGCAGCGATAGCCTTCTGGACCTCGGCGATGGCCCTGTCACGGAAGTTTGATGACATGATGACGGCTGATTTATTGCCACTGGAGGAGAATGGTGGGATGCGGTGAAATGGGCGACGGCCGGTGGTCAGTCTGCGACCGGGGGCTTGAATCGTCGAGGGATTGTCGGCTATGGACGGTCCAAGAAGAAGTCGAGAGGCCCGACGAACTGGTTGAAGAGAGTATGCTTATATAGGGCCGACTTATCGGTGGAGCGGTGGGCGCGAAGAGATCAATATCGAGAGGTATGGTCATGGAGTCGTCTCAGTGGATGAGGTAAACGGCTTGTAGGGAATTAACACGGCGAGACCGCTGGCGGGGTAACGTTTACCTCTGTAACGGGGCGTATCGCCGACCTTCGTCGATAGCGGGGCATCATCAACGACTGCCTGGCCATTATCATGGTGCTGCCTGTTCAAGCCCACAGAGTCCAGTGATTGCCTGATCGAGACGAGGAGATATAACGACAAGGATTACTCTGGATCGACATCCTACTTTAATACTGCCACTCATTTTCTGCGACCTACTACCTACCTACCATGGCTGAAGTTCAGGCCAAATTGCAGTCTCTCTCCGAAGAGTTCCAAAAACTTCAACAAGGTCCGCTTCCAGTCATATTTTCCGCAACAATGCCCTTACTCACGCCCCATCCCTAGATATTCAAGATTCAGTAGCATCACGGCAAAAGCTGGAAGGCCAGAAACAAGAGAATATTGGTGTGCAACAGGCAAGTGTCAACCTATTGCACCGCCCGAGCACAAATAACTGACAGCAAATAGGAGTTTGAGAAGCTGGGTGAGGGCGAGACAATCTACAAGCTTGTAGGGCCTGTGCTTCTTAAGCAGGAGAAGTTTGAGGCAGAGAGCACAGTCAAGGGCCGTCTGGACTTTATAGGAAGCGAAATGTTAGTCACGGATGTCAAGCTATGGGATATTTGGGAGAGAAAGCAGCTAATTCAGAATCACAGTTCGAGACTTGAGGACCAGATCAAGGAAACACAAGAGAAGATTGAGAAGAAGAGGACAGAGATTATACAGATCCAGGCTGGGGCGCAAGGGGCCAGTACTGGACCAAGCAGGTAGACAATCTAATAAGCACTGAAGAGCCAACGTGAGGCTCAAACTATGGTGATGGGTTGCTAGAGATCTGATGCGTAAGTTAGAACCTCAGCGCCATGTACGAAAACAAGGAAAACACCTTCAAAAACACCGCAGAGCATATTGATGCTGTAAATTCACGAGCATGATGCAAATATTAATTCTGAAAGAGTATTATAGTACTACTACCTACTAATAATTTGGATGGTCTTAAGACATCACCCCCTTCTAAGGTATTCGCGTTAGCTACGGAGTAGTATATCCAATCCAGTCCCTGAATCTGTCGCTATGCGTCCCTTATTGCAGCCTTGCCTGCCCCGCTATCTTTAGGCCACTTAGCGCGTCACAGCGTGGTTACGTCAGGTCTGACAATCTGCCTCCCAGGCAGCTTTAGGATTCCAAGACCCTCAACGACAGCCTGGCCAGCTCACGATGAGCTTCTCCCTTTAACACCACGCAAGGCTTGGAGACACTTTCTGTGATTGTATCCTCGAAATTCCACCGCCATGGAGGCTCGATCAACGATGCCTCCGGCCCGCCCGCAGAGCATCAAGGAGCTCGTGGCCCAGGCCGAGAACTTCACCTTCAACACCAATATTCCGCTGAAACATTGGACTCGGGCTGCTGAGACGCTGTACCAAGAGGTGTGTGCATATTTGCGCCTGGCTTCTTGATGTGAGAGCGCTGACACTGTCCGAGGCATCCTTCGCCTTGTCCGATGGCGATTACGGGAGAGCCTACATGATGCTCTATCGACACTCCGTTCTGGTCCTCAAGCTCTTGCCTACGCACCCCCAATTCAAAGACCCGGAAAATAGAAAGTCTTTCAAGCCATTATCAAAACGGATCGACCGCGTCATCGAAGACCTGGAGCAGCTGAAACCCGAAATCGAAATTGCGTGCAAAGAATGGGAACGCATGGCTCCGCGCCGCCCTGCTGTTGACAACCACAAGCGTCAAACCACGTCGTCTGCCTACGCCGACTTCGCAGCAAGAGATCCAAGTCTGAGTGGGAATGCAAAGATCCTCGATGCTTCTGAACATCAGGAACTGGCTGTGGATTTGGCACAGCAAGAATTGGATCGACGGCATAGAGACAAACAAGCCAATAGACATGTCGGTGTTAGGCAGGACCGGATATCGATACCTCACGGAGCTCAAGCGTGGAGTAGTAAGGCAGACGGGGCGTCATTCGTGGACGATATTGACCTGCAAAAGCAAATGGAGGCTACTAGACGAACTCTCAATACGGCCCATGAAAGCCGACGAGATGATTCATGGTCACAAAACCGACCCTCTTCTTCTCAGCCAACTCCGCATCACTACAACTACCCTTCATTTACCAAGTCGAAACCTATCGAATACGAACGGACCCAGCAGTCAACTTCCACCAGGCCACAACCTACGAGGCCCCCAAAGGAGCATCTTGAGTTTTCTCTAGTGCAACGTGAAGACTTATTTGAGTCCCCAGGGATGGCTGTCCCGCCTCAAGTTCCGAGAAAGGTGCCTGCTGAGTATTATCCCCCCCCAGAACTTCCCCCTCAACCGCCTACCACCGCAAACCAACCGCCTTTACCTCCCAAGGCACCGATGGAGGCGCCTCTCCCTAAGAAGGAGCGACTCGCTTTCAAGCCAGGAGGCTATCTTGAAAACGGTGATCCTATACGGTCTATTTTCCTCCCTAGCAAGCTCGTCCAAACATTTCTCGATGTTGCTGCAACGAAAACTGCAGCTGGTCTAGAGATGTGCGGCATACTTTGCGGGACACCCATTAACAACGCCCTATTTGTACGCTGCCTTCTCATTCCTGATCAGAAATCAACTTCTGATACGTGTGAAACGGAGAACGAGAGTGCCCTGTTCGATTATTGTATGAGCGAGGATTTGCTGATGTTGGGATGGATACACACACACCCAACTCAAACATGCTTCATGAGCTCGCGCGATCTTCATACACATGCGGGATATCAGGTTATGATGCCAGAAAGCATTGCAATCGTGTGTGCACCAAAGTTTAAACCTTCGTAAGTCGATGTGGCCTTGTTAACCGGGATATAGCTGATGGATGATCTATCTAGATACGGCATATTTCGTCTCACACATCCTCCGGGCCTGGACCATATTCTGAACTGCAGCCACGCAGAGACGTTTCATCAACACTCGATTGATAATCTCTACCGCGAGGCTGACCATCCGCATGGACACGTATACCAGAGTGACAAGATGCCTTTACAAGTCGTAGACTTGCGAACCAAGTAAACCCCCCAAAAAAGCGACCTGATGTGACCTTTAGATTCGAAATATACCAAGAAATCAGTCTCACTGGGAAGGCATCTTCGCATTGGTTACCCAGGATAGACATTCCCATTGGCGACGAGAAGCATCCCTCTGGCATGTGGTGGATCTTACACTTCCAAGGAATGGAACTTATTCGTCCCACACGGACGATAAGACGGCGTGTGTGGCCAACCTGCCATACCGTATCATTCATTCATCATGAGACGTGTTTAACATTTGTGTGACCATCACGGCCAACTTCTCGCCAAGACGATAATGCGGACTTGAAGTTCAAGTACCATGAGGGTCAGCTGCGGTGACTCCCTGTGCAATATGCAGACGCTGGCCATTAGACTGGTATTTGAATCACCACGGTAATGCTTGGAGTCTGAGTTGGCATGCCATCGCCAAGCAAAATGCCCAGAGCTGAATAATGAAGCCCGTCGATGGTTGGTTATCTGCATGAAGGGTCGAAAATATCATAGTATTACCGGTGTGTGCAAATGAGTTGCCAAGCAGAGGAAGGTGGCGTCTGTAAGGAGAGGAGGGACCAGAGTTTGTTCGCCACCTTGACTTGGTGTGATTTATGACCAGGGACTATAATGCAGTATCTTGCCGAGGAGCAAATAGCGGATTCGTTGGCTAAATTAGTACTAACATGTGAAGCTATCAATAGCGCTGGTCACGGCGCTTCGACGGGGGGCCGGAACTTGACACCGCAAGGTCGATACGAGTACGGTCCGTGATACCGTCCGTCTTCTCTCCCAAAGAAGCAATGATTCTGGTGGGCCTCAGCCCAGGCAACATGAGCACTTCACCATGGCTTATGTATGTGATTTATGCTGTGCTTCCCTACAATCCGGTCGAAGTTAGTCTCGATCCATCTTCTCGTTCTCCTCTTGTGCCCAATATATACATACGTCAACCGTCCAGAGTTCAGACATCTGAAGACCTGATGAATCGATATCCAGGTAGTTATCTCTGTGGACATGGGTTTGGGGAACAGGAAAACGCAGCCTGAATTCAGCTGGCAACGAAGACGCCTCCTCATTTCTCAATTGGCGGGGTGGGACTGGAGAGAGCCAATCCAAATGATGGTGTTTCTATTTATCCTAGCAATGATCTGCTGGCAAATGGCCGGTGCCCGCATATGCAGGTCTGAGATAGTGACCAGGGTATGGATGGCACCTCTTAGTACTCCGTAGTATGAGCACTGCTAGATCATCCGATGCCCGCCCCATTCGCGAGCACACTCGACTACCGGGATATGGGATTGGCCGATTCATCTGCATGAGTCTTGGGGAGCTGGACAGCTGCCCAGCCACAGCAAAAGCAAGTAACAAGTAAGGGCAAGCCACTGATGAGCATGCATATTTGCACACAATACGGAGTACGGAGCACATGGAGCTCTGAGGACGCTAGCTTCCTTTCCAAGCGAGCCTTCGCGGATCCGAAGGTTGACATGACTTGTCAAAAGGTCGTCGCCCCCCCTAGCAAACCAGCAAGGATGTACGCTACTGAGGGTCGGCATTCGCATGTCACATCCGGAGATCTTGGACCCTCATCGACTGGACAACAGGCTATGCCACCCAGACTTGCATCAGTGACGAGAGGGTGGGCAGCTGAGACAGCGCGACGGTCAAGACATCCCTTAATTCCGTGTTGTACAGTATACTTGCCATCGATTCAAGTCTACTCTGACCGAGAGGATACGAGCCAATCTACAGTGCAGAACCTGTGAAACTATATTCGTTCTGGGCATCTCAAACTCGGTGGATGCATAATATCAGCTGCACCCCTCAAAGCCATGCTGTCTTGGAGGGGCTACAGCGTGGAGGCTTCCCTGCCACCCAGGATGACCACGATTTACCACTCCAACCTTTGACATTTTGTCTGGGACCTTGCCGGGTGATGTCTCATCTTCATTCGCACACATCATCCGAGCCTGGAGGGGTAAAAAAGGAGTAAGGTTGTGGTAAGAACCCCAGTCCTTCTCTCAAGAGGGAGCAAGCCCTGCTCGATCAGGAAGCGCAGTGCTTTTGTTGAGGGGAAGGGGACATGGAACACCAATGTGCGCCACGTCACTCTCCATTGGTTCCCTATCTGGTGATGTCCCAGCCCAAAGACGATCTCGGCATGTAATCACGAGAATTCATGACCCATCCGTCGTCCGCGGGTCGTCCCCCCACAGGCCTGACTGCGTCTGAATGGCCAGTTCAGCTACCCAATTGAGATGGAGGGGCGCTCAAGCATTGCTCGAACCCGATGTTTCGTCATCTTCTGAAGGAGAATGGCGAATCGGCATGGGTAGCTCTGGAGGTGAATTAAAATGGCGGCATGCCCCTCGGGTTTATCTCCTCAACCACTGTAGTGTTTCCTGTTGCTACTCAACCTTGTCGACAACCGACCGTCATCGAGAATCATGAGTTCTAGCAAAGCTCCAGCGGGCAACGGAGCCCCGAATGCAAACCATGTGGTGGAATATCCTGGAGGTCCTGTCGCGAAGGCTACCAAGAAGGCCAAGTCGGCTAAAGCGGGTGGACTGATGCAGTTGTACCGTGCTTCTCGTCGACCTCTTCCCACAGAGATGGGCGATGGATCATATCGAACAGTCAAGAACAGGCCGACCATCAAGCAAGACTTGAGCACACTCACCTTTGCCGGTAAGTGACATACTACCAGTGCTATGAATCATGTGAAGCTCATCAATTATTAGATCTCAAGACCCTGAGGGATATCGTAGCGGCAAAGCTGAAGCGTGAGACTCAAGCTGACGACAAGACAATGATCATGGAAAGGACCATCCAGCTCGTCGCCAAACTGCCAAATGACTCCAAGAGACAAGAGGTCCTTACCAACAGTTTCATTGACAAGCTGTGGTACTCCCTCGATCACCCTCCATTGTTGTACATGGGTGATGAATTCCGCTTCCGTCAACCAGATGGATCTAACAACGTGAGCTTTATACTTTTCAGGCCTCTATAATAAAACGTCGACTTGCTAACAATCGCTATAGAATCCGATTATGCCAAAGCTTGGTGCTGCCGGTACACCATATTCGCGGTCATGTCAGCCCAGAGTGTTGCCAATAGGAGCTCTTCCGGACCCTGAGGCTGTTTTTGAATCTGTGATGGCCAGAAATGTGTTCAAGAAGAGCCCCAACAATGTCTCCAGCATTCTGTGGTATTGGGCCACCATTATCATCCACGGTATTTACTGATCTCAGTTGAAGCACTGGAGCTTGACTCACAGATTTTAGATCTTTTCTGGACCAACGAGCGAGACCCGAATATCAACGATTCTTCATCCTACCTTGATCTCGCCCCCCTGTATGGTCACGGCAAAGAGGCTCGCGACTCCATTCGAACGTTCAAGGATGGCATGCTGAAGCCTGACACCTTTGCAGATAAGCGACTCTTGGGTATGCCTCCTGGTGTCTGTGTTATACTCATTATGTTCAACCGCGTCCACAACCATGTGGCGGCGAATCTGGCTGCCATTAATGAGGGAAATCGGTTCGCCAAGCCAGCGCCTAATCTGGACGGCGATGCGGCGACCGCAGCATGGAAGAAGTACGACGAGGAGCTCTTCCAAACGGCTCGTCTGGTGACCTCTGGGTTGTACATCAACATCACCCTCATTGATTACGTGCGGAATATCATCAATCTGAACAGAGTTGATACAGAATGGACCCTGGATCCGCGACAGGAGTCGGGTGTGGCTGTTGGGACCGCTAAGGGTTCTGATAGAGGTGTCGGAAACAGTGTCTCTGCCGAGTTTAATCTCTGCTACCGTTGGCACTCTTGCATCTCAGAGATGGATGATGAGTGGATTCGTGATTTCTATGACGATCTCCTGGGAGAAAACTACGGCACTATGGATTTGCGCATGTTGATTGTTGCCATCAAGAAGTTTGCTATGTCTTTACCCAAGGACCCTGCTGACTACGTATTTGGTGGATTCGCTCGTGGCCCTGACGGGCGTTTCGATGATGACGATCTTGTCAACTGCATTTCAACCGCCATTGAGCAGCCCGGAGGCTCCTTCGGCTCTCGCAATGTCCCGCGTATCATGAAGCCCGTCGAAATGCTGGGCATTATCCGTGGCAGGAAGTGGCATCTGGTGGGCCTCAACGAGTTCCGCAAACACTTCGGTCTCAAGGCATATGAAACCTTTGAAGAACTCAATTCTGATCCCGAGGTCGCGGATGCGCTGCGCAACCTATACCAACACCCCGATTACGTGGAGCTATATCCTGGCATTGTCGCCGAGGAGGCCAAGACACCTATGGTTCCTGGTGTTGGTATTACACCCACCTACACCATCTCTCGTGTCGTGTTGTCCGATGCTGTGGCCCTCGTCCGAGGCGATAGACACTACACTACTGACTACAACCCCGGATATCTCACCAACTGGGGTTACAAGGAGGTTGACTACGACCTCTCTGTTAACCACGGCTGCGTGTTCTACAAGCTTTTCATTCGCGCGTTCCCTCGTCACTTCAAGTACAACTCAGTGTACGCTCACTACCCTATGGTCATCCCTTCTGAGAACCGCCAGATCTTAACCAGCCTGAACCGAGTGGGACTCTTTAACTTTGACCGGCCTAGGTACACTTCTCCTCACGTTGAAGTTGCCTCATATGGAGGGGCAAAGCACATCCTGACGAACGCAGACAAGTATCGTGCCATGTGGCAGGAGGGCCTTGAAATCCTTGCTGGCCAGACCGGCCGGTACATGCATCCCAATGATCGCAAGACCATGGAGTCACACTTGTACAAGGATGACTGGAAGAAGCATGTCAAGGCATTCTATGCCACGACAGCAGAGAAACTACTGGTAGAGAAGTCGTACGAGATTATGAGCAAGTCGTATGTCGATGTGGTGCGCGACATTGGCAACATTGCGCACGCCCGCTTCGTTTCCCAGGTTTTCAACATTCCCCTGAAGACGAAAGACAACCCCAAGGGAGTGTTCTCTGAGCAGGAGTTGTACACCACCTTGGCTGCCATCTTCACGTGTATCTTCTTGGACATTGATCCTGTCGGGTCGTTTGCACTTCGACAGAAGACTAAGGAGCTTGCGCAGGTGTTAGGCTCGTCTATTGAGACCACTGTCAAGTACACGAAGTCACTCGGATTGCGACTCTTTACGGGCAATTCTAAGAACGATATTCTCTCCTCCCGCGGTGTAGAGATGGTGAAGAGTCTGTCCAACGCTGGAGTGAATGCTCATGACATTGCTTGGGGCTATATTCTTCCTGCTGCCGCAGCGCTTGTACCAAGTCAGGGTCGGCTGGTAAGGAACCTTCATCCTTTGAATCCATAACCACTGTATAATGATGCTAACATGATGACTTCAACAGTTCGCTCAAGCACTCGATTGGTACCTATCGACCGAAGGTGAACAATATGTGGAGGAGCTCCACCGCCTTGCATTAGAATCTAGCGATGTGAGCGATTCATTGCTCCTCGGATATGCTTTGGAGGGTGTTCGCATGGCTGGCACATTTGGCCTGTGCCACGTAGCCGACTCCGCCGATATCGTGGCCGAGGATGATGGTCGCAAGGTCAACATCAACCGGGGTGATCATGTCTTCGTCAACATGGTTTCGACAGCTCGAGATCCTGCTCACTTCCCCAACCCCGAAAAGATTGACCCTCGACGCCCTCTGGATGCCTATATCCAGTTCGGTGCTGGCACCCACACCACGATTGGCAAAGAGGTCAGCCAAGTGGCATTGGTTGAGCTATTCAGGGCCGTGTTCAAGAGGAAGGGCTTGAAGAGGGCCGCTGGACCCCAGGGAGAGCTGAGGAAGGTTCCTCAAACTGGTGGCCACTCTGTTTTCTTGACGGAGGACTGGGGAATGATCTCGCCGTTCCCCGCCACGATGAAGGTTACTTGGGATGGCGAGTAAGCTGGATGTTGCATAATAATACCCCTGGTGATTGAAAATTGGATGGAATATGGTGGTTGTCACGGCGCGAGGCTAGTCTGTACCCGTGTTGTCTAATGATAGCTTTTATGATTTGTCATGATTAAATTTAGTGAAATTTTATTTGGAACACCTTGATTGGTGCCTATATGAGCATTGTTCTCTGTCACATATCCTTTGGCTCGATCATTCGACTCGGACACATTTGTCTTGGATGTCCCAGGAAGTGTGTTCACGTAGTATTTGCGGAGTATGAACACATTAATTGTTCGGAGTAAGATGACAATCGAGATTTTACTGAATAAAAAAGAGACCGTGCCTTGCAGCAACAGTATCAATTATCATCCAAACCCCATATGGAGCTGCATGTGGCTATCCACCATCCAGGCACAACTTTTCCGACCCGCAAAAAAAGAACTCTTCGTGGATCGAATCCACCACAATGGACGAACGGGGAATCGAACCCCGGACCTTTCCCAGGCTTGATATCCTCTCTAAAGTTATGTAGAAGGATAATGCTAAGGGAAAATTATACCACTAAACCATCCGCCCGTGTGGTTGTGATGCAAGAAATCGGCAGTATGACGATCAAGTTCTTGCGATGCTCCGTCTGGAAGACGATGCTCTGCTTAGCAGGCATATCTACCTAAGGCAAACTTAGCCCGTTCTCTAATCGAAGCTTCTTCTTGCAATTAAATATCCTAGTTAAACAAGTCGTGAGGCCATCTTGTCAGCATTCTTGAGGTCGGCTGGTAATTCTCCCGCTGATTTTCGCCTTTGAAGGCCAATAGCTACTAATATTCGAGTAAGTTGTCATGGAAAGTTCAGCTAGTCTATCGGGTTAGCCTTGGTATGCAGCTAGGTCAAAAACTGGGAGTGATCAACTATTTCCAGGAGAGCTACCGGCCTTGATGATCATCGTTTGCTCCTTCGACCAAAGTGTGGATTCATGAAGCTGGTCATGGTGACGATCATATCCTGAGCAGGTGCTTCTTGGAATTCAGCTTATTGTATAAAATCCCCAATTGAGGGCCAGAATTAATACAGCCTCTTCAGGCGAAATGGCCATAAGAAGACCGTGGTCTATGGCCTTAAAATTCCCAGAGATTATGTTGAGTAAACTGCACGTTCGCTTCTATAAATTAGCAATTCTGTCAAGATGGTTCAACTATCTTTTGTCTATCTTCTTGGGGTTGCGATGAGTGTTCGAGCCTGCACTGGACCACCGGCCAACCAAGCGACTATCGATCTTGTCGCCAGCTTTGAGAAGTTCGTGCCAGATATCTGTACGTCCCCAACACGTTCTTCTAAGGAGCAATTGGAAATTATTGACACCTGGCAAGATACCGATGCCACGGGTCATCCTACCGTCGGCTACGGCCATCTGTGTTCTGACGCATCCTGCTCAGATGTGCAATTTTCCATCCCTCTATCCGAGGCTGATGGCAAGACTCTTCTTGGACAAGACATGGCGGTAATATTCCATGCATTACGGCCTCTTTCGCTTGGTGTACTTTACGCTGACTAGTCCCTGGAAAAGGTCATGCAAGACTGTATCACCAACGACACAGCGGAGCCGGTCACGCTCAATGCGAACCAGTACGGCGCTCTGGTGAGCTGGGCCTTTAATGTCGGATGTGGTGCCGCTGGTTCATCAACTCTGATCCAGCGCCTCAACGCTGGAGAGGATCCCGAGACAGTGGTGAAGGATGAACTGCCGCAGTGGGATAAAGGCAACGGAGAAGTGCTTGAGGGGCTTGTGCGCCGTCGCAAAGCGGAGCTTGAGTTGTTTAACACTCCGACGACTGATCCGGCACTCCCTGCCGCGTGTTAGAGTGATTTTGAGAGAGGGATGTGCGGGTTGAACGTATTGCCAACCCCTTATGTGAAGTATGTTTGGGAATACGAAGTTGCATTCTTCGCTGGGGTCGGTCTGTCCAGCCATGCAAACAAGAAGAAAAAGGTTTCATAAAAAGACACGTGTAGAAGTGTTGATAGACTTGTTCCATTATATGGCGGAATCAGCCAACAATTTGCATATTTATGCAGCGCAAGTTAGCAATCACGGCACTTCTTTTTCTCCAAATACTACACAAAAATGTGAGCAAATAAGACCGGTCGCTCGCTAGGTATATTTGGCGTGTCGATTTTGGTTGTACGAGTTATCCAAGTCCGATGTGTTGTTGCGACGCCCAGGTGGCACCCGTGTTACTTGATGAGGCAGGTCATGATGTTGCAGAGTTCGTACGAACAAGGCGTTTTCGTTTTGTTTTGTATTCAGCACAGACCCAACCCAGAGACATGAGATTCTAGATGGAGATCTCTTGAGAGTTCGCTTATTATGTATATACATAGTAGGCTGGGGTTTGGTATGCAGGGCATTTCTGGTTTTCCTCGCGTTTTTAGCGTCAGCTTCTAGTGTTTCACAGCCCAATCGAGTTATCCAGTTGTTTCACGAAACGCTGCCCCTTCTGCTCTGGAGACAATCATTGGACGAACGACATCAACTAGTTTGTTTTGCCTGACCCAATCAAGCTTTGCATTCCATGCCTTACATACATTCACATAGCGACCCGTGGCGAGAGTGAGGCTGCTTGATCATGATTCACGATGCCCTGAATACCTCATGGGGGCGCGGCCATAGCCTCTACAAAAAGCTTCGGATACCCCCCATTGTGAGTTGAAAGAGTAGGGAAAACCACCTTCATTCAACTCCAGTCCCTTCAGTATTCATTCATTTTTTCTTGTGCTATACCAGCTGGAGCTGCGTTCATTTGTGTCACTGCGCTTCTGTTTGCTGCGCCTTCTGTTGGGCCTTCAGTCATTTCTATATTTGTTCTCCTCGCGCCTGGTCGCATCAATCGAACAAAGAACCCGGCGTCTTTGTTGTTCTACTTCCATCCGTCGAGCCCACTCCATTGTGTTCTTGAAGAACATATAGTACCTGTCCTCCTGCCGTTGAAGATACCCAAATCGACCAAATTCCCCCTTCATCACACATCTTGAAATCATGCATTTCACAACCGCTGCTTCGCTCATTTTGAGCCTCGCCACCCTCGCCACGGCGCAGATCCCCGCTGTCCCTATCATCAAGAAGATCGCCCCCGGCGCCGAAGCCTGCACCGACACAAAGGAATGCCGCACCGCTGAACAGGCGGCTCCCTTCATCGCTAAGAGCATGTTGGACTACCAGATCTACTCCCCAAATGAGATGGCCGCTGTCATCTCCCTCATGGCTTTCGAGTCAGTGGACTTCAAGTTCAAGCACAACGTTTCCCCTGGCCGACCAGGACAGGGCACTGCCAATATGCAAATGGCCAACTTCAACCTTCTCTACGCAAAGAGCCTTGATGATGTCAAGGATAATGTTGCACAGTTCAACAGTGTCGATGGCCTGAGTCCCGACCAGCTAAACAGTATCCTGGCGCTGGTGCAACCTGACGAATTCAACTTTGGCAGCGGTGCTTGGTTCTTGACGACGCAGTGCCCGGAGTCTGTCAAGACGGCGTTGCAACAGGATGTTGACACTGGATTCCAAAAGTACATGGAGTGCGTCGGCGTTACCGTTACAGATGACCGGTTGGCTTATTTGAACAGGGCAAAGGAGGCTTTTGGATTGTAATTGTTGGATGAGTTTCATGGCGACAAGGGGTTCTATATGATTGATGATGATTTGATTCTGCGCTTATTTTCCTAGATAGTCATGGTGTTTATGGTGCATCACGAATACATGCAGATACCCTTTTTCTATTTCAGGAAATCTACAAAGTAAACGCTGTTCATTTGTGCAGATGCCACTTCACTCCCAAGCAGGTGACTGTAGAAGAAATGTGTTGATTGGACGTTTGCTATGTATTGCCACGCTCGCTTGCATGCGCTTGGTTGCTTTGTTCTTTCAGGCAAAATTTGCCGAGCACAACATCAATCATCTCTTAGAGACACCTCCCTAAGGATCGCCAACGTCATCAAAGCCAATCCAAGGGTTGATACCCCTAGTCGTAGTAGACTCAGTTTATTGGCGCCAGATTGTTCTGAACGACGAGGTGCATGCCCGGCTTACTGATCACGCCTCTTCAATGACTGATTCCCCAGACGAACAGTCACCACTTGTCCACTCCCACTTCTCATGCAATCGAAGGCGGCCGTCGACTAGCCTTTCAGGGGTGGAGTAACAGCGGCCCGTCATGAGCTCTCCATTGCGGTTTACGTGCTGGTATCGCATATCGAGACTATCATCCGGTTGGACCACTGCAATGAGGGATCCCTTGACGATGGAGCCTCCAGTGTATTCTGCCCAGACAATTGTGCCTTCTTGGTGGTAGTGGAAGCGCGTTTCGTCGCCGACTTCGCCGTTAGTCGTGTTGGAAACCGAGCGAAAGGTCCTGCCATCGTAGAGACCCCCCATAGTCGTGTATGTTGTATGCCCGTTACGCGTTGAGTTTGGAATAGTATTCAGTCTTCCTTGCAAGACTGTTTGGTGGATCATGCACCGGGGAAGGTTTGTTAATGTGAACTATTGTACAGAGTAGCTTTATCGATACTAGTAGTATTTAATAAGTGCTGCCAAGAATTCATGTGCAACATCATCTTTGTGCTCGTATTTCGTGAACCGCGTTAGCCATGGCACTCTCCACATTTTACTTCTCAGCTTCCAACTCGACAGATCCTTAAAAGCAGATCAACCGGTGCTCACGGCGTTTCTGGGCCAGCAAATTGACTGGAACAGCAGCTCGAAATCCCTTGCCAGCTGAGGCCCAGTTACGAAGTAATAGGTATGTTGGACTGACGACCAACATGATGCAGGTTTATGCGAATCCATTGCAGTGTTGCAAGCCGAAATGAATGGCGACAGGATCCAGGGCTCCAATACCAAGTTTGGTCCGTTGGATATAATTATATCTAATGAGAATACAGGTTCAGCCATGACATCTCCCTCGTGGATAGGCAGCTGCCGACTACTTTATCGGTGCTCTGCACCCGTAGCTCAAGTCGCATACTTTCCCACCTTGGCACAGCTGACTTGGTACCCAGAAACCTTCAAGATGTTGATGCAATTGCTGGTAATAATGGGGGTTCAAAAATGGCTCGCGGTCTCGTTGCCTATAAGCATCATCACTGGTTACTTCGTGCAGATGATATATCTTCGGACCTCACGTCAGTTTCGAGTTCTTGAACTCGAATCTCAATCGGTGGTTTACTTATGGTTCCTTGAAACTGTCGAAGGCGTTGTGACGATCCGCGCGTTTGGGTGGACTTCCGCCGCCGAGAGGAAGAGCCTGGGAATCTCGACGACTCGCTTCGGCCATATTATTCACTCAGGTGCCTCCAGTGATGGCTTAATCTGGCTCTCAACTTGATTGTTAGTGGAATTGCGATTGGTCTCATTGCCATTGCTGTTAGGTGGAGAGGAACGACCACTGGTGGTGGCATGGGCGCAGCATTGAACCCGATTCTGGTTGCCAATACGACCTTGGTTCGATTGGTCGAATCTTAGGCATCTCTTGAAGTATCGCTTGAAGCCATTACACGACTTGGAAACGTGGAGCTGCATACGCCTCAGGAAGACCAAGCTTGACACCACGCTGCACCCGATGCTTCGTGGCCGACTCAAGGCGAAGTTCAGATAATAAAGTTGGATGCAAAGCACGACGGGGGACGAAAAATATTGCTGCACAATGTGAATATTGACATCCATGCTGGTCAGAAAGTTGTTATTTGTGGCAGGACTGAGAGCGGGAAAAGCACAGTCATCCTGGCTTTCGTACGCCTCGCTGAAAGCACTGGTTCCATTGTTGTAGATGGACACGACTTACTTTATACGCCTCGCTCTATCGTTCGTCAAAAGTATTTTATCGCCATCACGCAGGCTCCGTTCTTGATACCGCATGAGACCTTCCACTTTAACTTAGACCCTTCTTCTGTCTGCGCTCGTGAAGGTCGGGGTTTGGGATCTACTTTGCGTCACGTCTGATAGTGTGTCAACAATCCCACTAGATTGTGAGTTTTTGTCGTTGTCAACATTATCCATGGGGTAACTGCAGCTCATGGCTATGGCGCGCGCGATTGTTCAAAAACATGTTTTGTCTGCGTCCGCCGAAGTCTCTGGTCACCACTCCAAGTTTATTCGTCTTCTGGACGAAGCAACTTTGCCACCTGACTCAGCCACCAAATCCGTTATCTAGGATGTGGTGGAAAGCGAGTTCGTTCAGTCTGGACACGCCGTGATCTTCGTTGCTCATCGTTTGAGTGCCATAGCTGGGAGAATGAGGCCTAGTAAGGACTTTTTAGTCTGACCGAAGGACGGCAAAGTAATGAGGGTTGGCAGCTACGAAGAAATTATCCAATTTGAAGAGAGTAGCTGACGCTCGATTGGCTGTGCCGTCAAAGTCAACGTACCAAATTGAACCACATTGCTCTACCTCTTGAGAATCAACAGGACTTTATGGGATCACGAGAACCTGAATACAAATTTCGAAGACGTAAAAAGCACTCATTCGTTCTTGTATGTAATAGTGACTGTGTGGCGATAGATAGTAGATACACGTCTCCAACGCGGAGACCATAGGCGACTCCCTACTATTGGAGGACAACAAGAATTTGCCAGGTTAACAATATATTATCTACTCCGTATACCCCACAAGGATTAAGAAGAGGGAATGAATCCTACACTTAATGGGCACTTCTCCGTCTTAGTAAGAATATAGTTGAGCCTTCGGTAATTCGGGTATTGTACCCGCACAATCGTTGTCTGCCGGTTGAGTACTCCGTATAACCTGAACGAAAGCCGGATCCCTGTTCTCATCCGCATCAACAAATAGCTTTCATTATGACTCGGAATGTTTTATGTTCCCGTTTCCCGGTACACTAAGTCTATGTTCTTCCCAGTTCACTTCTCACAGACTTCAATATACTATACCTATAATAGTACAAACTCCGACCCCTCTTCGTTGTGGCGTCTTTTTTTACCCTATCATTTAAATTCTTTGTTCTAAAAAGCCCGTCATATCCCACGTAGGTATTATTCAGAGACCTTGATGGAATGGAACTTTACGAGTAGGAAGCAGTTTATGGATACGATACATATTGGAGGGGCGGCAAAATCGACCTACAGTCGGGAGAAGAAAGTTTCGGTAACTTTTGTACGAGTAAGGCAACTCTATAACATTTACGGAAACTTTTTGCGTGGCACTGTACTCATAAGTCTCCATATTGCCGCGGTCTTGTCTTAGACTACTACTCGGTATACTCCGTAAGGCGTGCCTTTCGCATCTCTACTAATCTCGACGCGTACAAGATAGAATTGCTTGCAACTTGATTCGCCAAATTTACTTACTCCATGTACTCGACAAGGACTTGCTGCTCACAGGAGGATTATGCAAATCTCATGTTGATTGGGTTATTATAGTAGTACTCCACTTCGTACTCCATACCCGAACTCTCACTAAGTCGGCCCGGTGAACACTAGATTGCTCGGGCCGGCTGAATCGGTATTAGTGGCCATCTCGTTGGTCCTCTCGGAGTCTACTTTTTGTGAGCCTGACGCAGGCGCAGCGGCATTTTGAAGGGAACGAAGGGTTTTTGACAAGGGTGTATTCGTGACTCTAGCTTGACGGTCTGTACTTATATACTCCGTATGCATCTATTGGTAGGGCCTTGATGGTCTCGTCTCGTATCATCATGTCCTTATGACCTGAGAACATCCGGTCATAGCGCTTGTCGGGATGCTTATCAAGCCGCTTATCAAGAGACAAGACTGCTATTTACCATTCATCTGCTAAGTCCAACATCTTTTTGCTCCGAGTTGCGATGTTAACGCCACATCGTCCCTATCACCATATACCTAATACGAAGTACTCTGTACGAGTGTGTTTTAGATAGCTGACTTAGACTAGCTAGGATCAAGGATCGAAACCCCATAGAAGTTCATTTCAAACCTTTTGGAATAGTAATATTGCTTCTACTACTACTGCGAAGTACATGGTGGTGGTATGGTGGACAAATCCTGAGCAGTTTCATGGTATTAAATCTAGACTCCTTGAATCCATCCTTATGAGGGACTGCTGTCTCAACCTCCCTTTCTTGTTTATATATGCCATAGACAGCAATCCACCTACGGGGCCAGGTACTGAACGGTGGCCTGGCCTGGCCTGAGCGCCTTTGTACCTCAGCGTAATGTTCGTAACAGATCTTGCTGAGTGCACTGGACATTTGACAACTGTATACTAGATCGGGAGCCTGTGCGAGCCTTACGACACCATTACCCCGGACCTCGTATGAGTTTATTCAAAGGTATTCCGTAGTTCTCCGTAGTTCTCCGTAGTTCTGGTCCGCGGCCCCGATATTCATCGCCTCATCAAAGCCCCTACCAAATCGATCAAAGCAGAAAAGGTACTAAGGCAGGTCTAGTGTTTTGGCATTATAGGCTAATATAGTGCCAAGGTACCGCGAAACCCCTTTAGGACTAGCTAGAATGTCATTATACTATAATAAATATCTGATTAACTGGTCTGTAAAAAAGCCCGACTGCGGAGCATATTTCCCACGAATAATACTTTAAGGGTTTAATCATGTTAATATTAACCTGGCATAGAGATAAAAGCTAATAATGATATAACAGATTTGATTAGTATAAGCATGAAGCGATTTTTTTTGGATTTCTTTTAAGCTTAATATGTGGCAGTGTTTAGGTATATCCTTTTTATAGTCCTGATTTTTTTCTTTTTGGCAGAGCAGTTGCCTAGGTATTAGTCTAAATTGGGGAAAAAGAGAAAAAAAGCAAAAGAGAAAAAAAAAGAGGGGGGGAATATGTTGAAAGAAATACTTTGAAAAATACTAAAACATTCGATTTTTGCAAATAATTTACAGATAATCCTTGATTTCTTTGATTTGTAGGGAGCGTTGCGCCTAATGCCGTGAGATGGATCCAACTCCTCCACCCAGTGGGTGCGCGCCGGGAGAGATGTCGGCCTATGTAGGGGGGTTCGGACCCGATGGTGGTTCCGTCTCACTCATGGTAGTACGACATATTACTCACTTACGAATAATAGCAGAAATTCATTTGTGGATCCCTATATAATGGCCGTCGTTGGCCTCTTCTTGTCGTCTGGCAATGTCTCACATCAGTCTTTGATCACGCATACGAAGTACTCGTATATGCCATGATGTTTGTTCCAAGTCTTCTTGCGTCCGCTATCCTATTATCCACAGCGAGGGCTGTCCCAGACACTGTTGACCTCCAATACACAAAATATCAAGGCCAATCGCTTCCAAACGGAGTCAGTCAATGGCTGGGCGTTCGATACGCAGCTCCGCCACTGGGCAATCTGAGGTTTATGCCTCCGCAGGATCCCCCTCACACCACAGACGTACAGCGAGCGGACAAGGTAATACGTGGCCCCAAGATTCTTGCTATTGCATTATTCCAGCTGACACTCTACCAGCATGGAAAGTACTGTCTAGGAACGGGTAATTCTCCAACCGAAACTAAGACGTCTGAGGATTGTCTGTTCCTGGACATCCAGGCTCCGACTAATGCCACTTCAAGCTCCAAGTTGCCAGTATTCTTCTACATCCAGGGTGGTGGATTCAACATCAACTCGAACCCGAATACCAATGCGTCTGGACTGATCGTGAACAGCAAGTACAGCATCGTTGTTGTCAGTCTGAACTACCGTGTAGGGCCCTATGGCTTCCTGAGCGATGGCGACAAAATAGTCACCAATAACGGCCTCCGCGACCAGCGAAAAGCCTTGGAGTGGGTGCAGAAATATATTAGCAAATTTGGCGGCGACCCGAACCACGTCGTTATCGGCGGAAGCAGTGCAGGCGGAGCAAGCGTCACCTTTCACCTCACAGCCAACAACGGCACCAATCTCAACCTCTTCCATGGCGCCATTGCTCAGTCTCCATCTTTTGCTTCAACCTTCACAGTCGAGGAAACGCAGTACCAGTATCGACAATTTGCTACTCGAGTGGGCTGTGTTGGAAAGGATAATCTCGCATGTATGCGCAAGAAGACTGCCAAGGAACTCCAGGAGAAGAACTTCAATATTCCTCTCCCAGGCGGTGCCAAGGCCCCCAACTACATGTGGCTTCCGGTCATTGACAACGAATACGTTCCGGACTACACATACAGGCTGTTCCAGGAGGGAAAGTTTATCAAGGTACCGGTGATTTACGGAGATGACACCAATGGCGGAACCAAATTTGCACCCAAGAGCACTGCGACCCTTGCTGAGAGCAACGGGTATATTCTAGACCAATACCCGAGTCTCACACTTGAGATGCTCGGCGAACTCAACGATTTGTATCCGAACCCCAACACCACCTGCCCTGGTGTTGGCTGCTACTGGAGACACGCAAGCAATGTGTACCAGGAGACTCGTTTCATGTGCCCGGGACTTTATGTCAGCTCTGCCGTGACCAAGGCCGGCAAAGACGCATGGGCATACATGTGGAATGTTGAGGATCCTGCCCAGGTTGCCTCAGGACTTGGTGTCCCGCACACCGTCGAGTTGGCCGCCTTATGGGGTGCGGACTATTTCCCAGATGCGCCAGAGAGCTACAAGCCTGGAGGAATCAATAAGAGTGCTTCTCCCGCGATTCAGCACTACTGGCTCAATTTCATCAGATATCTCAATCCCAATGGCCAGAAATGCACCTCAGCCAAATATCCTAAGTGGGACAAGTGGGCAGACAAGTCCGCAGCTCGCCTGACATTCCAGACCAAAGGAACGGCGGACATGGTGCCGGTTGACAGTGCCTTGAAGTCGAGATGCGATTTTTGGTACAAGAATGCCATCGATCTGACGCTGTAATAGCGATATTTTCTGAAATTGTATTTTATTCTTCTCATTGCATAGTCGACTAGGTAGCATGGGATTGTGGAGGCATACGTATCTATGCGCACATAATATGATGTAAGCCGAAACTTTTGAACCAAATCAGACATATTGAATTCTGCATACTCCGTACCTCCCCACCCTTTCAAGGGATGCGTAATACCCCTTCATTCCTGTGTGTGGAGGGGCTGTGAATCATCGGACCCAAAGGGTGTGAGACCGAATTGACCCCCTGGGGCCTCCCTGTTGAGACGAGGCCGCCCTGATCTCTTCCACTACTCCGTACGGGTATCGCCTAAAATAGCCAAAGATCAATATAGAGGCCGAGCTTGTTTATCATCTCACAGGGCGACCTCGTCCATTGAGTTCTTGCAATATCCACAAACAAATTTAGTAGCAATATTGATGCTATAATAATTGGGGATAACTTCGTGGTTTCCGTTGCTAAGGAGCATAGCATAGAACCAGAGAACTTCACGTGATGGAAGCGTATCATCGGTTCTCCCCGCGTGATGCGGGCACCTTGAATCCTCCTTGAATTCTGCCCTGCTTAAATCCTTGTCACAGACAACCTTCTTACTTGCACACGACATTGAGTGGAGATCACATATTCCTACATTATCAATCTCCAGCTTCAATATGAAGAAGCCTTATTTATTATGGGCTGGAGGCAAGGAGGTGCCTGGAAACGGTGAACTGTATGTTGCGCCCTCGATGATTGCTCAATCTAAGGTATCTACCCTTGATTATCACGACTAACAACTATAATCCAGTATTGCCATCGAAAATCCCGCCACTGCAACTTCATTTGCAGAGTAAGTATTTAGATGCGATTCTAGTAACGAGCTCCCTGCGACTTCTTTGAATCCGTCTCATCATTCATTTATTGTAGATGCCATTCTGCCTCCGCTGAGGATGTCGAGTCTATCATTCAAATTGCGCACAAGGCATTCAAGTCTGGAGTTTGGTCAAAAGCGCCTCGCCACACTCGCGCAGATGTCTTGGACAGGGCAGCTGACCTTATCACAACGAACCTCCCGGCCCTCATTCCCCTCGAGGTCGAGCAGACAGGCCGAGTGATTCGTGAAATGGAGGCTCAGGTACCCTTTCTCATTCGCTGGTTCCGGTATTACGCTGCTGTTCTCCGGACTGAGGAACGGCCTGTTCTGCCCACAACCGGGAAGCTGCACAACTGGTTGGATCGGGTACCTCTTGGTGTTGTCGTCCAGATTACGCCGTTCAATCATCCCCTTCTCATCGCTGTCAAGAAGCTTGCCCCAGCACTGGCGGCGGGGAACAGTGTGGTGCTGAAGCCGAGCGAATTGACGCCTCTCACAAGCCTTCTCCTGGGTCCTATCTTCAAGCAGGCTGGGCTACCTGATGGAGTGTTCAATGTCCTGCCTGGACTAGGAGCCACGACGGGACAGGCTCTTGTCAGTCATCCTCTTGTACGAAAAGTGGATGTCACGGGAGGCACAGCTGCTGGAAGGGCCATCGGCTCTATCGTTGGCACAAATTTGGCTCGTTACACAGCTGAACTTGGTGGCAAAGCTCCATTGATTATCTTCGAAAAGGCCAACCTTGATCTTGCAGTCAACGGCATTGCCTTTGGATCTTTTATCGCAAGTGGCCAGACATGTGTGGCTGCCACTCGGATCATTGTTCATAACAGTGTCATGTTGGAGGTTGAAGAGAAGCTTATGCGCAAGACTGAGTCCATCACTCGACGCATGGGCTCGCCTACTAACCCAAAGTCATCTATGGGGCCTCTCATCGCATCTCGACAACTTACAAATGTTGAAGGGCTCGTGAATGATGCCATTACGGAAGGTGGCGCCAGAGTGGTATGTGGAGGTCAAAGGATGACGGGCGAGTCTGAATTGGATGGCACACAGTTTTCCCAAGGCTACTTTTTCCCGCCTACAATACTGGCGTCGAGTCTCAAATGTGATATCACGACAACGAAGATTTGGAGCGAAGAGGCGTTTGGGCCTGTTATTGTGCTGGCTGGCTTTGACACCGAACAGGAGGCCCTTGACTTGGCCAACGACAGTGAATTTGGCCTAGGCGCAGCACTTTGGACGAGTGACTTGAGTCAAGCTTTCAGGGTCTCTGAGCAAATCGATTCTGGTATTGTTTGGGTAAATACACATCATCGAAACGACCCAAGCAGTCCATGGGGCGGCGCATCAAACGCGAGTGGTGTTGGTAGTGAGAATGGCTTGGAGGCCTATCACGCATACACGACGACGAAGAGCATAATTATTAGTTATGCGTCGAACGAGGAAGCTGTCGGAGATGACTGGTTTAGGGAGGATGGCCTTCAAGTACGCTATGGTTAAGGCCCTGACTGGGAGGAATTAAAAGCTGAGCCCATGCTACCTGGAGCATATCCTTTTCGGATAATCATTTACATAAAAATGACTTGGATAATCCTGAACACTATACATGAATCGGAGAAGCTAATCAAACTAGTTTACGTGGAAATAATTGTGTCCTGGGCTAAGATTCCAAGGATTTTTCATGATGGATGCCATGGTCGCTCAGCCGCAAGCAAACCTCACTTAAATGTACATCGGGAGGCAAAATCCATCTGTGCCCGTCTTCGCCCTCTACTGCGGAAGATAGGACTCATCTGCGCTGGTGTCGGCCCGCTTCTGAGGAAGATAGGATTCGTCGGCACTCGCATCTGCCCTCTTTTGTGGGAGGTACGATTCATCGGCGCTGTTCTCGGCTATGAAGTATTAGTATGGAAATGAACTCAATTTCTATCAGTGTTTTTGATCTACCTCGGGGCAGTGCTGGAGCTGTGGGCAGCGATGCAACGCATGCCGTCAGGGCGGCGAGGATGATGGCGACCTTCATTGCGCGACGAGTATTAAAGTCTGGTTTCTCGACAAATATGCCAACTACTGGATACAAGACACATAGGCAGGGAAAGTAGACATTCATATACTTCAAGTAACTCTCGCACCGCATGCGCTGGGCGTTAAATATCCTATTGATTGTAGATTTTGATCGGTTGGCGACGGAGAAGTATATCGACTAGCGTTCACTTGGCTGCAGGAACTTTTGTACAAGGAGACCATACTTTTTAGCCGATAAGCAATTGGTGGGTTGCACGGAAGAAGATTTGGTAGGTTAGGTGTGCTCAGCTATCAGACGATGCCAAGAACTGAAGGCATACAATGTCTTGTCTGTATATTAAATGCATGGCCTTCTCCGCATGAATTGCTCTCAGCCGCTCGGGCGTCTGTATTCCCGAACCCAAGGCGACATGCATACGTGATACACGAGGAAAGAAATCACCTTCCAGGTAGAGACTTGAGGGCTGTCAGCTCTTTACGGATACCCCATCATCGAGTTTGCTCTTTTGTCAATGAGACAGGGGAGTGTGTGGTGGGGTGAATTCTTGATTCCGACTTGCCTCTTGATACCATTTCAAGGTTGATTTTACCCAAGTATCGTAGTGGTAGTCATATTTCTGGCAAATTCTCTGCTCTTGTGGTAGCTGTTGCTGTCCTCTGCCCATTTACACCCCTTGAGAAGATGGCTCGGGTAGAGAAGGGCTACGTGCCTGTGTGTTCAGATGAGGGATTGACTTTGACTGTGGAAAATGTGCATGGCGAGCTGGAAGACCAAATCGAAACACAATCATCACCACGCCTGTCAAAAGCATGGCTCATTCATGTTGTACTTATTGCGATGTACACTACTGTGTTCGTCGTCTCGATGCGACGCGGCAGACCAACTGGATCGGTGTTCGGGCTGGTGGATTGTAAGTCGCACAGAAAGTCTGTTACCTTTCATAACATTGAAGAGATTCATAGCTCCAGTAAATATCGTGGGCGAAGAAACGCATCTCGAGGTTTTCCCAATTCAAGGACCACCACATGGCATATATACAGGAGAGCCGAGACCGGAACTTGATCAAGCATGGAAGGATTTGCTACAATGTCCGTCTTTCTCCAAGTTTCATTTATGCTGTTGTGCTGACAGATTCGGATAGATAATAACATCAGAGTGTCCGACGAGTGGGTGAGGCGTTGGGGTCGTGAGCATGAAGCAGTCAAGTTGCCAGATGGTGGGTATCTTGGGATGCTCAACGTATTTCACGAACTACATTGCGTCGTAAGTCAATTACAAATTATATACAAATTCAATTTTCCAACAAACTTGCCAGAAACGTCTTTATCAGACTCTCACCTCAGAGTACTACCACCCGAATGCTACAGAGAAGGAGCTGAAAACAAATCGCGAGCACAATAGTATGGTTCATCCCAAATATGAATCAGACGATTGATTTGGAGTTGAATAGCTGATAAGGATTTTTCAGAACATTGTCTCGAAGTTCTTCGAATGGGTGCGACATGTCGTGGTGACGTTTCCATCATCACTCACATGTGGACTGATATCAACGCGCTGCCAATTGTCAATCAGACTGCACCACATCAATGCGTGGATTTCAAGAAAGTGATGGAATACTCTCGAGATAATTCGGTCGATGTTTTCCAAGACAACTATATTGTTCATCCAAAATTTGGTAAGGTTTATAAATTACATGCGATGTCTACCGCTAACCAGTCGCACGTCAAGGTCCATCATTCCCACATGGAATGAGTATCAAGCCATTTAAAGAACAGCAAGAACATTAGAGGTGGTGCGGCCTTTGAGAACTTGTTCGGACTTTTCTTATGTTTTGTTACAAACTGTATTCTGCGAGTCTTGGATGGGGATGATGTACGCATCAACTTTCATATTGACGAGGTCCTTCTATGTATGATGTCGACTTGTGAACCTCCTCAATTTGCCCCATATTCTTCAAGATTCAGATAAAACAGCAAAACAGCAAAACACGATGCAAGGAGATCAACCAGTACTAGTTAGTAATAGCCCCGTCTCTGTCGACGGTCACGACTCTCTCGATACACCTCTTCCGCGTAATAAGAGCGGCGATCTCCGTCACGATCGCTCTGACGACTCCGACTGCCTTGATAGGATTGGGAGTAAGAGCTACCGTATCTGTTGTTATCCGTGTCTCGACGATCCGAGACACCTCGGTAGGATGCTTGTCCATCGTAATAATCGCGATCATCAGCATACAACCCAGCACGATAAAGCTTCTCTACTAGGACCAGCGCCCGACCCGGCGGGCCTGGATGGCCTGGACCTAGATCGAAGCACGCGGCGGGGGGGCTCTTCTTCGGTCTCCGAAGAGCGGCCACGCAGTGGAGATGTGGTCAGGGGGGTATATCTGGCCTGTCTCGATTTTATGTGTGTAGTTTCAACGGAGAACTTCTTCACATCTCTCCTCGCGCTAGGGCGGGACCTTGACTCCAATCGAACTGGGAAGGAAAAATCTAATGACTGTTAGTATGACCACGAGAAATTGGAAACAATTCAGTGCCTCAAAAGCATCAACTTACTTCCGCCGACGAACTCCTTGATACCCCGAATCGACATCTTGTGTGCTGGTGAGTCGGGATAGTCGTTTTCTATCAGATATGGTATTCCAGCCTGCCTCTTGCCAAGAGGGTCTGATTTGTCTTGATAGCATTCCATAATACCACCCAAGAGGATACATTCCCATATTCTACTTCGTACCCGCCTCGCCTTCCGCTGCACTGGGATATCCTGGCGCTGCTAGCCCCACGATATGCGTGACCTACATGTGACGACCTGAAACAAAATCCCACCTCCCAATCTAAAAACAAACATCTCCCCTCCCACACCCCCAGTTATCTTTTCTTTGGAGCCACAACTGGTCTGCACAAGTTTCTCTCGATATAGGCATCTAAAGCACCCTTACTTTGGTGTTCTTTTTCTCTTTTCCTTCTCTCAGTGTCGTGATCGAACATGGCGTCGCAGGCAGGGAACGGCGCCAACGCGCCCACGATAACTCAGAGAGTGAACAAAATAACCGTTGAGATGAGCTTGGGAGAACCCCATCTCGATTTCTTCAAGCGAGCGATGTCAAATGTCCTCTCCACAGAGCTCTCTGAGATAACATATGCTCAGATAATCGATGGACTGCCCTTGACTGGTGTCGTCCAAGACACTTCCAACGGCGGTACATCAGACAAACACCCCATTTACCGTAGCCACAAGGATTTGTGTCCCGGTGTCATGGAGAAAGCACACAAGTTTCGAGAGAGCTTTGATCTGGGATCAACACAATTAGATGCCACAGTAAGCTCTTTTCATATCGGTTCTGATGTGGCAGAAACAGGGTTTAATGCGTTCGGTCTTAGCTGATCAGCGACTTTCGAGCCGCCTCTCCTGGATCGAGGGCCTTTAAGATGCGACTTATTGAGCTTGTGGCCGAAGCAGTACATGAAATTGCCGTCCAACTGTTCAACCTCGGAATAAGTCTCCATACCGGTGATGAAATCTCCTCTTGGGTGCCGCCAAAGGACGATCGATTCTGGGATTGGTACCCAGAGCCCTGGCCTACGCTGTTCCGGCATGACTGGTATGTTGACTATGATCAATATCCGGATGGCGTCGCCGACATGGTGGGATTTTGGGCTGAAGCGCGTATCCTTGGCGGAGTTGTGCTTTTCGATAGGCGCCACCCCAACAGATACCCTGAAGCTCGGCCTGATTCTGTATGGTTCCATTCGGATCGATTTGGTGTTATATATCGGATCTACCAGCTACACGACGAACAAAGGCAACAACTCTTGGAGTTTTTGACTTCCGAATCTCCTAATCTCGATATTTTGCCCATTCTGGGAGACCAAGCCAATGACCGACGGGAGGATCCGGAGGAGCCGATTGAACTGACTGGCATCTATCGTCACAAGTGGGATCGAAAGCCTCTATCACGAGATGCCGGTGATCACAGATTAAAGGATGTATAGAATCGGTTTGACTACCCGACAGCGGCGGACTGGGAGCGCGCACAAGAGCGAGCGTATGACAGACAGCAGCGGATTGGCGAGGAGATACAGGCTGAATATCGAGCTGAAATGGGTCTATGATTTCATTCAACCAATCATCTAGAGCTGCAAGATATCAATTCATTGCAATATGTCCTCTCCAACTAAGATGAGAGCGCTGTTAGCAGGCAACCCATCAAAGACGTGAACTAATTAAGTTCTTTATTATCTGGTTTGCTAATTAGAACCGTGTTTATTGAGAAATACAATAAGCTACCTATATTTTACATGCTAGAAAATGAGGCTTGTTTGGTGTTCAGCAAACTCCAATCGGGAATGGGAATGGCGCTTATAGTTGAACGATCAAGTAGTAGTCGGAACAGGCGGCCGTGATAGCCGATGTGACATCTGATAGCCCCTCGCAGTCTCTATGCATTATTATTTACCTCTTAAATCCCAAGTCTATCAGTCTATTGCCGACCTCTAGGAAGTAATAGTCGGCATAAACAAGCCCAGAGTCCCGCACTGGTTTGATCGCATCCCCGTTGTTGTTTACAGTGGCATGGCCTAATATCGAGTCCGAGCCTGCGGGAGCTCCGGCCTTGCGCGCAGAATGAGCCATGATCTTTGCCACGGTCGGCAGGAATTGAGCATTGCCAGTAAGCTGATAATGGAGCAACATGCCCGAGCAGGCAATCATGGCTGCGGAAGTATCGAGCAGTGCTGGCGGTCGAGGCGCATCAAAGTCCCAGTACACAGCTCCAACTTCATCAGCCTCTTCGACGCGACGACAAAAGTATTCCGATAGCCGCACTGATGCTTCCAGGAACTCGGGGTCCTTAGTGAACCTGTACGCAGTGGCGTATCCATACAGGGCCCACGCCTGACCGCGCGACCAGGCGGTTTCGTCGGCATAACCCTGCACTGTGTACCGGCCCTTGACGGCGCCGGTTGTGGCGTCATAGTTGACCAGATGGTATGTCGAGTTATCAGGGCGGATATGGTGCAGAAGAGTTGTTTTGGCGTGCAGCGTGGCGCGGCGCGCGAACTCTGGATCTCCTGTCAGTTCGGAGCCGATGTATAAGAGGTCGAGATTCATCATGTTGTCGATGATGACGAGGAAGTCAGCGTCCTTGTCTGTGAATGTAAAGCGCTTGCTGACACACTCGTCCCAGGAGCGGAAGCAGCGCACATCTTCGTTCCATCGTGAGGCCAGCGAGTTGGCGGCATTAATGATAATGTCGCGGCTGGCGCTGGCGGTGCTCCCGCCACGTTTATAGTCGCTATAGAAAGCTGGCATGATCATGAAGCCCAGATCATGTGTCTCTTTGCTGAATTGTTCCTTCTCCAGTCCCTTCTGCCACTGCAGAGCTGCAGTAAGGATGTCGCCGGACGCAATTGGTGAGGATGTTTTTAAGGAGCGTTCGTAGGCGAGCCAGATGCTGCCAGGGAAGAATCCAGATGTCCACCATTCGGACGGTTCGTAGACATACGTCTTGCCATCGGCGCCAACATGGTGTGGAAAGCCTCCCTCAACTGGAGGTGGCCTCGTGGCAACTCGCATAATAGTGTTCACAGCATCATCACCTAGGAACTCGGTGCAAAGGTCTTGCAATTCCCGATGTATGTCTTGAGGTAAGGAAGTAAGTGACAGTTCACCTACTGAAACCGACTTTTGCGGCTTGACCTGCGCCGTTGCAGTCTCTCCCACTGAACCCATTGTGACAACAATGGCTGCTAATAGATGAAAAGATGATGCTGATCGTCTCCTTCTCCTCGATGGGACCTCGTACAAATATTGGAGAAGAAAGAGAACAGGGGTCAGGCAAAAGAGATTCAAGTACGAGGTATCTACAGCAGTATACGGCGGAAACACGAGAGGATAATGAATATGCGACAGGCCCGTGGGATTCCCCGGCTCGGTATCAGAGCAGACAATGTGATTGACCCATTGATGACAAACCGATGGATTCGGGGTGGGCCGGGGAATTCGCCGTGGCCGCCACCTGGGCTATAGTACTCCGTATTTGACCTCTGATCAATAGCTCGTCATAGCCTAATAGGCTCATGTGAAATTAGCCACCAACAGAGACTAGAGGCAGTTCTTATTGCTCCGGCTCCGAACGATTGATGGAGAAATCATGCGGGGAACGCGGGGCAGCTCGAAATGCGGGGAGCTGCTGTGGGGAGTTGAGTTCTTGAAGCCAAACAAATGAAGCTGGTGATGATCACAGGGGCTTTCATCTTAATGGTGATGATCTGATACGAGATGCGTGTTACGAGTACCTTCCTGCACCTGATCAAGCGAATTGACTAGCGCCAGGCATTATTTACGCGGGAAATAGTGAGCATACGAGCGAGATCGGACAATATTGTAAAGTCGTATTCAACGTGACCTTTTGTCATGCTAGCTAGTACTGAGCAGTATTATCAGCCTTTCTTCACTCGGACTATTTTCAAACGCTACCGGCCAACGTCCAACGTCCAACGTCCAACGGCATATTTCAGCCGACATATAATAATACAAAAGGAGTAAGTTGGAATCGTCACATGAGCCCACGTTAAGAATTTCCTTCAAATGATGAAACCAAAAGCCCGGAGCTTGGGCCGCGGATTACGACGGAGTTCAGGATGAGCAACCCTGCCAGCACTTTACCAGATTCTCGGGACCCGAAGGCTTTGCGTTACTAGTAGACATGGATAGTCTCGGGAAATCCAAAAGAAGAAAGCTTGAGCTTGGGGAGTAAGTAGTAATAGCACCATCTACTGTATCCCATACCCAGCGACCCCTGAACATGAGGCCGGAACCCAATAACCCGGAACGAGAATGACCGTTAAGAGGAAGGGTGGACGACTTAATGCAAGATCGTTGCTTAGCTCGGTAAGAAATTTTGTGAATCTTCCACGTGGTAAGTCTCCATGATGACGCATAGCCTTCTAAGCTTAACCTGTCTGTCTGGTGGAGGCTCTTTGGTACGGAATACTCAGCATCTTATTACAATAGTGTTCTATCTAGTCACCTACAGCTTGAGAGTTACAGACTTGACCTCATAATACGATTCAAGACCCATTTTGGCGTTTTCCCTGCCAGTGCCAGACTGTTTCCAACCTCCAAAAGGCATGTCATATGGTCCAACTTCACTGCTGCAGTTGATAGTGACCATACCGGCCTCGAAGGCCTTGACTACCCTGTAAGCTCGTGAAATATCCCTGGTGAAAACGGTGGCGTGAAGACCGTAGCTAGTGTTGTTGCATTCTGCAAGGACCTCTTCCTCCGTCTCAAACGGCTGAACTACAACAACCGGGCCAAAAACTTCGGTGGAGAGAATGTTGGCTTGAGCGGGGACGCGGGCAAAGATGGTAGGCTGGATGTAGTAGCCCTTTTCCGTTGCTCGAGCACCTCCCGTCACCAAGTTTGCCCCTTGCGTCTTGGCCTCTTCAATTAAGCCCATGACATAATCGAATTGGAACTTGTCGACTTGGGGACCAAAGTTTGTCTCCTCATCCAGGGGGCTGCCGAGCTTGACATCGGCAAACTTCTTGCTGAAGATGTCCAAGAATTTCTCAAATACGCCCTTTTGGACATATACGCGTGAGTTGGACACGCAAATCTGGCCCGAGTTGAATAGCATGCTAGCTGCAGCACCATCTGCGGCCTTTTCCAAGTCTGCATCATCAAAGATGACGGCTGGGTTTTTGCCGCCAGTCTCCACACACACTCGCTTCATGTTGCTTCTGCCAGCAGCTTCGAGGATCGACTTACCGGCTCGAGTGGAGCCAGTGAAGGAGATTTTGCGGATGCCCATATGGCTGGATAGTGCCATGCCGGTAGTAGGCCCAAAGCCAGAGATGATATTGATGACACCCGGGGGGAAACCAGCTTCAGCCGCCAGAGCTGCCAGCTTGAGGGATGTAAGAGGGGCTTTTTCGGATGACTTAACGATGATTGTGTTGCCGGCCACGACGCAGGGAATCACCTTGCCGCACCACATGACAATCGGCACGTTCCAAGGGATAATCGCAGCACAAACACCATATGGCTGTCGTAAAGTGAAGTTGACAAACCCGGGGGTGTTAAGGCTGGTCTCTCCGTGAATGTCATGGGCCAGGCCCACAGTGTGTTTGATGCCACCCACGGATCCTCTGACGCACGGAAGATATGAAGAAATTGGCATTCCCATGTTCTGTGCTTCTAGGTTTGCAATCTCATTCTGATCTCGCTCAATGAGATCTGCCAGTTTCAAGCACTTGGCAATGCGGTCAGAGGCCGAGAGGTCTCGCCATGCGGGAAATGCCTTTTCGGCCGCCGCAAAGGCGAGCTCAACATCCTCAGCGTCTGCCTCATGAACATCTGCGATCTTTTCCTCAGTGGCAGGGTTGAAGATGGGAAAGGTCTTGCCAGCCTTGCCGGGAACGAATTCGCCACCGATGAAGAGTCTGGTCTCGAGGGAGGCCATTGTGATGGTTGAGTATTGATTTGAACCAGAAGACAGAACCACTGTTGGTTGGAATATGTGCCTCTGCGGGCGTATGGGTTGGAGTAATGAAATAGTATAGAGAGACGAGGTGCGGGGAGCTATGCAAATGGAGGGGAAGCTTGGGGCCTTTGTCGATACAAATCGTTTACGCCGCCAAATCGCACTCATATACTGAGTTTCCCAAAATCCAATTAATAATGAACGAACGTATTACCAATTGTTGGCCGAAACATTCAAATAGTCCGGTCAATGATCGGAGAGGATCTCAGTCTCGACAACCTCGAAGGCGAGGGGGGTAGGGTGTCCCGGAGCCGGGCCGGGCATTTCACCATCCTCCGGCTTTGGGTCAGGTCACTAACCTGACGCCTCATGGACACATTTCGGCTGCAGAAGAGTGGCGTCTTACTCAATGGCATGCACCGGGATTCACTAGTCGCATTCTAGTAGACACCCCGGACCCGGCTGCGTCTGGTGGAGGCCCCCATGGGGAATCTAGGCGCTGATGCATGCACAAGACACACCATTTTAGTTGTCCTCCTGAGGGGAGCTCATCCCTGTACAGGTGCCGTGTTGAGTGAGCGTGAGTCGTATTGTTACTTAGCTTCAACTCTATTAATATAAGACCACCTTCGTTGCAACATCGTTTCCCCTTCTTGTTGTGTGTGTATCGCCAATCCAACAGACAAACTCACCTACCGAGCATTTTTTCTTCATCGATGGGGAAAATGTCTACCCATTCAGACAACGAAAAGATGGCGGACGCTGGCCTCCATACGGAGAAAGCTGAGCGTACCGACAGCAATGAGAAGTCCCACGTCGCTGCGGCGATCGATATCTCGCATCTGGCAGAGGAGGCCGAGCCGCAACTCTGGACCAGGCGCATGTTCAAACTGTATAGTATTCTACTGCTCGGTTATCTTTGCATTGTTTTGCAAGGTTATGATGGCTCTCTCATGGGTGCCATTAATGCAATGGTACGATAGGCCCGAAACTCTCCCCCCCTTTGTAAGACATGATTACTGATATGTATCCAACAGCCACAATATCAAAACTTCTTTGGATTGTAAGTAAAAAGTAATATCCAATGCAACCATTTTGCAATTTTTCTAACTCAATTGCGATATCAGAGAGTCAGCTGGTTCCGCCACCGGATTGGTGTTTGCCATCTTCAACATCGGCAGTCTCTGCGCTCTGCCCTTCGCTGGTCCCATCAATGATAATTTCGGTCGACGATGGGGAATCTTCACTGGATGCATCTTCGTCATTATCGGAACATGCATCCAGGCCCCTGCTATCTCCCAGGGCATGTTCCTTGGCGGTCGTTTCCTTTGCGGTTTCGGCCAAGGCTTCATCAACGTCTCTGCCCCGACCTTCGTCGCCGAAATGGCTCATCCACACTGGCGAGGCCCTCTCTCCGGTCTTATGCAGACCAACTACTTCGTCGGATCCATCATCGCCAGTTGGGTCACATACGGCACGGCTTTCCTCAGCGGCGATGGGTCTTTCCGCATCCCACTCTGGCTTCAGATGGTCAGCTCCGGTGTTGTAGGCGCCGGTATCTTGTTCTGCCCCGAGACTCCTCGCTGGCTCGTTGCCCATGGTCGTCGCGAGGAGGCTGAGAATGTTCTTGCGGAGCTTCACGGTGAAGGCTCTCGGGACAACCCCTTTGTCCGTCTGCAGATGGCTGAAATGGACGCCCGCATCAACACTGAGGGCTCAGATAAGCGCTGGTGGGACTACCGGGATCTGTTCAACACGCACTCTGCTCGCCGTCGTATGATTTGCGTCGTCGGCATGGCCTGGTTCGGACAGTACTCTGGCAATGCCCTCGTCAGCTACTATTTCCCAGTCATTGTGCAGCAGATTGGTATCGAGGATCCACACACCCAGCTGCTCATGAACGCGCTCAACCCTGTCGTTTCATGGTTCGCGGCCATTTTCGGAGCCATACTCCTTGACAAGGTCGGCCGTCGTCCGTTCCTTATGAGTGGTGTGCTTGGTATGTGCTTCTGCTTGGCCATTGTCACTGGCTGCACGAAGCTTTCCGTAGTGGACGCCAACAAGTCCGCCGGCTACGCTGGCATCTTCTTCATTTACCTCTTCAGCGTCATCTTCTCGTTCTGCCTCGTGCCATTACTCCCCTTTTACATCGCCGAGACCCTCCCCACTGAGTCGCGTGCCAAGGGAACCGCCATTGGACAGGTTGTCGGATCTGCTGCGTCCATCTTGGGCCAGTACACCAGTGGTGTGGCCATTGCTCAGATCGGATACTACTACTATCTGGTTTTTATCGCTTGGGATTTGGTCGAGTTCTTCATCATCTACTTCTTCTTTGTTGAGACCAAGGGCCGCACTCTTGAGGAGATGAACGAGGTCTTTGAGGCCCCGAACCCCGTCAAGAAGTCGCTGGAGAAGCGGTCGGAGGCTGTTGTCAGGAGGACCATTTTGGGCAGAGACACGAGCGAGGAGGTATGAACCTGTCTCTAAGACAGCTGCCCATACAGTTTATACTTATATAGTTATTTCACTTCTCACCCAGAAATTGGTGTTTACACCTTGGTACTTAATTAGCTTCAATTCATGAGAGGAAATGATACCACAAGATGCAACTACTACTCCGTACTTGGGCGTGAATATGAATCAATCCATTTAACTGTTAGAAACTACATATTTGCCCTCAGACCCCCCCTTTCCAGTATCCCATAGGTATTCCGAACCATTACGCCAAATCGCTATCGATACACACATTATTCAATTCAAACATTCGTATTATCCTATCATTTCGTCTGTCCACGTAAAAATGCGATCAAATGCCTCCAGGTTGACCACTGTCGGCATGTTGTAAGCATCATCCGCACCCAAATCATAAATCGATGGGGGGTTGACTGAGCTCGCTCTGAAGATCTCCGGCATGGGCGGGCTCGCAAATGACATTGGCGGCGCTCCATCCTCTTGTAATGCAACTGAGCGCACATTGATCGGAGAACCTGATCTCCAAGCGGCGTTGATGCGGTCGGCGAATTGCCCTGCCAAGTTCTCCGTGGACAGGGACATGCCTCCAGCTTTCCACCGTTTGGATGCTTCGCGAAGGCCTTGGAGCAGGGCTTCAAAATTGGGGTCAACAAGAGTCCCAAAATGCTTCGAGTCGGCGAGAAGCACCCGCGCGGCGATGAACATGCAGAAGCTAAAGGTAGCTGGAATGACGACGGTGGTGTTGGAGATGAATTTCGCAGCAATCGTGGCTATTTCTCCCGCTGCCACAACGCAAGTCTTGGCTGCGTTTAGGGAGGGCAGTCGATGTCGGAATTTGGCGTCTGGGTAGGCAATGTTTTGATGTAGCATGATGACGCTGGTGTTGTGCGTGATATGGGCCAAGGTCAGGTTTTCGTCCATTTTGCCTGTAGCATCGATGCCGGCGACCTGCCACCGCGTTGGTAGGAATGTCTTCCATCTAACAAGCATAGCATCCAGCGCTTGAAACCTCTCAAACCACCGGCGGAGGCCATCGCTGGTGGAGATGTCGACAGATTCTTGCAGAAGAAAGGTGGCGACGCGGCAAAGGCATTCGGTAGCCTCAATGAGATAAGCAAATCCTCCCAAGGCATCGGTCTCATCCACTGGGTCAACACTGTGACTAGCGATGTTGAAATATCGACCTTTCTTTTCCACCCGGTCCCTCCAGAAACACCCTTCAACAGGGAGTCGTCTCTTGACATCCGTACTTGTTAGACTGGTGTTCCAGCCTGTTGAGACGGAGCAGAACCGGTCCATGAGGAAAATGCACCAGAAGATCCTCCGCAGCGACTCTGACTCGGTCCAGTTCTTGGCTGGTGGGAGAAAGCCGATCCTATTCAGCAGCTTGTTCTCAACAGCGTTTTCTTCCTCGACAGCAAGGCCGAGCTGCTCCACTATTCGAGTCGCCGATGCCACGATCGACCAACTTCTCGGACCTCTGCCATTGCCAATTGTGTTGAAGGCAAGTATGATGCATGCCTGTAGACTCTCCACTGAGAACCGATCCATGCAGGCTAAAACGACGGCATCGTGGCAGCGCGAGTGATACCAGTCTTTGGTCTGATGATCGACATTGTAGAACTTGATGGTTGCTGCTGTGATGGCTTGCAGCACGATTTCTGATGGCGGAGCATCACCCGATTGCATGCCGGCATGAAAGCTGGTCTGATGAAGGATGGGTATCCAGGGATGGATTTTGGCAAAGTAGATGTCGACAAGCTCGCTAAGCATAGATGGCGGAGGGAGGAATTGAGGGTCGGCGTTTGATCCACGCGCCATAGGAGACTGATCGGCCACACTGTTGCTCATATTATTGTTATTGTGGTTGATCACAGGCGCAGGCGCCGAAGCCGCAGACGACTGTCCCGATGAGCCCTGTCGAGGTCGTTTGCGCGGATTGAGCAGCTGCTGGCGAACAGCACGCAGACTCTCTTCCAGATTGGCTTGACTGGCCGCTCCATTTGCCAGGTTGGGCGCAAAGAGAAGCGATTGTCCCAGCACAAGGGCCTCAAGCGTGTCCATGCGCTTCACCAGCGACTCGATATATCCCGGTTTGGCGCCGCGGCGCTGGCCTTCTTCGTAAATGCAAACACTGTTGCTAGCCACGCATGAGCGGCAAGGATCCTCGCGGGAGCACTTCTGCTTCTTGCGACGACATGTTGTACAGGCCCCGCCATGGACGATGCCGTCCTCCTGGTCTAGAGATCCGGGTGGCTCCTCGCTGGCCATTGCGAAACTGTCGTCTTGGACGCTGAATGAATTATGCGGAATTCTCTATCACCTGGATTGGAACGGCCATAGTATCGGTTCACTCCTGAGTACGTGATATATGGAAAACACCAGCAAGTCGAGGCAGTGCCATGATGTTAACGAATTGTAGTGACGCTGACAAGGCCGCTTCTAGACGACGCCTTGCTTAGCTCGACTGGCCCAATCACGTGCTATTTTTGGCCAAACTTTGCGTATTAATGCTTCGTATTAGACCGTATTAGGAAACGGGTGTTGTTGGGGCGTGGCATCCAGGATGAAGCAAGCCATGGTTAATTTTTCAGTTTTCGTCAGCCACCGCCCTGAGACAACGACTAGTAGGAGCAGATGACTAAACGTTCTCGAAATTCGCACCTACTATTCCGAAAAGCATAGTAGTAGTACTATTGCTCATCCAATGAAACCATGAGGTCATGTCAGAACCTTAGGTTGGTAGATCTCTGGGCGCTATTGTGAGCCCAAAGGAGCATCCAAGTCGGCAACGCCGAGTTGCCGTTGGCATGCTAATATGTGTGTGTCTCATCTCATCGACAATGTATGTCGAACAGCTACTCCGTACTTTGTTCGTGAAAGTTCTTGCGGAGTACGAAGTAGTACTGCTTCGTAGTGTAAGGGTTGTTCAGGGATTGTGAGCTGTCACTAGCAATCATCTTACCAGCCCCCAAATGCGACAGCCTACTACGAAGTACTACTAGGACAAACCAAGCATGAATCAGCTCATGGCAGGCTTCAAAGGTGCCGACAATACCGACCGTTTGCAGGCTAGTTCCGCCTTGGCTCCCATGCCGACGCGGCTTGACTCATGCACATGCAGGCGGCTGCAGCCCGTTTTGCACCCGGTAATCGCAATCGGATTCATGGTCCTAGTCAGGAATTGTACCTTGAGGTTTGTTTTGAACTGTTATAAATGCTTGGCGTCAGACCGAGCAAGTTGACAAAGATATATCATGAAGCATTAACCCCGATCTTTCGGAGATTATGAGAGCTCCTCCACAAGACTCTTCGCTTTTGGACTGTCATGGAGACTAGGGCCATAGGGTGCCGCCGCACTGGTTCTTGGATGGACGGAATTCAGCCGCACTGTTGAGCAAGCGCCACACCTTCAAGCTTCTTACAATGTCACATCTCATTCGGTTAACGGTCCGCTCTCGGCAGCATTCTCAGGGGCCTGGATACGTATGCGATAGTAATCAATCGATCGGCTTTTGTTGGTCACACCCTTTCGGTGATAACAACGTATGAGCGTGGCGTCGTATCGAACATTAGTACGGAGTACGGAGTAGTATTTGGCTTGGCCCTCGTCGTTGACGCTGACTATGATTCGGGAAGAGGGCGAACAATGCCGAGAAGGACCCGGATCTTCATCTTGAAAGCCTAAAGTGCCGCCAGGGATATAGATTGATAATGTGGCATATACGACGAGAACCGTTCCTAGTTCAAGGGAGGAGCGGTTCCGGTTGACGGATCAAAAGGTGGCCGCGCCTAACTGTCAGGGCTCAGGCTTGAATGGAATTGTGTCAGCGTGGCTGACGACCACACGAATATAATCGCTTCTATTCTTGACACCTAGTCGTAATCCGCCTGATATTATGGGGAAAACACCTGCTCATAGTACTCGTAGTTCGTATCAAGTGCTGCGATATGTTCCGACGTACGGAGTACCATCACACAAGCTCCTGGAGAACGAATGCGAACTATGGAGCACTACTCGTAGAGTGACGAAATCCCCCTCCCCCAGTATTGTGCCACAAACGACCAGACCTGCTAGAACCAACATTGGGCCACTGCTGCTCTATATTCCATTGAGGTTGTCAGACAATTGATCCTGCAATGATACGCTGACGACAGCGCAGCCTGCCCCTTGGAGGCCTTCGTGTTCTCCGCGACCCATGTGGCTTAGGTCACCGATTCTCATTCCCCATATTCAGGGGTGTGTCAAATAGCTCACCCTTCACTCTCTGCACTGTGAGTGAATATGATCCCTGGGCAAGTCTTTTGCTGTTCGTGTTGCTAGTACTTTGGTTGGGCTGAGACAAGGCGTTCGTACCGCAGGGGTTGTGCTGGCCTAGTTGGGGTTTAAAAAAAATTACAGCAAATAATAGTTCAGCAATAGTTGTCATGCTGGTGTGGCCGTCGGAACTTGCGTTGATTTGATCTCGAGCTCATGCTTGACTTGACTTGACTTGAAGAATCTAGCGCATGCCCAGGTGACTATAACTAAGCTGGGCGGCGTCAACTTTATTAGGAGCTACTTGAATCCTTACTGCTCATTCGTACGGATTACGGAGTACAGAGGCATATCCCAAACCCCACAAACGGCGCGCGGATCCGATGGTTCGCTGTTCACTCTAATATATTTTAGCCTCCTCAAAAATCCGACACTCATACGCCATCGCCGCGAACGCCCCGATATCCCCGGTTGTGGCGCTGGACTGGTAGACATTTGGCGTAATCTGGATTGCACTATGCAGACTGTCGTAACGCATCTAGGTAACAGTGATCCAATGTCCTTGCTATAGCCGCCTTGGATTGTGTGTACCATTCCATTGTTCATCTAGGAAGTAGTAGATAGCATGGCTCGTCTCCACCATGTTGAATGGATTCCCTGAAGTAGGGAACGTGCTGGTAAGTCAACCGGAAGCTTTCAACATGTTTCAATGGGGGATATATGGAGAGGTCATTAATTCACATAGTTGATGGGTGTTTTCAAGATCTCCGGCTTTCTCTATAAAGCTTATCGTGTAAAGCCATCACCGATCTGTGTGGTGGAAGTCCATTTACAGCCAACATCTCCAATCAGCCCAGGTTGGTTGTCATTATCACTGCCGCAGTTTTCTGGACACATCCTGGCCCCAATGGGTTTACTGCTTCCTAGACTTCCACTTCATTGTTGATTGTAGCTCTGGTCTCAACCCGAACTGCTGAATTGACAAGTTCTGTTGCTTAATTTAAACACATCCGAAAGTTCCTTCTCTTCAATGTGTGAGATGAAATGACCAAATTCGGACTATTCGGGAGATGATGACACCCTGTAACATTTGTAAATACACTTCGAACAATTCACTAATTGAAGCGGCCCGAGGGACGATCCATTGACTCAACACATTGGGGACTAGACGCTCTACAAGTTTAATCTTTCCCTCATACCAACATCACTGTCTGTTGTAACTACTTCGTATTGAGTACACTTGCTGCTAACCTAACACCAAACTTGCCTATGCATTTAAGCCACGCACTAAGTTGCGTTATTCATTATGGGGTTCCGAACAGGCAGCAACATCTCAATCAACACCCACATTATACCATCCACTTCATTGTATTGCCCTCAGGTAAAATGGCAACGCAAAGCCTGTATTCATCCTTGCCTGTTGGGGTCGGAGAAATCCGTGTCCTGACAATCCTTCCAGGTGATTGGGCTGCTGCAATCCACTGCGAACTCAGCGTCGTGTCGCTCAGTGTCGCTCCCGAATTTACCGCCCTCTCCTACGCCTGGGGTGTGCCAATTTTTGATGGTACTTTATATATCAATGGCCAGGAGCAGCGCATCGGACGCAGTTTGGAGACGGCTCTTCGTTACTATCGTCGAGCTGGTTGGCGTATGCCACTATGGGCTGATGCCGTCTGCATTAACCAGGGCGACGTCCTAGAGCGCTCTGCCCAGGTTGCTATCATGGATCGTATCTACTCGTCAGCCGGCACAGTGTTCGTGGTCCTTGGGGCTGGCGCCGACTTGGCTGCCGATGACTACTTTCAGAAAGTCAGGGCGCTACAGAATTTCCGCTTTAGCACATACAACCTGAGGAAGTCCGAAGCGATCTTGCCCCCAGGATGGGAGCAAGGTAACTCGCAAGGGGCGCCTGACGACGAGGAGACCTCGTTTCTCTTTAATTTCCTGGAAAGGGCCGCCACTCTGAAATGCTTTGATCACCTAGGTGATGTCGGTCGATGGGGAGCTGTGTCCAGAGAATCGGAAGAGTCAGAATATCCTTGGCAAACTCTGGTCCAAATCCTGGAAGCTTTCACCAAGGAAGCATGGTGGACTCGGATATGGACTCTTCAGGAGAGCGTGGTCGGTGTTAAGCCCACTTTCGTATATCGAACGGCTGTAGCACCATGGGTCATGTTAGAAGAGGCGGCGAGCATCATAGGCGCTCACATTACGGATTGTTGTACCCCATATTTGGCCAACGAGGCTCCGCCAAGGTATGCCGCTGCCGTGAGGAGGCTCATCACCCACATCAACAGCATTAAAAAGACACGTGGTGTTTATGCTAGAACGCACGAGGGAATCGAGGCTGAACAGCTTAGTCTTACCCAACTCTTCCCAAAAAAGGACTTTCAGGGTTCGGCCGTCACTGAGATTACTGGGAGCCTAGGGTCGAATTTGCTCTATAAATATCTCTGGATGCACTATAGGCGAGAGGCTAGCGACTCGCGTGATAAAATTTACGCCCTTCTATCCCTTACAAAGCTGGGGGATACACCCTCTTGCATCTATCCTGACTATAGCAAGAGACAAGAAGACGTCTATATCAACACGGCAAGGGTGGTTATCCAGGACTCTGGCTCACTCGATCTTTTGTCTGCAGCTGGGAGGCTCCGGAGTGACAATTTCCCTTCCTGGGTACCAGACTGGTCTATTATGGGTGGTTCTGACGAAAATACCACTCAGACAAGTGCTTTGTTGTTGTATAACGCCAGCTTACAGACAAAAGCCGAGGTGAGTTTTCACGAAAGCAACCATTCACTGCTTAGTGCAGAAGGGGTAATCTTGGACAATATCGGAGTACTTGGCCAAGGAGCCATCTCTGAGAGGCAGGATGGTGGAGATATATGGCAAGCAATCTTTGAGTGGATGCAAATTGCATACACCCATTCACCGAGTACGAAATGGGTCGACTTCTGTAGAACGATCTGCACCGGCTTGATTATGTGGCCTCGAGACCTAGTCTTCCGTCGGATGGGCCCCCTAACTGCAGAAATGATACAATCTCAGCCACCCCGTCGCGATCCTGCCTCTGGGAATTACACCCAGGATATCCCTGCGGGGGAACTTATACAGTCGTTGGTAGAGCAGATGAAGACTTGTTTCTCAGCGTGGTATCTACTTCTATGGAGACAGGCAGAGCGAGGTATGGTCGGGATGGCGCCACCTCCGACGATGGAAGACCATATAAAAATTACGACAGCCTTCAGAAGGTTTGTGGTGTCGTCGTCAGGGTATATCGGGCTCGTCCCTTCCAATTCAGAAAAGGGGGATTGTATTATATTCTTCAAAGGCTGTCGTTTCCCTTGCGTGGTGAGGCCAACCTCCAGACTAGATGACAAGAAACCTCGGTATAAAATAGTCGGCGACTGCTATATTGATGGGTTCATGGATGGCCAGATTAATGATCATGCCTCAAGCAAAAGAGGAGACAGGAATTTTGATTGGAAGACCATCACCTTATGCTAATTCTATTTCTTTGTCTTCCATTGCGTACAGAGTAGAGCATAACCTTACAATAGAGGACGCAGATAGATAGCTCTTATTCACATCTGACTGCATCCGCTGGTCTCAGGGGATATCATACCTGTTGTATAAACCTGGATATTACCATCTCCCTGAATCTGGTTCAATACAAATGGTACATGCATTCTTACAATGCCACAGACTCCCTAAATATCGTCTTCATAAATCTGTGTTTGGTTAGTGGTTGTTACCCCACGACCTTCTCGAATCACTTACGACTCAGAATACCGGTCACCCGGAAGCTTCGTTTCCTCGGCGTACCGTCTCAACTCTTTTAGTTCATCGTCCGTTAACTTGAGGTCGCCAGCTTTGACATTTTCTTCCAGATACTTAATCCTTCTCGTCCCAGGAATTGCGATGACGATGTTACTTTGAGCCTCTACCCAGGCGATACACACCTGCCCTGGACTAGCGTTGTGCTGCTGAGCGACAGTCTTGACCTTATCCACAAGACTCAGGATCTTGGGAAAGTTTTCTTTCTGGTAATTAGGCAATGAGCGACGGAAATCATTTTCCGGGAAGTCATCAAACGACTTGATCTCGCCGGTAAGCATGCCGCGTCCCATGGGGCTGTAGGCGATGATTGCAATGCCCAATTCGTGACATGTATTCAAGATGTCTAACTGAGGGGATTCGATATCAAGGCAAAAGAGGTTGTATTCAACTTGGTAGGCTGTAATGGGGTGGACGGCGTGAGCACGTCGGATAGTGTTGGCCGAGCATTCCGACAGACCCAGATATCGAATCTTGCCCTCCCTAAAAAGATGGTAAGCATCAAGGAGCCCATCACCCTTTAATTATGGAAGTACTCACTTCTTTAGTTCAACCATAGCTTCGATTGTCTTCTCAATTGGTGTCTTGTCGTCCACGCGGTGGGCGTAGTAAAGGTCGATCGTTTCAACCCCCATTCTTTTCAGACTCCTATCGCAGGCGGCCCGGACATGCTCGGGATCAGTTCGAATAGTTGGCCCGCTCTCTTCATATACCAGACCAAACTTGGTGGCGATAAATATGTCGGATCTCTTACCGGTTTTCTTGAACCAGTCGCCGATCCGATCTTCACTGTCGAGATAGGCATCCGCAGTGTCCCAAAAGTGCTCACCAAGCTCGTGAGCTCTGTCAAGAAACTGGAGTTTCTCATCAGTACTGTCTTTTTGACCATAGATACCACCCAGGCTCATTAGGCCCAGGCCAATAGCAGTGACAGGCGGGCCATTGCGTCCGAGGCGTCGAGTCGGAAGAGCCATGCTATAAATCGTAGACAGTAATACTTGATATATCCTTTTTACAAATCTATGGCTTTGAAATGAAAGAGTGCTTTTAGAGGATTGGAGAATGCCAGGTAGAGCATTTTATATCATCCTATTCTTCGTAGAGGCTCAAGTACATCTCATATTACATCAATGCCCAAGCTCATTCCCGCCACTGACCTGAGATCTGTGAGTGGTCAAACTATGCCACAGCAACTTTACCTACGTCACAACATGGGGAAATTTCCGAAAAGCAATAAATGCCGCAATAATGACGAGATATCGACGATTGGATCTCTATTTACAAAACGGAGTTAACAACCTTTGGAATGGCCATCTCCCTTCGATTAATGGTCAGGGGGGCATGGGTCGGACTGGGTCCTCCGCTCCGTACTCCGCATAGAGCTTTCCATCTCCGAGCCCGAACTCTCTTTAGATATCTAGTTGGTACTTTGTGATCAGCACATTAGAAACTCATGAGTAAGAACTGTTGTTCCATTCCGGCTTTAGTGGTCTTGGGGACTGAGGACTACGACGTCATAGTAGCAAGACCTTGTGCCACGTGACCATCTATGGACAGGAAAAGACCACCATCCTTCGTTCCGCTTCTACCTATCGAATTAGAACTTTCATCCCACTGGGTCCTATCAGGACCTCGGTAACCTTGGCGGTCGACGTAATCCGCAGTATCGCATGACTTTGCGAGATTTGTGACATCGGATTCTTGGAGGGTTTCCGAATGGATGCTCCTGATAAGGATGCAGCAATCCGCAAATTTCACCGGAAGGTTAAGACCGGATGCCTGACCTGCAAGTACGATCTTTGCGAATATGGCGCGTCACAGTTGCAAGCACGACTAACTGGCTCCCTACAGAAAGCGGCGAGTTAAATGTGATGAGGGAAAACCAGCCTGTCAGAGGTGTCTCTCAACTGGTCGTTTCTGCGATGGCTATGGCATATGGGGCGGCGGCAGCGGCTCCGTTTCCTCGGCATCGGGGCGGGCCGTTATCCCCGTTGTCTCCGCTCCTGCAACCCACACGGAGTTTTCGGCTGATCTTGGATCACTAAATTTTATCAGGTTATCCCATGTGTTAGGGATTGCAGGAAAGCCTGAGGGGATTGGCTTCGAGTTCTTTCGGCGGTACACCATCGTCAAGCTCCCAGGGCTCTTTGACTCTTACTTCTGGGATTCTCTAGTGCTCCAGGCCGGTTCTCAGGAGCCAGCAGTCCTGCATGCCATCACTGCGCTGGGCGCTGCACATAGGAACGAGGAGCAAATGGCCTTGACGGAATACAACAAGGCCATAGGTCATCTACGCAGGCAGCTGAAGCGCTTGGACAGAGATACACGCCGCATCGCGCTCATTACCTGCATGCTGTTTGTCTGCCTCGAACTGCTAAGAGGCGGGTTCAAGACTGGGCATACGCACCTTAGCAATGGTCTGCAACTCCTCCGGGAGATTCAGAAACGCGACGGCCATACTCCGTCTAATGGGGCTATTGTCCTACGATCCAATCACCGGTCGGTTGAAGATGCCATTGCCGAGGTCTTTTCACGGCTAAATTTGCAAGTTGCCCTATTCGGACAAATGTCGCCATGTTGCTTTCAAGTGGGAGAGAACCTATCAACTAAGCTGCCATACGATGTGCCATCAAGCTTTCAAACATTTCGTGATGCGCGACTACATCTTGACGTCCTTATCAACGGGGCATACACCCTTACGCAACAGACCAGCGGGCCTGCCACATGGCAAGGCGTCATCCCAGATATACACTATCAGCGTAGAAACCACCTTCAATCCTCTCTTGCTGAGTGGTTGCGAGCTTTTGATTCGAGTTGCATGAAAATGTCTCTGACAGCCAATCTTCGAACCATGTTCGGCATGCCTCTCTTACGTCTTTACCATATCATGGCGAAAATAATGGTCGCAACGTCCCTGCGTGGTATAGATGAGATGATATATGACTCACATTTACAGGATTTTTCTTCTCTTCTCGGGCAAGCGGTCGGGCTGTGGAACTCGATGCGCGAGGCAGTGAAGAAGAGTCATGGATCTCCGATGCCGCGCATCAGTTTCATAGCGGACATGGGCTTTATCCCACCGTTATACTATTCAATCCTCAAATGTCGCTCGCCCAAACTTCGTCGAATAGCAATCGACCTATTAATGTCAGCACCATTCAGAGAAGGACTCTGGGACGGGCCCTTAGTCGCTCGAATGGCTCGGTACATCATAGACATGGAAGAAGGAAGCCTCTACGAGAGCATTGACATATCGCCTAGCTGCGATATTCTAGATCCGCCCAAGGCCGAGCCAATGGATAGTGTGCCTATAGTGCCGGCTTCAAACCGTATCAACGTTGTTAACTTGGCGCTGCCTGACAGCGTAGGCGACAAGGCAACCTTGACCTGCAGGCGTTATCACGAGAACGGTTTCTGGGAGACAAACGAAGTCCAATTTGAAGTCACATTCCAAAATCATGAGAGTTCTCATTTTTGGTACTGTGGTGAGGATTTATATTCTAAATGAATGCTGATATGACATCCACCTTCGATATCTACCGTAGTACGAAATCCCCCGCCCCTTTCACACGCAAACTCGCAGAGTGAATTTCCATGCATGTGCAGATCAAGCGTAATTCCGCCTCTCGCATGCTAATACCTTGAACCTATCACGTCTGTCAAGGGTTGTGCGTTCACCAAGATGTCCAAGCATCAGGGCCAGAAATTGATAAACTGTCTCGCGCCGACCTGGACCATCTTGAATGACCCAATCCGACACGTCTTCCTCCCAAACCTCTGTAAAGATGCTAAGTTGGGAGTAAAAGACAATCCGGTCATTCCTTGGAGCCGAAGGCCTTGAACTTCTTCTGCGGCGTTTCACGCCGTGGTCGACGAACCAAATAGTTCGATCGCTCGATTCAGTCAATAGATTTACCATGCTATCAAATGAGTCGTAAGTTAGTTTTATATATTCTGGTGACGGGATCGGTCGGAAGGTCATAACATCCATCATTATAGGTTCGTAATCGATTGCAATGTTGCGTCCTAGGAAACCGAGTTGCGGAAGGGTAGGGGGTAGGTATCCATTGGCTGGCAAAAGCAGTTCGTTGGGGCATAGTTGGGAAAGCCAACTAAAATTTCTAGCATAGATAGGCTTAAGATAGGTTAGATCTTCATGGGGTCGGATTGTAATGCAGTTTGTCTTGCCATTGGTATCAACGTATGAAGCAGTGTGAATGACACCTCGCTGATTAGAGTGACTGCCTGGCAAAGGCCGTCGCTGCGGCAGGTCTACACGTGGCATTTCTCGCCACCAATCCCTCCACTTGAAATGATTCTCCATTACTTTTCGTGACTCACGACATGCTGTCCAAAGCTCACTGTCCCGGAGATACATGGGTTCGAGGCCGACAGGGTCTGTTATATGTGGAACAGCAAGCTTCCATCCATGATTGAGCTGCCCATTAGCACCGAATCTTAGGATGCCCCCAGTCACACATTCAGCTGATGGTGTGGCTTCAGGCACGACCAAGAAACAATGCGCATGTCGTTGATCACAGTCTGACTGAACTGCCAACTTCCAGATCGCGATTCGAAGGTCCATAGGGAGCTCTTGAAAAAGCGTGAAAGTGTCTGAAGGCATGATTTATGAGTACCGTTGTAATGTGTCAAATGTGTTCCGCGTGTACCGTAATTCAGGCAGCTTGAAGTGGCTGATGTGTGTATCAGAATGTAATATGAGACTCTCGATTTGAAGAGCTACAACCATATCGAGCAGCTACGTATTAATATACTGACGAAATTTTGCATTGAATAACATGTTTTTGAAGGAGGTGTTTGTTCAATTCGGAACAGTGAAGGTCAAATTTTGTTCAATAAAGAGTATGTGATGAACATCGCATCTTTAATGCTTGGGACAAAGCGTTGGCAAGGGGGATTCAAGAAGAACCAAATGCCCTTTTTTCACCAGACAGAATCCATTGATCAATGATGGCTTTATCTTACTGGTGTTTTTCTAGTCATTCTCACATACTGATGTAAAAATATCACGCGATCTCCCTGCCAGTTTATTGAATGCTTATGTATAGGCGTTTGAGGCATATTGTCACATATACATGAGCTTATCATCGCTGACCTGTCGCATTTTGCTCAGTCACAGTGCAGGTAGATATTTATAGATGTCTTTCATTCCCCGTACAGCAAAGGCTCCCCCCGTAGAGACGACCCAGCTTCGTGGGGAATCTGGGGATGATCACTGATCAGATAATGCGATATTGTCACAACAGCAATCACAGCATGCAATTGCAACACAAAGCACAAAGAATAAAACACTTGAATATTGTTCAATGGGCCACTCTATATCCCGTGGACCTCATCACTGCATATTTTTGGTAAAATCGCTCCTCTACTATTACGAAAGAGTAAGCTCCAAAAGGGATTCTTCGTTTGGGCTGATGACTAGAGGCGATCATAAGCCATTCCGGGGCCAAAATTTTGATTTTTCCAGTCAAACCTAGTATGTCTATTCCATTCATCTGTGAGATTAAGAGAGTATTACCACCAATGCCAGGTAGCTATTTATTCGCGAGCCTCCTGGTGTTGGTCATAGATAATGATTGAGTGGCGCTCGTTTGTGTTGCCGCTAATTTTAACATTTCAGGGGTATGACTGCATTCAAATTACTAGCACTGCACCTCCTCGGGTCTGGAACCGCACAATCCCATTGCAATCAATGCTGAGTGTCTGATTACATTGGTCAAGGACATGGCCTTGCTCTTCGCATGATGCCCCAACCATGCCATGGTGATGGAGTTGGGCGACATTAGGCCCATGGTCGCGTGCCCAAGACCACGCGCCATGACAATGCGACGTAAGGGAGACGAGAACACGAGATGAAAGAGCCACAGCATTAGGTTTGACAATTCATAAGAAGTTAACGCACGTCGGAATTCTCTAAGCACCCTTGAAGAATATCATATTTTCTTCTCATCACACCATTCTGGATGTGGTCAGTAACCGTTCCGTCATGGCAGCTCTCAGCAAAATACTCACAGCGTCTGGCCTTTTATTGCACGGAATCCTCGCCGTCGTACAGGCTCAAGACAGTCACAACAATGGTGCCTTCGATCCACTGAGCTACGTTGACTTGCTCATCGGTAGCAGTCAGGGTGGGAATGTTTTCCCTGGAGCAACGCTGCCATATGGCATGGCCAAGGCTGTGGCCGATACGAACAGTAGCAGCAACCAAGGTGGCTTCACTCTCGACGGTTCGCCTGTTACTGGCTTCAGCGTCATGCACGACTCGGGAACTGGAGGTTCGCCATCGCTGGGAAACTTCCCACTGTTCGCTTATAGTTCGTGCAAGGGTGGCGAGGTTGATGGATGTGAATTCCCCAAGAATGATCGCGTGAAGTATGGAGGCTTTGCCAATGAGAGCGTTGTGGCAAAGCCAGGGTTCTTCGGCATCTCCCTCAACAGCGGACTGAGGGTGGAAATGACAACGACACAACACGTAGCGCTGTTCAAGTTCACTTTCCCCGGTGCCAGTGCCTATGACAAGCCGCTCATTTTGCAGGATCTGTCGGATCTGTCCAACTCGCGCCAGGACAATGCCACTATAAACGTCGATTCGAAGACGGGTCGCATCACCGGAGATGCTCTATTCCTCCCCAGCTTCGGTAGTGGGAGATACAGGCTGTACTTCTGTACCGACTTCACAGGCGCCGACATCTATGACAATGGCATCTTTGTGAACAGTCGTGCCAGTGCTGATGTTAAGGATCTGAAGATATCGCGCTCCATCAACGGATACCCACTGCCTGGTGGTGCTTTTATTCGTTTCACCAGCGCCCAGAAGCCTATATATGCTCGAACTGGCATCAGTTTCGTCAGCAATAAACAGGCATGCTCCAACGCCGAGAGGGAGATCACTGAATGGAGCCTAGAGAAATATACCCGGGAGGCTGCGGACATGTGGCGTGAAAAACTTTCCCCCATCAAAGTCAGCACTGGCAACGGTGTGAGCACGGATTTGCTGAAGTCGTTCTACTCTGGTATTTACCGTACCATGGTCAACCCTCAAAACTATACGGGGGAGAACCCCTTGTGGAATGACAGTGAGCCCTACTTCGACTCTTTCTACTGTATATGGGACCTGTTCCGCTCGCAGATGCCATTTTTGACCATTCTGGACCCAGTTGCCCTCGCGCAACAGATCCGCTCCCTGATTTCGATCTACGAGCATGAAGGTTGGCTGCCTGACTGTCGCATGAGCTTGTGCAAGGGCTTTACCCAAGGTGGCTCGAATGCTGACAACATCTTCGCTGATGCCTTCCTCAAGGGAATCAAGGATGGCATTGACTGGCAGAAGGGCTACGAGGCTGTCATCAAAGATGCTGAAGTTGAACCATACGACTGGTCCAACGAAGGTCGTGGTGGTCTTGATTCATGGAAGCGTCTTGGCTATATCCCTATACAGGACTTTGACTATAAGGGATTCGGCACCATGACGCGCACCATTAGCCGAACACTCGAATACAGCTACAACGACTTTTGTATCTCGCAGATTGCAGGTGGCCTGAAGAAGAAAGCTGACCAGGAAAGGTTCATCGAGTCAAGTGGTAACTGGCGCAACTTGTACAAGGCTGATCAGACGTCCAGCTTTGACAATGGCACCAACACGGGCTTCACTGGTTTTTTCCAGGCTAAGTATCTGAACCAGACATGGTTTAATCAGGATTCTTTGAAGTGTAGCAGCTTGGACTCCAGCAGCATCTGCTCGCTGCAGAACTCCGGTGCTGAGACCTTCGAGAGCAGCACTTGGGAGTACGGTTTGTGAGTCATTTCGTGGCCCCTTTATTCCTGAAGCTTACTTTTGCACAAGTGCACATACTAATGTGTCGTGTCTGCAGTTCCGTTCCCCAAGATCAAGCGGGTCTCATACAGCTCTATGGCGGCCCAGACGGATTCGTGCGTCGTCTCGACTATTTGCACGACGCCGAGATCTGCTACATCGGCAATGAACCATCATTCCTCACTGTATTCCTATATCATTACGCCGGCCGGCCAGCGCTATCTGCCAAACGCAGTCACTTCTACATCCCTCGGTTCTTTGCTCCTACGCCGTCTGGCCTTCCTGGCAACGACGACAGCGGTGCCATGGGCAGTTTCGTAGCCTTTAATATGATGGGCCTGTTTCCCAACCCTGGACAAAACGTCTACTTTATTATTCCCCCATACTTTGAATCCATTAGCATCACCAGCCCAGTCACTTGGAAGACAGCTACTATTCGCAACATCAACCTTGATCCAACTTACAAGAATATCTACATCCAGAGCGCCACCCTCGATGGGAAGCCACACAACCATAACTGGATCGACCACTCCTTTTTTCTTGAGGGAAAGGAACTTGTTCTCACCCTTGGTAGCAAGGAAAGCTCTTGGGGGACTAGAGTTGAGGACCTGCCCCCGAGCTTGAGCCCTTATACGAGCTACAATAGCACAGCACCCCATAAGCGCAGTGCTGGCCACTCAGCAAGGACTTATAGGGTGAATGTAGGGTATGAAGGTTTGGGAATGGGGTCACACTGATCAGACCTTGGATTTCTAGAGAAATGTCTTTCCCTCAAGATCTCAGCCATAAATAGGTTTTGAGGTTTTGAAAGAATGCATGAACAATCGCTTCTGCCTCAATGTCTAGGCGTTGATTCCATAATAGGCATTTTTTGCGAGATACTGGAGCCTCCAGTTTCATTGACGGCAACGAGCAGCTGAACCGCAACACTGCATATGGCTGTTTCATATAGTATAAGACCAGGCTAAGTAAACGGATGCATGCCATTTTGTGGACGGTATCGCAGAACCAGTTTCCACTCTTGGGTCACGTTCCGCATCAAGGCTGCCTATCCCACCTCTCCTCTTCAAGATTATCCGAAACTCCAGGGATTGCATTTTCGCACCACACGTTTGCACCAGCCTTGTTAAGCAGAGTTCCGTACTTCATCATCTCCTGCTCGTCGAGATATCCCACAGTGAGATCAATGAATTCATTGTTCTCTCCTCTGTAGATTAAGAAGCCCCCGCAGTTGCTACAGAAGCCACTATCCTTTCCTCGAGAGGCCTGGTAGCATTTCGGCGTATCTTGTGAGTGAAATTTACCATTTTGTTTACGGAACCGATGGAATCTGAGCATAAGCGAGTCAGTAGTCTTCCCGATGCCAGGTACATTGGCAGGATCCAACCTAAGATCAAGTAGAGTTATCTACCCATGTTATATAGATGGCTCCCTTGCAATTACTACAATATGAACTTGACAGACATCTTCCTAATCAACAATATTTTACAAGTCAATCTTGACAGCAATCGTATTCTTCGACATGTATGACGAAACAAAGAGCCACCCTCGCCGCTTCCCTTCCTCTTCTCTGGGATCAATAGCCACTAATATAGCGGTACTTGCAGTGCGAATCCTGCGGCCGTCGTCCTTAAAAATCACGCGCGTCTCCCACTTTTGACCCTTTTCGCTTCCCTGGTCCTCTATCGGCGATGCTTTCCACACGATGATGGGCTCCAATGCCTCGGGCATGCCTTTGCTGGCCGGGAATTCTATTGCCTTGGATGGTCCGCAAACCACAAAGCCGCTGGCATCAATGGTGCTATTGGCGTACGGATCTGAGAAATAGAACGGATTGTCTAATACGGTCTCGAACTCAATCGACTCCTTGACCTAGATCGTTGTGTCTTGTATTTCACCAATATGCAGTCTTCCGCTGCTAGAACTTACCACAAGAACTTCTTTTGGGGTTCTACCACGGCCTAGTCCATTACTGTTGTGAAGTTTGTCCGCTGCGACTGATGCCTCGACGCCTTGGCTGTCGTTATCCGCCAAGCCTGGCCCTGAAAACTCAACGTGGATGACATTGGTCCATTGCGCTCCATGGTATATATCCTCAACGTCTCTCATGCGTCCTTCACTGTAGTAGTGATCATTAGTAACGAAGAAAGAGGTCTAAGATGTTGCGATCACATCATTAGGCGTAGTGATCAGAGGGTGCCAAATCGTCCGGATATGCCGGGCTGTATCGGAGCCGATGACGTGGTGGAAAAGCTCCACAACGGAGTGGGATTTTGGTGCTTGGTAATTGCCATTTTTACCGTAGTGGCTAGGGCTTGGTTTGTGGTTAACGGCGAATATGTAGACTGCTTCTCCATCTCGCTTCTCAGTATCAGATATTACATCAATTCCGTGGGTTGAGAATGGGCCTTTGAAGCCCTCAAGACTGAGATTTCGTGTCTTTAGAGTCTAAGGTGATTGTTCAGATGCAGATCTCATGATCGTTTCGGTGAATCAGCTCATACCTTAGGATCAATAACTTGAAGCCTACCATTCAGCTGGGCAGGGGATGGATCGCTGAAATGCGCAAGTGGGGGGAACCATGAAAGGCGAGTGCCAACAGATGCCTCGCATGCAGTGAAGATAAGGTTACTCGGCTCATGATAATGCAAGTCCTCGCAGTGCGTCGTGTCTTCAATGAACACAAAGTCTCCTGGTGGTACAACAGTGTTGTCGGGTTTTCTGAAGACACCTATAACGCTGATGGTCCGCCGCAGGAAGGATGTGTATACATATGTAATGAGGATAGCAAAGAGTAGAATCGCAATTGGATTCATGAGAGAACGGCGTCCATCCATGCTGATGACAGAAATGAAGCGACAGTATTGCACCAAGGATGAAGTAGACAATGCACAATACCACATACCCTGCCAGCTGAATAGTAAAGCCACCTACTCGGTAGGCCAGGCAGATTGACTGCCAGTCGGCCCGACTTACGTAGTCAACCTATGCCGAGGATAGATCTTTAATGTCATATAACGATTAGCCGAGGCAATAACTTGGACGATTTATTACCAAACTGTGAGGGCATGGCCTGAAATCTAGGGACTGATAAACTGAGTCTTGGCTCGTTGAAAATCATGTCGGGGCTTGGACGTCATTGTCCATTGGCCAATATGAGGTAAACCTTTGGTCACAGATGTAAAGAACGGTATTCACAGTCGTTGAAAAAAAAATCCATGCCCAGGATAACACAATTAGCCTTCACCTTGACACCAGAGCTTTGATCACATCATCCGATGAACCTGGCAACACAGCAGATTATTGTTTCTTATTTGGTTACTCTGAAATGCCTTTACTTCATATTCTTCAACAGATACTTGACGCCAGCAAAGGCCTCCTCTCCGCTGGGCAGGATCTGGTTCGCCGGGAGGACAAAGCCGTATCGGCCCGTATCCCGGAGCTCAGTCGTGAAGGTGTAGTCAGCCCTGACAACGTCATTTACATAGTCGACACTGCTGCCTGTTGCCTGGTAGATGGTCGAGCAGATCGGGCCGTAGCGGTAAGAAACGCCATGAACGGCTCGGATGGCATTGACAGTACCTTGGGCGAGAGACTGCAGCTCATTGTTGTTTGGCGCAACAGCATTGCAAGAGTACCCGTATGCTAGTAGAACTGTCGTTAGCCATGATACGGCTTATTGGTAGGCACGCAGGTAATGGGACTCACGGGTCATGAGGAGTTGGGAGTAAGAGTGGTAGTCGATGAACAGCTTGAGGCCTTGGGCGGTCTTAGTCTTCTGCAGGAAGGCAGACAAGGCCTTGTACTCTGGGGTATCACCAGCAGAAGTGCCCTTGAAGTCGTCTGCACAAGGATTAGTGGAAGCGCCTCCGCCAACCTCCCACTTATATGCCCAGTTTCGGTTGATATCGTGGCCAAGGCATGAGCTGCCGGGGGTGGTCTGACGGTTCTTGCGCCACAGACGATTGGTCGTCTGGGTGTAAATGAAGCCTTCAATCGCGATCAGTACTCGAGCTGTTTCGATGGATCCAGAGTCTGCATGGTGAATTCTTACCATCAGGGTTCACGACTGGGAAGAAATAGAAGTCGTACTTGTCCAGAAAACCGGTGATCTCGGAGTCGGAGCCGTAGCCAGTCAAAAGGGTGTGTCCGATGTACTCAACGACCTTGGCGGTAATCCATTCTCTGGCGTGTACGGTACCGTGGAACACCACGGCGGGCTTGCTACCCTTGCCGCCCTTTCCATACAAGTGAATGCCAGTGATTACGTTTCCTTGCAAGGAGGTTCCAGAGGTGACGATCTCTGAATTGGAAGGATATTGTGACTGGAGCTCCCTGAGCCATCCGAGGTGGTCGTTGTATGCATGATATGCGTTGAACCAGGTGATGTTGGCGAATTCAGCTGTGCAATTGGAGTTAGTACACTGCGGACCTCCTGCTCAATCATATCCCGCATCCTAATAAGACATACCGTCAGAGATGTGGAAGCTGGATTCCTCAGCAATTGAAACACCAAGATCCTCATGCATGACGACGGGTTTCAAGTCACTGGTCTCCTTGTAGAACGCATCCAGCTGCTCCGGGTGAACAACAACATCTGCGTACACACCAGCCTTCTTGGCGCTCTTCCATGTCTGAAGATTCAACCTGTCAATAATATCATTGACCTTTTTGACATTGTTTCCGACAGGCACTCGGAAGACCTTGTATCCGTCATAGGACACTTTCTGGGGCTGGATCACAACGGCCGAAGCAGCAGTCAGGAAGGCCGACAAAATAGCAAGAGACTTCATTGTGGAAGCGTACAGCGTGTTGACGTGTCGATAAGTGCAACCGAACAATTCAACCAAATGTCCATGCCTTCTTATTTATACTCATTTGACGTTTGACCCCCTTGAAGCACCTGTATATAGATATTGAGAACGCTTTACCCACTATGAGAAGGTCGCACTGTATGCATATTGTCAGGGAACTTGACCTTCAATGCACACATGTGATTGCCCCCTAATGGCGCAACTTGCAAGCGAGTGGTGCAACAATGTAACCCTATTAATAACGTTATTCGTATCCTGGCAACCTAAACACCCATAATTGAGGAGTAAAATCCCGATAGCTTATCAGATGATGATTCCACCAGTAACATAACGCATATCCCGCATCGATCTATCCGTGGGGGTGACCCCGATCGTTATGAACTGCCGAATTGGATATGCGCAGCCGAGACAAAGGAGCGTCTGCCTTTCGCATTGACTGACCTGCCATAAAGGATTGGGACTTTTGGGGGCTGTAAACGGCAGCGCAGCTTATCAGGCAATGTAGCACGATGGCGGAATCAATCGCTTCCTGGACTTACTAAGAAATCTGCGTCTAGAACATCGCCGAACGGGGAGATTGCATTGGTTTGTGATGGACCAAACAAATGTCGTTATTGAAGATATGGATGGTCAGTTTGCTACAGATAGCATGTCAGTTCTGGGTTTTTCTCCTGCAAGCATTAGTAAGATGGTTTGGCCGAGAGGCCAATCGTCAACACAGGCATCGTGTTCGCACGCGCAGGCCCAGATTCTTCTTTTGCCAACTTCAGCTCTCATATTTCAATCCTTCTTCATCTTATTATTATATTAGGGTCGAGATTTACAGCTTACGGACCTGCTCATGAGCTGGACTATCAACGGTTTGAGTCACATTGATGTCCGCGAATCCCCTCGTTGTTATTTCGCACATTCAAGTGGTATGATGTCGATGCACTTTACAAAACAACTAATCAGCCATGTTCATCCCATCATTTAATACGCAGGCATTCACCCGATTAATATTCATCTTCGGTCTCATGAAATATGTTAATGTAGCGGCCAAGGTTGACTTATTCTCTTGAGAAAACATGGGCCTGTGTTTTGTCATCTCTGCCTAGTCTCGCTTTTTGCAGCTACAAGTCTGTGACCTTTTACTGTAATGCTTCTATGCATCCATGAGGCGTTGCGAGCGATTCATCGCACCGTACATACATAGATGATTTGTGTGAGTGGGTCGCTATTGGACCTATCTATAGACGACTAACATGCGTTTGATCAGAGGGCATTTTGGTCGCTATGTGATCCCTACTCTTAAAAGTTCCGAAATACTACTGGCTAAGAATGAACCGCGGGATACTAGTATTCATATCCCGGTTTGATGGAGATGATAGCCGTCATACTAAGCATGTTGGTTGGGGCATGATCGTGCCTTGACTATTCATGAATAGCCCGAACTAGCACATCATATTGTTGGTAGTTGGACTGAAGCAAACAATTCTATCTCAGGCTTTTTTATCCCATTCTGAACTTCCTTCCTCCTTTACTGTCATATTTCTAAACCTTTAATGCCGCTAAACCAACGGATTGATTGGACATGATGTCGCAATTGGCCAGTTACTCAAGGTTGGAAAATCATGACGATGAATCGATGAAGCCAAGGCCTGAGGGGAAATGGAACTATACCCAGATGCTATGGAGGGTGTTGATAGATGCCTGTGTCGTCATTCTCGTTGTGGTTCTCATTCACACAGTCGTCTTGCCCGTCTTTGACTCCCCACAGCCAATTGGATATCATCGACTCCCGGCCAGTAAGGTAATGAGCTCTCAATTCTGAGACACAGAAGTCTGACTCTCAGGCGTGTAGAATTACGCCACGCACCTCAAGAAGTTGTGAGATTTGAGGCCAACTGGAAATTTGATTGGGCATCAAATGGTTCCGAGGCTGCTTGGAAGGCTCTGATTCCTAGTAAGTTCTGAAAGCGCGCGTACAGGATATTAAGATCACGGTGTTTCGAGGTTAACCATACATAAATAGAGGGACGGGGCTACGTTCTGGTAGACCATTCATCAAGGGGCAAACTCAAGCCAGGCATTTCCGCGACAGAAACGGCCGATGGATACGCACTGTCGGCGTTTCACCAAGTACACTGCCTGGTAAGCCTTTTCAACATGCTGCCATATTGTAATGAAGAGACTCATTCAATTTCCTAAACCCCAGGCAATGCTCCAAACTGCACTCTACACATTTCGCGACGCCTCGTTACAGGGTCACGGGGCCTCACCAAAGTCGAAAGGCCATGCCAGCCACAAGTTCGAGATGGATCACATTGATCATTGCATTGACTATCTTCGCCAAGCAATCATGTGTGCAGCAGATCCAGCGGTTGAGTCTGCTGTAGTAAGCGAGGATGGGTCGCGCGTAACGGTTGACGGATGGGGATCAGAACACCAATGTCGAAGCTGGGATGAGCTGGTTGCTTTCGCCCTACGCGAGAGATATAGAGATGATCAGGAAATTTTCATCTAAAGATCTATGAGCACCAACTTGGCAGACACTTGGTTGCTTGGACTAGTAGCACAATGATGACAGTATCTCAACCAACGTGCGATACGAGTGCTGGTGTAATGGGGCCGTCGCCGTCCATTCTAAGAGCACTCTATGAAGCATCACCCCCAGCATTCGATGGATGTATTTATTCAATATTAATAGAGTTCTTCTTCGAGGTACTCTAGGTATCTGCATTGGAATTACGTGTTTGCTCTATGCCACTGTTCCCAGGGCTCCCATGGTGATGGTAGAACATGGAGCGTCGTACTCGGAGGGTTTCACAAACTGCGCTTCGGGTTCGTTGTCTTTGCCAAGTATAATGAGCGATTCGGCATTCTGCTCGAAGTTGGGCCAACCGATACTGTTCAGCCCAGACAGCGGGTTGTCAGAAAAGGTATACCAGGCATGCTGCATCAGCTTCGTGAGCTTCCTCTGGTCTGGCGACGCCGGCAGGCCGCTGACGTCCTCTGAAGCACTAAAGATCATATGTAGGTCCACACCATGGTATGCGCCGCTGGTGGAATAGAGACGCGTGTTATCCCAATCGGCGAAGTAGCGATATGCCCAAGAGGGTACGCCATGGTTGCGGCGCGCGTTGGCCTGGAAGGACACAGGACAGGTGAAAGATTCGAGAAGAAATGTCTCCACCTGCAGAAGAGTAGGTATAATTCCGTTGGCAAAAGCGGGAATGCGGTAGTAACCATCCTCGTTGTTATTGTTTCCGAAAAGGATAGGCAGCCTAGCAAAGCTCCCATAATCTGTTCGGTTGATATAGTCGGAAAACACGATTTCGTCATCCGGGACGGGATAGAAGGCTGGAATACCCCTCAATACACTCGTACTTGGTGAAGGCCTGACGGTAGCTGCGGCGGCCTTGAGATCTTTCCAGCTCGCCTTTCGCACGCAAGCCATAACATCGGGAGCTTGGGTACAGTTAACGACAGCGACAACAGTGTTCCAGTTCTTCTCAGGGACGCCAGGTTTGTTGAAAGGAAAGCTCAAGGCGTTTCCAGAAGAGGCGATGATACCATTGACGATAGGGTTCTTCGTATATGCGTAGGGCCAGAAGTCCACTGATGCGCCGCCTGAGGATTGGCCAGAGATGGTGATCTTATTTGGATTACCTCCAAATCGCTTGATGTTATCGCGAATCCACTCGACGGCAGCCCGCTGATCGCGAAGACCGAGATTCTGGGGTTGACCAGGAGCACCTGGGAAGCCAAAGAAATTGATGCGGTAGTTGACCGTGACGACCACGATATCCTCGGCATCCGCAAAATATTTGCCGGTGTAAAAAGGACTGTTCGTATTTCCGATAGAGAATCCTACAGCCGGCTCAGTATAATTCGGACAATGGTTGCCGCCGTTTCAATCCTTACGTCCACCGTAGAAGAAGACCAAGACAGGCTTGCTCGCCTTTACAGAATTCTTGGTCGCTTTAGACCAGATGTTCAGAGTAAGACAATCCTCGCTCTGCGGCGTGCCAGCAGCAGACGAAAAGTAATTGACAATCTGCTGTGCCTGGGGCGTGAAGTCAGGATAATTGACTGGCCTCGACGGGGTAAGCGGACAATCGAATCCAAAGTTGGTGGCCTCGTATGGCTTTGTGTCATTGATCTTCTGTGGTGGCGCGAATCGCAAGTCGCCGATCGGAGGTTTCGCATACGGGATACCCAAGTATTCGATCACACTTGGCGAGTTGGAGGCCAGATGGCCGGTGATAGGGCCATTGGACGTGGACACTGTAATAAACTTGCCAGTGTTACATGTCGTTCCTGGAGCAGCCAAAGCGACGGCAGCTCCAAGGATGAGCGCTGCCCATTCTGTGAAGAAGCGCATGGCGATGACCACGACGATGATGGTTCTTCATAGAAGGTGAGTTTCTGTTGGGTGCCAGCGCACGGAAATACTCAACGTATTCTGACGTATTTTACCCCTGGCTACATCAATGTCGAGGCGCATAACGTGTCCCGAAGCAGAAGGCTGTTCCGGGTTTATCTCCGCCATGTCAACAGCCATACAACGTCTCAGTGACACGAGCTCTACAGCTCCATGGTGATGTGAGAACGATTCGATGGTCACTTTGACGTGCAGTCAGGTTGACAGGGCAACGGGGGCAACAGGGGTTTCGATTTTCTTCAACAGCGCAATTTCCGACGTTACTTACTCGTACGAAGTAGATTCAAGGCTCACCTGATGGATAATACAATACAATAAGAAGTACGGAGTACGGAGTACTCCGTATCTATCTAGTATACACTACTAGGTATGGAGGACCGGGTCTGAAGTGACTCTTTTGTCATTCAAGGAAGAATGCTTGCGATCCATGCAAATGGAAATTGCTCACTAGCCACTCCTCCATATTACTATATTAGAGGCTGGAGTCAACCGTAACTTCGCTTGGCCTTCAGCCTGTCGTCAGCACTACTCTCCATGCTTCGTAATGAGGCCCCAATGAGTGAATGAGTGCCAACACCCTCACCATCCACTCGTAGTATCCTTGGGAGGAAGCCATCTCACATCGACTACGGAGTACGGAGTACGGTAATGGCCCCTCAAACGCTAGCAGCCTCAATACCGGCAAATTCACATCTGCGCGCGCCGATATCTACCTGTCCCATACCATTGGTATGGTCCTCGTACTCGTACCTTTAGATGTTCAAGACTCCACTCTCACGCACCTCATGATCTCCAATACGACGAACGTTAATTTGGCACGATTGCCACTACTGTCACGCTTTCCACAAGCTCGCCTGAACTGGTATAGCCAGTGACATAATCTGCTTCTAATAGTTCAACGACCCTGGCTGATTCAAGAGCGTCAGCGAACAAATACTCCCTCATCTCTAGAGGGAAAAAAAAGATAGGCAGATGTTCGAGGAGACTTCTGCTTTCATCATTATGTTTGGCGCGACTGTCTTGGCGATGTAGGCTGTCACCTTACAGCCCACATACTACTGGTACTTCTTGACTCACCACACTCATATCCCTCATCATCATCATCATCAGGAAATGCTCACCGTCTCTGCTGGCTAAACTGGTGATTGGCGGCCAAGCATGGGGACGAGGGGCATGGGCTTCCCTACGGCTGGGGTGGAAAATCATGGGTGGCAGCTGTACATCACATCTTTGGTCATGATCATTTTAGCTGGTCTGGTCGTAATTGCGAGATGTGCGAGCCGTTTCTATTTCCACAAGTTTGGATGGGACGATACCTTCGTTGCTCTCTCGTTGGTAAGTCTACTTGTTGTCTGCTGGTTCCGATCCGGTGCATCCCACATGTCGGAAGACTGAACTGACTCCGTCTCCGTCTGTCTTAAGGCATTTTCCATTGTCCTTTCTGTGACTATTCAGCTCTCTATACAGAATGGATACGGTATGCATAAAGCCGACCTGACAAAGGAGGAACTTAGAACGGCCCTCAAATTCTTCTTTATTGCACAAACGCCGTACAAGGTGGTTATCTGTCTCAACAAGGTAGCCGCTATTCTGCTGTATATGCGCATCTTCGTGACGACCAACTTCTACATTGCCAGCTACTTGGTAATGGGAATCGTTGTGGCCTGGAGCATTGGCTCAACTGCAGCAACGATCTGGCAATGTGTGCCAATCGCAGGCGCATGGGATAAGTCGATCCAGGCGACTTGCATCAACTCGAACGTCTTCTGGGTGGCTTACGCTGTCATGAACGTTGTAACGGACGTCATGGTTCTAGTACTTCCTATTCCACCAATACTATCACTGTATCTTGGGACCCGTCAAAAAATAATGCTGTGCTGCATCTTCCTAATGGGTGGCTTGTGAGTCTATCCCTCTGGTTCGCGTCGCCATTGCTAATCGTTTCTGTCGTCCCCAGTGTTACCGTGACGTCCATTCTCAGAGCGACGGTGGTGAGGGACTCGATCGAAAACAAGGCAGATATCACATGGAATTTCATCAATCGCGGCATATGGACGCTCATCGAGGCAAACTTGGGCATCATCAGTGCCTGTCTCCCGGTGCTTAAGCAGCCCTTGGCCCGACTATTCCCTAGAATCTTTGGATCGACGCTGAAAGGCTCATCCTACTATACTGATAAAAAGAACAGAAGTGAAGGGGCATTCAATCTTTCAAACCTCCCAGCCCAGGAGTCACACCCTGCCATGTGGCGTGGTACAATTCGCAGCCGCCAGGTCATATCCATCTCTGGTCCCGAGACGCCTGCGAGGAAGAGCGATGAGCAGCTCATCATCGGTGATTTCTTGAAGGACAGCGATGGCGGGTCCGCTAGACAGGGCTTACGCGGCATTTCAAAAACGGTGGAGGTAGTGAGAACTTCATTTCATGAGGATGAACGATAGTAATTAGCAATTATTTGCCAGGCAGATCATCTCCGTCATCCATGCGCCCTTCAGCTGGCCGAGCCCCATCGAGTAATAGCAAGTGAATACGCTGAGGGGGGTAAGCCCATCAACTTTTCCGAGACAAACTGGCAATGCACAGCTTCAGGGATCGGCTCGAGTGAGACTTGGGATTTGTGTTTGTTCTGTGAAAGCATCAGTTATTGTCAACCCACCAAAAGCAGATCTACCAGGTGGAATGTGTCATACCTTGATTACATCTGCAACCTTTGCAATGTCATCCCTTAGCACCTCCCATTGTCCCCATACAATTGAGATATCCCCTGCTGGCAAGTCTTCATACCAGCTTTCCTCCAGTTGAATGGCTGGTGTCAGCCATGGGCTCTCAAGCTTGACTTCAGGATCGTGATTGGCCTCGATAACCCCCCAGGTGTGCTTCAACATGTCTGGCTTGACGAGATCTTTGTCGCTGTTCTCTGTGAATGACGCAGCATCGGTGACAACAGGACCTGACGGCGACACGAGCAACACTCTTCCCAGCCTGTCTCCAGCCGGGAAAGATATGGGGTCAACTTTGGGATGGGGGTGCTTGAAGTGAAGCAAAGACGCAATGATGAGAGTTCCGCCAGCACTATCTCCAAAGAGATCAACCTAAAACTCCGTTAGGCGAGGTAAGTGTCAGTAGTTGGGGAGTAGCATACATCCTCGGTCTTCCGGTCCTTGGTAAGACGCTCAATAAATCGCACTGCCTGGTTAACTTGGGCAGGGTAAGGCTCCTTGCCGCAAACATCTGTTTTCGAGTAAGCATTAGCGACTGTAACCTGGGACCAAAGACCTGGGAAGTTTTCAGGTCGCTCTCTCACCATACGACAAGATGGCCAAAGCAACGTCATCGTCCAGCTCTTTACGGGCTGTATAGACGTCATATGCCATCTTCACTTGCGCCAGAGACGTATAGTGCACAAGCCCGCCACCCGGGATGTACCCAAGCACCTTTTTTGCTGTGAGTGATCCAAACCAGCCGACTGAGCCACCTACAACCTGTTGCTCGATGACTTCGGGCTCTTTGAGCTCAGCAGTCAGCTGCTGGTACTTCTTTATGGTGGGCACATCAAGCGCCAAAAGCTTCCTATGGGAATGGGAAACCGGTTAGATGATAGGCCACTAGAAACTAGACAGTAAAAAGTACCTACATCATGTCTGCCATTTTGATTTGGTGTGGATCTGAGAGACTACTTGTCACCCTGTATATTTGAGAGCTTGGTATGGAGTAGTAGTTTCAAGAGTTCTTGAGGAAGCGAGGATAATTATATACGATGAAGTTCCAACTAGTATCTACGTGAGAGTAGGAATAATGGGACTAGTACTACTCGTAATGCCATGGAATCCTTTAGGATTTAATGCTACCTCTGTCTAATTGGGTTAGCCGACGGACTTTGACATTGTATCCATGGACTTTGAACCTCTGCCGGACTTCAGGATGTCCGTGGACATTTAATTGTTCTGTGGCAACAGCGTTTGCGGAGTACAGGCTGAGGTGAGACATGCCAGGATGCAAGATTACCGCCACGTTGCGTCAAGGTATACTTCGTATAGTTATACCTTACCTAAATATAGTACGGAGTAGTATATCCATTTACTCCCAGACAAAAGATACATAGACATTTCTCTGGGGATGGTTTAATAGGCAGATAATTTTAGAAAACTGTTTGTAGTGATCTCAATATCATTTTATATTTTTAATCCTGTATCAACTTACCAATAATGAACCCAAATAATGCTTATGAGTGCAACATGCGTCGCTGACCAACCTCTTAGTAGTACTCCGTAATATTCCACATTCTGCTCAATTCTTACCGAGTTCAGAAATTAAAAAGAGCATACCTACAGTGTCTTTGGACATATTCTTCTTCAATGAAGCCACGTAATTCAAGGCTCTTTACTGCCCCAACCAGTGACCAATATGGGGATTATGTCTAATAAATAATAGGTAAGTTCTGCTACTGCGGAGTACGTGACGGCGGAATTTGTAGTCGTTCACTGTCGGCAGTCCACCGTTGATCCTCCTCGTACATCTTACTCGTATCTAATTATCCGCAGCATCGGAGTTTTTCACATTGAGGGGCATCGCAGGTCTTGGATTCCATAGTCGGGGATTTCATAGGAGTAAATAGAAACATCAGAATAAGCGATCATGGAAAATACGTCCATGAATTACTAGCCTACGGGTACATGTTAGCTTTCCTTTGAAGTCGACTCCTACACTCGCACCACATACATATATCCCTTCATCTCAACCATGTCCACCTACTCGTAGGTAATTTATTCACAATCAAATGAGCCATCTGAGTGCACTGGATGTCCCGGTTATTGTAGGCTCAAGTAATCCCGCACATCAAATGATGGTCAATGTCCGAGATCCGACTTCGGTCATCATGCATAAAATACCCGCTCATATTGAGGGGTTAAAACGATGATGCTTCGGTAACCTCGAAACATTTTCCCTTTGCAAACTTTTCAACAGTGTTCAACCAACTTCTATCTACCAATCCTTCCACTAAACGAAAAAAGAAAACACCTACCTATTGGTACGAGGCTTGCCTCCAAGGAGCCATGTCACTTTTCGCAATGGAACTATCCAAAGATCGAGGTAACGTAGACTGGGAAAGCAACCGGGTGTTCAATTCTGCACCGCTGTGCCATTTCCTCCCAACGACGTTTTGCAATGGACAGAAGCTCGTTGCAATTACGTTGACTGGAAGGGAAATGTCACGGTAGGGCAAATTGATCTGAGAAATACCGGCGAACTTGATCTGGATAATACCAGCGAAAGGATTTGCTTCTTAGGACTTCCCAATCCCCCAATCCGTCCGTGTGTGCAGACTAACCCTTGTAGCTCTTTGCTTGATCATCCAACATGGCAACGGATAAAATCACTTTCTTGACGAACTGGTCAGGGTGATCCGTGTCATTGAGCTTAGGAGTCAGCTAGACTAACATGTGTCTAGGCACGCCACCGCGTATCATGCACCTCTCTACCTCGCCCAAGCCAAGGGATACTTCACGGAGGAAGGCATCAAGGTTGCCCTCTTGGAACCGAATGATCCTAGCGTACGAAAGTTCATTCATCATTCAGAAGAACAGTGCTAAGTTTTTTTCCTTAGGATGTCACTGAGATCATCGGCTCTGGCAAGGCTGATCTTGGCTTCAAAGCCATGATCCACACACTCGCTGTAAGTCTCTGCTTTCCTACACAATAATGACCACTTGCTAATGTGCATACGCAACCTCAGGCCAAGGCCCGAAACTTCCCTGTCTTGTCAATTGGTAGCTTGCTGGATGAGCCATTTACCGGCGTCATCTACCTCAAGGACTCGGGCATCACGACTGATTTCCGCTCCCTCAAGGGTAAGCGCATCGGCTACGTGGGCGAGTTTGGCAAGATCCAGATTGATGAGTTGACTTCTCACTACGGCCTCACGCCCGCGGACTACACGGCTGTCCGTTGCGGTATGAACGTCACCAAGGCAATCATCAGTGGCGAAATCGATGCTGGAATTGGACTGGAGAACGTCCAGATGGTGGAACTTGAGGAATGGCTCACCGCACAGGGTCGACCCAAGTCAGATGTCCAGATGCTGCGCATTGACGAACTCGCCGAGCTTGGATGCTGCTGCTTCTGCACCATTCTTTACATCGGCAACGAATCCTTCATTGCGCAGAACCCCGACAAAGTCCGCGCGTTCCTCCGCGCTGTCAAGAAGGCCACGGATTTCGTGCTCGCTGAACCTGACAAGGCTTGGGCTGAGTACATCGACTTCAAACCCGTCATGGGCACGGAGCTCAACCACAAGATGTTTGAGCGTAGCTTTGCCTACTTCTCCAAGGACTTGAAGAATGTCCAGCGCGACTGGACCAAGGTGACCAAGTATGGTCAGAGGCTCGGCGTCTTGGATGCTCAGTTCAAGCCCAACTACACCAATGAGTTCCTCGACTGGGCCCTTGAGCCAGAGTCCCAGGACCCAACGGGTGATCAGAAGCGCATGGTTGAGCTGCAGCACGATGTTGCATGCAATGGCGGCTTCTGTCGACTTCGGACTGCTGCAAAGGCTTGAGAGATTGGCGGCACCGGCCTCACAATCTCTTCAAAACACTCACACAGCATCGACACCTTCGCTCGTTGGTGTTGCTGACATATTCTGGGTCCGTCACAATCATTGTATTTTGTCACTCATTTAGCTGTATTCTAGCTACAAATTAAAAATCAGGATGTCCAGAAGTCAAAATAAGCCCATCCTCCACACTACGTCTATCTAAGCAATACTTGTGTAAACAAGCCATGGTGGCCTCGTGGTTTGTGTGTGTGTGTGTGTGCATACATTTCCCTCTCGACAAATCATATTCGTACGTGAACAAGCATCCACGATTGCTTCTTCGAGGATATCTTTCCTATTCACTATAGGGCCTCTGGACTATGGTGAAAGATAATCATGACTTAAGACCACGCTGTTGATAGCCTCTGGGAAGAATAACTTCAGTGGCATCTCGCCAGGCAAGGCTCTTTCGGGCCGCGGGGGTAGACTGTCGTTAGTAAGTGGCCATGGATATGTCACCAGTCACTTCGAGCACGACATTAACAGTGACATTCCATACTGACGAGTCTGTGACGAGCTTGCGTCCATCAAAGGGAAGGGCCAAGAGATCATTACTTTCAATTCATCATCATACAATTGATGCATATAACACCCATCTATGATAAAGGGTCTCACGTATGTACAAGTTTAGTTAAAATATACAGTTTAAATTTATTCTATGTCAGAAGAAAAGACTTATTCTACCACCTTTACGCCGCCCCGTTTTAACCCCTACCCCCAAACGTCTCTTACTACCAAGCTAACTTGGCAATGATACCATTAGGCCATTTCCTGGCCGCAAAACGTCTAGCCTCGTCAAAAATGATGATGAAGATACCAAAGGACATAGGCAAGAACCAGTATTCAACAGGCACTTGAGTAGTGCCAAGAACAGGCTGCAGGGGAGGAATGTACAGCCATAAGAAAGCCATAGCCAGGGAGAAGAGAATGGCAGGGAAGAGATACCAGTTCTGCGTCTCCTTATTGAAGATAGGAGGGTGCTGGAAGATGCTAAGGCGGCGGGTACGGGTGGCGAGGAGGTTGAACCACTGCATGACGACAAGGTTGACGAAGTAGATGGACGAGGCTTCGTTGAGCTTGTTGTTGTAATAGTCGGGGTCCATGCCGTCAGGGATCGCTCCGAAGCCGAACCACAGGTCCTTGAAGGGAATGCCATTGCGCTCCAAATACCAGAAGGACACGGCGAAGGAGGCAATAGTCTCGATCATGCCGATGATGGCATAGGCGTGGAAAATGAGCTGCCAGTTGACGAGGCGATCCTTCTTGACGTTCCTAGGGCGACGGAGCAGGACGTCGGCTTCAGGCTTCTCGTACGAGAGCATGGTAGCGGCGGCACAGTCCGTAAAGCAGCAAATGATAATCATGAGAAACGATGACAGAATCTGAGGAAGACCAAAGATGACAGAGGTCATGACAGGCCAGAACTCGGAGAAACTGCCAGCAGGGAGCAGGTAGGCAATGACCTTCTTCAGATTGTCAAAGACGACTCGTCCGTACTGCACAGCAACAACAACCGAAGAGAAGGTATCCAGGAGAACCATGTCTGCAGCCTCCATAGCAATATCAGAGCCACTGCCCATGCAAATACCGACGTCGGCAGCCTTTAGCGAGGGGGCATCGTTCACACCATCACCAGTCATGGCAACAACGTTGTCAGCCTGGAACTCTCGGACAATTCTAAGCTTCTGCTCGGGTGTAGTTCGGGCGAAGACGATTTCCTCGTACTCGATGAGGGCCTTCCACTGATTATCGTTGAGGGTGAGGAGTTCCGGACCACTAATAACAATGGCTCCCTTCAAAATGCTTTTCTCCGCATTCTCATCTGTAACAGTACCGTGAGACCTGTCAAGATGCGAGACATTGTCAACGTGGACGCAGGTGATAATACCAGCATCACGGGCAATTGCGAGGGCAGTCAGAGCGAAGTCACCGGTAACCTGGGAAATAGCGGTTAATTCAAAGAAATTCAAAATACAAATTCAAACCCGAAAAAAATACAAGTCTCCAAAGTGACTTACCATGGCAATTCTGATACCAGCACCACGGAGTGTAGACACGACACCCTGGATCTCTGGTCGCAAGGGATCGACAATGGCAACAAGACCAACCAAGATCAGACCGGTCTTGGACTCCTGCATGATGGTCTCCTCAAATTGAGCAGTACCAGGCTCTCCACCCAGGCTCTCGCCCTCAAGCGTCTTCTGAGCAAGGATGAGGCATCGCCGACCCTGGGAGGAGTAGTTATTCTTTATACGTTCGAAAGTGGAGGCGGCATTGGCATCGAGGGGAGCTACAACACCAGAGTCGGTGAGGTAGTATGAGCATCGAGAGATGAGAACGTCCGGAGCACCCTTGATGGTCAACAGCCTAACTCCAATGTTAGACACTTCTTGCTTCCAACAGTAAACGTACACATAGACGGCATCACTTACAAGTCCGTGGGCTTGAACGACTGAGCAGCTGCGTAAGGGAGAGTCTTGTCTAGAGCCTCAGGTCGGCTGTTCGTGAAGCATCGAATCATGAACTTGTTCTTGCTGTTGAAGGCAAGCTCGTAAACCCTCTGCCAGCAAGACCTGAAGTAAGAAACATTGCCGCCTTCGATCTCCTCGGAGAATCGCAGGATAGCCGTATCGGTAGCATCGCCAAAGACCTTCTTCTCGGAAACGGGGACGTCCGGGCCGCCAGAAGCATCAAGCTCGGCGCCGTTGCAGAGAGCGGACAGGGCACCAAGCTGACTCACAGCGCTGGTGACCTTGGTGGTAGCAGTGGCAGCCCTCTCAGAGACAAGTCTCTCCTTGGCCTCCTTAACATTCATGTTATGAGCGCCAATCGAGCAACCAGTGACGGTCATTTTGCCCTATTAGAGAGTTAGTCTTTATTAAATTTCTGGGTTCACTGGCTTTTCATACCTCAGTTAGGGTACCGGTTTTGTCGGAGCAGATAACTGACACTGAACCAAGGGTCTCGACAGTCTTGAGGGATTTGCACAGAACCATGTTCTTCTTCATGAGATTGGCAGTAATGGTCAAGCCAGCAGTGATGGCAATCGGAAGACCCTCAGGAATGAAGGCGACGGCAACACTGACGCAGTCGACAATCAAAGTCGGCACGTTGATCCAGTCGGGGTGGTCCTTTCTCAGCCAGGCAGCCCTAGACTTGTCAGTAAACGATTGCTTGTTGCGAATCGGACCAGAAAGCTTACCAAACAATCAGCACAACAACGATCATGGTAATCATGATGGCGCAGATGATCAGGACAAAGTGCAAAACTTCGCGTTCCAGAGTCGTCATCTTGGTCTTGGGCTCGTTGGTGAGGGCAGCAATACGTCCAAACACAGTTCGGTCACCAGTAGACACAACGATACCTGTGCAAGAACCAGTGATGCAGTGGGTTCCCTGGAGACCAATGTTGTGGGTTTCGAGATAGTTGGTATCCGTATGGTCAACAGACGCTGCCACTGGCACCGACTCACCAGTCAGCACGGAACGGTCGAATTTGGCGTCGGATGAGGCTTCAATGAAACGCATATCGGCTGGCAGCTTGTTTCCGGACTTGATGAAGACAAGATCGCCGGGGACGAGGTCTTCAGCGGGGAGGTGAATCAGCTGGCCGTCTCGGTTCACTTGGCACTGCTCAGGAAGCATATCCTTGATCGAAGACATGACTCGAGAGGTCGACCAGTCCTGAAACATAGAAAAAGCAGCCTGAATGAAGAATACAGCCAGAAGAACAATGGCAAGTGCCTATTCGCGCACCTCAGCGTTAGCAATGGCAATGTCGCGATTCCTTTTTTTTGGACATGGTTATCATCGTGCAACTCAGGGGTAAATCATACCAGATTGGCCAATTGAGGGGGTTGTCCGAGAGGTTTCCATGAGATGAAGACGAGGATACTGCCCAACAGAAGAATGCCACCGAAGCCTTTGAAGAAGTATCCGATGATGGTGAGAATCTTGTTGTCCTTGGGGGGAGACGGCATGTTCTTGCCGTACTCCTCAAGTCTTCTCTTCGCCTGGTCAGTCGAAAGACCGCCGGTAGGTGATACGGTCAGTCGCTGCGCGACTTCATGAGATGGAAGAGTATGCCATTCGAGATCACTCAAATCTGTTGCACAGGCAAATGTCAGTTGGGACGTTTGTTGATCCTAGAGTCAGCACCAACCTTTTGCTGCGGAACCCTTGGCCTTGGCTTTTTCTGCCTGCTCTTTGCGCTTCACTTCATCGATATCAAACGAGCTGTGGTCCTCAGTCAGCCAAACAACAGCTCCCTCTCTCTTGTATTCAGCGCGTTGTTTCTTACACGGTACGATATTGAATTGGCAACGCCAGCGCCGGATCGACAGGGGCACGTGAGTGAATGCTACGAATAGCAAGAGAGTCGGCAGAGTTTCGACGACTCAAGGACAGCCGCGGGTTACGTGATGGCTGGGCTTGCTCTTCATCCTGCCAGCGAATGCGCTCTGCGACTGTGTCTTGCCTCTCCAGGTTGGACATGTTGACGGTTGGAGGAGAATGGCCTGCAGAGAGAATGAAGGGGGCGCGCTGGAACAGCAGCCAGGGGTTGACTTGGGGGGAAAGCCGAAGAGGCAAGCCCTTCTACTTCAAGAGAGGGAGATGCACAAGAACACGGGAAAATGGAATCACCTCTACAATCACGTCTGACGATGCGGGAAGCTGGGGGTTTCAATATATCTTTGAGAGAGAGGTCCGCTAGACTCAATACGACTCATCCAAAAATCAGCACCGACTTGGTTCCTGGCGTGTAAGGCGCCTTGATTCACGATTAACCTACCCGAGCAGGTGGGAGGGGTGAGAATATCTTGATCCATCTTTTGGCTGGTTTTGTTTGACATCGAAATGGATGTCAGACCAGACGACGCGGGAGAACACCGAGGGCGAGGCACAGCGTCACATGCGGCGGATAGGCGATTGATGAGAAAATAGGGGCACCAGAACAGTCCGACGCACTGGGACTATCGAGGGTGTGGGTAAAGCTAAAGCGAAGGCTTGAGAAAAAGAGAGAGGCGTGAGATGAACGACCCTGGACACAGTGGACGGTGTGGTTCACAACGTGCGTCTCCTGCGAGGTAAAGTAATAACATTCGTTAGCTCCAGCACTCTGTATTGTCGTCCCATAACAAAGCTCAGGTATCGGTTGTGAACCCGCGAAAGCGCCTGGTATGAGCGATATACGTTCTGGGCACTTCAAGCTCGCTGGCCAGGGAATTAAGGCCTGGCACTAGGAACCAGACTAATAGACTATGCTCCGTAGAGATCGGCAGAAGCGGGGGGCTGAGAGTTGCCAGATATGCGTCAAACAGGATTGGCCAACGAGGAGGCCCATCAGACGAGACGGGTAAGAGAAAGGGAAATGCCTGGGCCTTGCAACGCGCGGTGCTTGTGGGAACCGAGAAGGCGGTGCTGTCATCCTACGTCACAGGGCGTGAGCCTCTGAGCTGGCACGCGAGGCCTCCTCCTGACTCCTGACTCCTGACTCCTGGCCGTCGTCTCTGACCGCAGACTGGACCTGAACTCCCGTCTTTGTTCGCCGCGCAGTGGTTTCGTTAATATGAGGCATTTGGATTTGCGCCGGGGGTGAGGCTGAGTCTTTGCGGTGAGCTTCCCAGTGCCTAGACCAGTCCATGACTGAGTCGTCTTCTCTCCAGTTTTACCTCTCTTTGCCTGCCTGTGGCTTTTTTCTTTTTTTAGGGATTATTTTTTTAGTATTTTTTTCTTGTTCTCGCCGTCGCGTACTCCGTTCGTTTTCCGCTCATATTTCTCCGTATTAGTAGCATTAGTAGCAGCATTCCAGCGAGGCGTGTGTGTTGTCTTCTGCTATCTTCGTATCCGAACTATTACCTGTTCACGCACCGTGCCGTTTCCCCGCCACGCGTACGGCCTGCATCGTTGCGCACGGGCTGCATCATATTGCATTTAGTTGCATGTTATTATTGCATATGCCGAAGCAAGCGCGGACCCCGGATCACTGCCTCTCATACCCGAGCAAACAAATCCCTGAATTCCTCCCCCCATGTCTATGTGCCATGTCATGGAGACTATCACTTGTATTCCTTCGGCTGCTAATAATACTGTGGTGCTATTCATGCACACGCCCAGAAATCACCTCACCACCTCACTCACGAGTCCCCAATCAAGATGCAATTTACGAGCCCAGGCTACACAGGGCAGAGAGTCTAATCAACCGTCTCCCATCACCCAAAACCCTGTCTCTCTAATACACGTCACCCTCACAGCCCTAACACGAACAGGCTGCAAGCATTCCTCGGCATCAGCGATTTAGCGGCGGCTAATTGCGCGACCTTGCCTGGTAGTGTAAGCGCTCAGCCTATCACAGGCACCAGACATCACGAATACAGCAGGAAGAGCTGCGGAAGGCCCCGAACTGATGTCTTGGCATCGTTGCAGTGCGTTCTTGGCATATTGAAATGGTTTATACTTTATAGAGAGGATGAAAAGGTATGTATAGTGCGGAGGAGAAGCCCTCTTGTTTTCTTTTTTTTTCTCGTATGTTGCTGGTTTGCCTCGGTCACTTTCAGCCCGCAATGCACCATACAGGTATGCGTTATGAGATCTGAGGCGGAGTGAGTCTGAGGCACTTTCTTACGAGTACACCCTCTCTTCCGCACAGTATCGTCATATTTGAAAGCCCTGAGCTAATGCAGCGGTCCCATTTCGATCTTAGCACTGAACTAAACAGCCACCAAAAACTGTGCAGTCCGAAAATGGGCAATCGATGGCATCCATGTGTCTCACACCCACTCAAGCGTTTCATTATTTTCCAAGAAATTATCTATTTTTTACTACGGAGTACTAACATCACCAAAAGTTGGCCGACCAACGAGGGAAAACAGGCTGGACACAGTACGGCGCAACACTTCTGCTTGTAATGGCAAATAACAGCATGAGTACGGAGTACTCTTGGTCTTCTCAACAGAAAGTAATATTACCTAGGTACGAAGTAGCTAGGTACGTTTTACAAACACAGAGTACCGAGTACATGGTACACCGTCGTCCGTCCTGGCGGCCATCCTTTGAAACAAGAGTCGGGGCTTCGTTGGGTCCGGGGAGGGCGCGTCTTATGTATCCAATTTGCCCAATATTGCGGTGGGCGAGAGGGAAATAAGTCCCCATTATCAGCACAATCCTCTGGGCCTTTTGCATGCATCCAAGTGGACCAGCAAATATTATGGAGCAATATCTCCAATTTTTTTCAGGTTTTTTTCCCTTAGCAGCAGCATCCACACTACTAGCAGCCAAAACGGCGACGCCCGAAGCTAATATTGGAGCTCCATGGCGACGGTTTCATTGGCGATATTAATAAGCCGAGTGAGAGTTTTGTGATTCCCTTTCCTTGTTCCATTTCCCGAGGTGGCTGCTCAAGGGAAAGACATAATGCTGCCCACGTGCGCGAGCTGATGTGATACGAGTAGTATCTCTGACAGATACGAAGTTCACAATGGTGTTATCAAGATGATGAGCGCACACACACGTTCTCACCGCAATGGCACTACTCATACTAGTAGCTCACAAGCTTCTAGTGTCGTGTGCGTCTCCCCCCGAGTTTACAAAGATTTTGACTTCTCCCACTCTCTGCTGTCGCTGTCATTAACACGCACACTGAGAGTTTCTCCTCGGCTGATGATGGATTTCGGGTGCAATTGCGTTGCGGCTGGATCCGGAATGAGGGTGTCCAATCAGGCGCCAGCCACTGCGAAGCTGAACAGTTCTTCGAGCGACCAAAAATACGCCCTATTTTCCACATGCACACACAATGTGTGAGGCTGTGCTGAGAGATGCCGTCAAACTGACGGCACAGACGAGACAGACTCCCGTCTTCAAGAGCGGCATTTCGGGCTTTTGCTCATTCTGACAAAAGAGAATTAATTAGGTGTTGATATAATTCGTACTTCGTAAGCGTCCCTTTATTCCTCGGTCGTACTATTATTCTCCAGGACATGAGCCAGTGCCTGTGCCGCCCTGCTCTGGCGCTTCTTGAACGTTCTGTTGAAAATCTCGTGAAGAGGATTGGTACTATTTGCGTGGTCTGGTGCGAACTCCACACGGGCATTCGGACCGAACGCGCCTCTCGTGGCCTGGACAGCGAATTGCAACAGATCCGATCCAACCCCCTTGCCCCGATATCGCAGTCTCGTCGTCCAGGCGCGGATGATGCCCTTCCCTTGGGCAGTTGACGGCTGCAATCTAAGCACAACAGTGCCAATGATCTCCTCGCCAAAGATTGCAGCGATGATGGTGTCCTCCTTGTCATCCGGATCAGTGAGCCACGTCTTCCAGCGGAAGCCTTCGGCCAGTTCAATGTATTTCGACGTGTAGAATCGAATGATTGCCAGATACATGATGGTGACGCCGGATAGCATCGTCAATAAATTGCCGTACCCCTGGTGCTGGTACTGACGGTAGACAAGGGAGCAGATGGCGACCAGAACTGCGATGCACAGCGGGTGAAAGATAACGGCCGCAGATGCCGTCTGACGCTGTTGGGCGATGCTGTCGGCAACAAGACGCAGTGCATCTTGTTTGTCAGCGTCTCGCGTGACGACCTTGTAGGATAGCGGCAGGACGCCGTCGAGCTTGTCGCCGCTGCTGTTGTTGTTGTTGTTGTTGTTGTTGTTGTTTTGCACCGGCATTGTCTGTGTTGTTGACCTTGTAGGAGACATTGTTGCTGAGACGGAGAGCGTAGCACCAGACGACGGTTTCGAGGCACGAGCGTCAACCCAGGGAAAGGATGAGCAAGGTTGAAAATAGAAATCCAGCCTTAAAGGCGAAGATTACGAAAACAGCAGCTCCACGGAACAAGATGGAGAATTTTTTTACACGGACGGTCCATATAATAGTACCACTATTACTAGTAGTCTTCATAGTCCATCAATCGTTTCAGGAACACGGATTACAACCTCGTGCTCTGTCTGTTCTTTGCCTTCGGGATATCACCCGTCCCGTTGTATCGAGGCACGTGGGTAAGCCTTTGATGCTGATTCCAGGTCGAGCTATCGGTGTCTCAAATGGGAAACCGACCCGGAACCGTCCGGCGCCACTTAGACCAGAGCTGCTCGACAATTCGGTGGCCAAAACGGACAGTTCAGGTCCTCTAGAAGTCTAGGCGGTTGCTCAGCTTGCCGTCTTTCCGGTCTTTCCACGCTCTCAACGGCCCTGCCAAGACCTGTATCGATTGCCGAATACCCAGAACCCCGGCAGCCCTTGGCATAGGCGTTCAAGCATCTGCCAAGCGCGGAGAGATCGGTCGCCAAGGATCTTGGCCTTCTAGAAAACGTGTTTTGGGAATGCCTTGTGATTGGCCCATTGCTGCCCCAGAAAGAGCCCACGTCGATGTCAGACATCGAACATTGAATGCTCTCGGGCTCGCCTCAGAAGTGATCTGACCAATAGCTTCCCTTGGACTCAATGCACGGCGCCCGGTATTCTTAGATTCTGTGCCCCGTTGCATCTCAGTCGGTGGCCTGCTTGGGCTCTAGCATCGATTTTGTCGGCTTCAAAGGGCTGGCCTTTGGATTTCCCGACTTGGCTGGCATGTACGAAAGAACGAAGGATGCTACCGTGAAGGTTAATATATAAGACTCGGGCGCCTTGTCGCCATTATACGTGCTTGGAACTCACACAAGCATCTCACACAAGCTCTTTTGTTGCTATCACTTTCTTTGTACTACAGGACAGGTATCCGTCTTGCATCGATCGCAATGGCAGCAACCGAGGGCCAGACGCCCAAGGCCGTGGTCGCAAAGACCGCTGGCGGCAACAGTGCCTATCACAACTACCACAACGACTTCATCCACATCACAGACCTCAACGAGCGTCGTCGTCTTGCCCTTGCCGAGATCGATAAGGCTCCATTTGGCTGGTACCATGTGCGCGCCATTGTCGTTGCCGGTGTCGGTTTCTTTACCGACTCGTATGACATCTTCACGGCCTCCATGTTGACCATTATGCTGGGCATTGTTTACTACCCTGGCACTGGTGTCATGCCTACCAGCTCCGACAACGCCATCAAGCTCGCCACGTCTGCCGGCACTGTCATTGGCCAGGTTGGATTCGGTATCTTGGCCGATGTGGTCGGCCGAAAGCGCATGTACGGTCTGGAACTCATCATCATCATCTTCGCGACTATCGGCCAGGCCTTGACCAGCGGCTCCCCGGCATGTGATGTCGTCGGTCTCATCATCTTCTGGCGTGTTATCATGGGTATTGGTATCGGCGGTGACTATCCGCTGTCTTCCATCATTACCTCTGAGTGAGTCCATTCCCTGGCATTTACACGAGATGGGCCAATTCTAATGTCATGGCTTACAGGTTCGCCACTACCAAATGGCGTGGTGCCATGATGGGTGCTGTCTTCGCCATGCAGGGCTTCGGCCAGCTTGGTGCTGCTCTCGTCATGGTTTTCGTCACTCTTGGTTTCAAGGATGCTCTGTCTTCGGCTGCCAAAATCTCTACGTGCAATGGTGCTTGCCAAATTGCCGTTGACAAGATGTGGCGCACTCTGATCGGCATTGGCGCCGTCCCCGCCTGCATTGCCCTGTACTGTAAGTGGTGTGGTCTTAGTTTGAAAATGTTTGAGAGGAGCACTATTCTAACACGACCAACCAGACCGACTCACCATCCCCGAGACTCCTCGTTACACCTTTGATGTCGCCCGTGATATCGAGCAGGCCGACAACGACGTCAAGGCTTACATTAGCGGCAAGCGTGAGGGCAACCCCGATGAGGTCGCTCGTGTCACTGCCGCCCAGGCCGCCCAGGAGACGCTCCAAGTGCCCAAGGCCAGCTTCCGCGACTTCATCGCCCACTACAGCAAGCTCAAGAACTTCCTCCTCCTCGTCGGAACTGCTGGTTCATGGTTCTGCCTCGATGTGGCCTTTTATGGCCTCTCCCTGAATAACGGTACTATCCTCGGTGTCATTGGCTACTCTACCAAGAACGCCAACAACGTCTACGAGTTCCTGTACAACACTGCCGTTGGCAACGTTATTATTGTGCTTGCTGGTGCCGTCCCCGGATACTGGGTCTCGGTTGCTACAATTGATACGCTTGGCCGCAAGACAATCCAGATGGGTGGTTTCCTCATCCTGACGGTTCTCTTCGTTGTCATGGGTTTCGCTTTCAACAAACTTTCCTCCAACGGCCTGCTCGCCATCTATGTCATTGCCCAGTTCTTCTTCAACTTCGGTAAGTTCACATGGAGTTTCTTATTTATCAAATAAGCATCAGAGCGCTAACCACTGTTTCAATGCAGGTCCCAACACCACCACCTTCATCGTCCCCGGAGAGGTGTTCCCCACCCGCTACAGGTCCACTTCGCACGGTATCTCAGCCGCCTCCGGCAAGATTGGCTCCATCATCGGCCAGGGTGCCATCTCCATTCTCCGAACCACCGGTGCTACCACACAGAACCCCAACCCCTGGATGGACCACGTCCTGGAGATCTACGCCCTGTTCATGCTTCTCGGCTGCCTGACGACACTCTGCATTCCTGAAACTGCCCGCAAGACTCTTGAGGAGCTTAGCGGCGAGGATGACTACGCTGTCGCTGGCCGTCCCACCAGCGGTTCAGACGCTGCGAAGACCGAGAGCGAGGCTGAAGCGCCTAAGGCTGTTTAAGGCTGTTTAGGCATAATAATTGAACCTTATATAGAATGATGCCATGTAAATGGCACTTGTAACATACGGTCTTGTCACTTCCATATACCACTCGCTCGCTATATGCTAGGGCGCAACGGACTGAACAATCAACCGTATATCAGATAGAGTTTTTTACTAAAATACATTTAATATTAAACAACATTTCGTTCTTGATTGTGAAGCACCATTGGCTCAGTAATCCCATGATATGACTTACACCCTGGACAGGTTACCCTGTAAGACCATACCTAGGCAAAGGCGGCAGAGCATACCCATAATCAAGGGTGATCCTTCTTCAATACCGCCAACAGAAAAAATACCGTAAAAAAACGGGGGGTGATAACAAAAGCATATGGGATATGAGCGGTACATATAAATAAGTCTTGCTGCCCTGGCTAAGAGGGCTCAGACGCAAATCTGAAGAGACGAAGGAAGAGACATCAGCCCTAGGCGAGGGGTATGCAGGTGCATTGCATAAAGGGGGGTACACCCTAGTAGTGGTGTGACGTGTACGAGTATGTATTTCGTGCCCGGTAATTTATATAGAAGAACATGTGAGACTCGGAGAGACTTGCGGCTCAAATTTTAGCTTTCAAGGCGGATTCACTACATTACTCGTACGAAGGCCATGTCATAGAATCGTTAAGTAGCATGTGGACACAATGTGGGATCGGAGAAAAAATTGCAGGAGGAGAAAAAACACTTCATTGTTGGTGGCAGAGTGTCCATATTGTTGGCTCCCCAGTCGTTGCCTTATCCGGTAAGTCCATAAATTTTTTTAAACCCGGGGATGCAATAGCCGCGCTTAAGACTGAAATTCCCTCATGCAATTGCATAGACACCCACTACGGATAAAGCGGGTATTGATGGCGGCCTCTCAGGTGTACGCACTGTTATGCACTGTGCGGCTCTCGCAAAAAGCGAACCCAGTGCTTCATCGCATTTCCTTACTGTACGATTATTCGTACGCCTCCTTTGGCTATCTATTCCTGCGCTCCGTACTCCGTACTCGTAGTAATACTCCGTATACATCAATCATCAAGAAGCCATCCCTGAACCGGCAGATAATTTCCATCTCCCCCACGTCGTTTCAATTCACTGTATTGCTCTCTTCTAACTGGTTCCAGCTTAGCTGAGCTCTCAGTTGCGTGCGGGAATTTGCTCTCTCGAGGTAGCGGTACTTGATGTACGAGTAGCATGGATGGACGATGCTGCTGCTATTATCACAGGATCCTGGCCTTGGGAATGGCTTTGCATCAACTAGTGACTAAGCGCCCGGTGTGTGCTGTGGAATATTAGAAAGGACGACGCGCCATTAGGTAGTCTTCGGATTGTTTCTCATCAGCTTGGTTCTCCAGGTAGTATTGCAGAGAATAGCAGACGAACCCCTTTTCTCTTCTCTTCTTCTCTCCTCTCCTCTTCTCTCCCTTACTGAGACGTACGGAGTACTACTGCGTACAGCCTCTCTAAATTCTTTACATGACCGTGTTTCGCAAGTCAAGTCCTACTTTGCTTCAACTCCAAGATGCCTGACAATATCTCTGTCGAGGCAGACGACAAGGAGGCCAACGACCTCCGTATCACCTTCGATGCCGCTACCCATCCCTCCGGGAGAATTGGCCGTGGCAATACCTTCGATCGTGATAGTCGACCTCGCTCTCGCTCTCGCAGACGCTCTGTGAGTCGCGGTTCGACTACTAGTCGCCGCGATCTCCCTACCTCCCCTTACTCCGGAGTCCAGATTGAATACCGCACTTTCTCTATTCACGTCTCCGAGTCTCGCAATGTCGAAGACAACCTGAAGGATACAAATGCCGTCAACAAGGACGACCAGGACTACTTTGCCAACCTGACCTTCCATGAGCTCTCTGTTGACCAGCTGTGCCAGCAGTTGAACGTCTCCCGCGAAAACGGTCTCTCCGACTCTTCTGCCGCCATCAGGCTTCAGCGCGATGGCAAAAACACCCTCCCCAAGCCCAAGACCAATCACTGGAAGCAGATCTTCAGCTATGTCTTCGGCGGCTTCTGTTCTGTCCTTTGGGTCGGCGTCATCATCTTCTTCATCTGCTGGCGACCCCTGAGCGACCCGCCATCCGCTACCAATCTTGCCCTCGCTATCCTTGTCCTTATCGTCATTGCTCTTCAGGCCGCATTCTCTGCTTTCCAGGACTGGTCTACTTCGCGAACCATGAAGTCCATTACAGATCTTCTCCCATCCGAGGCTCTGGTGCTTCGCGAAGGCAAGCTTACCAAGATGCGAGCCACCGAGCTGGTGAGTGGCGATGTCATCCAGCTCCAGATGGGCAACAAGGTCCCTGCCGATATGCGTCTCATCAGTCACTCTGGTGACATTCGTTTTGATCGCGCCATCTTGACTGGAGAGTCGGACGAGATTGAAGGCGCCATCGATGCCACGGACAACAACTTCCTCGAGAGCCGCAACATCGCACTCATGGGCACCCTCGTCGTCAATGGCAGTGGTACCGGCGTCGTCGTCCTCACAGGCACTCACTCCGTCATGGGCCGCATCGCCAATGCCACTGCCAGCGCTGAAGAGCGACCGACTCTCATCCAAAAGGAGATTCAGCGTTTCGTCTACATCATTGTCGCTCTGACCATTGTCCTTGCTCTCATCATCCTCTTCACCTGGGTTGGCTGGTTGAGGGTTGATCACTTTGCCTACATGAACGTCGTGGCTATGCTCAACAACGTCATGGGCTGTGTCGTCGCTTTCATTCCAGAGGGTATGCCTGTTGCTGTAGCTCTGACCTTGATGATGGTCGCGCGACGCATGAAGGCTACCAACATCCTGCCCAAGGGCCTGGCCACGGTTGAGACCTTGGGTTGTGTCAACGTCATTTGCTCTGATAAAACAGGCACATTGACTCAGAACCAGATGCATGTGAACTCGGTTGCGTTCCTTGATGAACCAATTGATCTTTCGGATTTCTACCATAATCTGGATGGCGAAAAGGCAGATACTGGCGTGAAGAAACTGCACCAGGCCGCTTTCCTTTGCAACGATGCTGCGTTCGAGCCAACATCTCTTAACCTTCCCGCCGCTACTCGTCCCGTCCAAGGCAATGCCACAGACGCCGCTGTCCTCAGATTCGCCGCAGGTAGTCGTCGGAGTGAAGAAAAGTCTGAAAACCACCCGCGAATCTTCCAGATCCCCTTCAACTCCAAGAACAAGTGGATGCTCACTGTACACCGTATCCCTGAGGAGAGCTTGGGAACCAACGAATACCAGCTCTTCGTAAAAGGCGCCCCTGACATTCTCCTCCCTGCATGTACGGCCTATTGGTCCCGCAAATCAAACTCGGTTATGCCCCTTGACGCTACCGCGAAGGCAGCGTTCAAGGCATATCAAGACAAACTATCCAAGAATGCGGAACGTGTCATTGTTCTCTGTATGAAGAACTTGATCGTTCAGGACACCCCTGGTACCAATGCCTTCAGCGATGATGTCACAGCACGAGCTATTCAGGACCTCACTGTTGTTGGTATCCTCGGTATCACCGATCCTCCTCGCCCTGAGACTTTGAACACTGTTTCCGAATGCCGACGTGCTAGTGCAAGGTTCTTCATGGTCACTGGCGACTACGGCCTCACTGCTGCCGCCATTGCCCGAAACACCGGAATCTTCACTGGAGACCGAGATCCCGATACTGTGGCAACGATCCAGGGAAACCAGACGATTTCAGCTCAGGGGATGAACCAGGCCCGCCTCGCTGGCGAGTGCCACAGCCTGTTGCTTGAAGGACAGAATCTCTCGGGCCTCTCCGCGGAAGACTGGGATGTCGTCTGCGAATATGAGGAGATTGTCTTTGCCCGCACAACCCCCGAGCAGAAACTTAGAATCGTCGAGGAATTCCGCAAGCGAGACAACATCGTGGCCGTGACTGGTGATGGTGTTAACGACGCACCGGCCCTTCGTGCCGCCGACGTTGGTGTCGCTGTCGTCTCGGGCAGTGATGTCGCTATTGAAGCCGCTGATCTCGTCCTGCTCGACCGCTTCGACTCCATCATCGAGGCCATCCGTCTAGGCCGCCTCGTCTTCCAAAACCTGCAAAAGGTTATTGCCTACCTGCTCCCCGCTGGTAGTTGGTCTGAAATCTGGCCCGTCATGCTCAACGTCTTCTTCGGCGTTCCTCTACCACTTAGCTCATTCCTCATGATCATCATCTGCGTCTTCACCGATCTATTCCTCTCCCTCTCCCTAATCATGGAAAAGGAGGAATTCGACCTCCTCTCCCTCCCACCCCGCAACCACAAAAAGGACCACCTCATCAACCTCAAGATCTACGTCCAGGCCTATCTCTTCACCGGAACATGCGAGACCATCTGCGCACACTCCATGTTCTTCTTCTACATGTGGAAATACGCCGGCATCCCCGCCAAGGAACTCTTCTTCCTCTTCGAGGGCTACTCCGAGGGCTTCCACGGCTACACTCAAGCCCAACTCAACGCCTTCAACGCCACAGGCCAATGCATCTACTTCGTTACCCTTGTCATCCTGCAATGGGGCAACATCCTCTCCGTGCGCAACCGCCGTCTAAGCATCGTCCAGGCCGACCCCGTGACGGAGAAGAGACGCAATCCCTGGCTGCTTCTCAGCATGCTCATCAGTCTTGCCATTGCCGTCTTCGTCACTGAAGTTCCAGGCATCCAGAGCCTGTTTGGAACGGCGTCTGTGCCTATCGAGTTTTGGCTCATTCCCATTCCACTGGCTTTGGGATTGTTGTGCCTTGATGAAATTCGTAAGCTGGTGGTCAGACTCTTCCCCAACGGCCCAGTGGCCAAGATAGCGTGGTAATGATTAACATGATTTACGCAAAATTATTATTTTATCTAGATGGAGTTGGTTGGTGTAGTAGGAGGCTAGCTGTGGACATCCAAGGTTAGTTAACCACTTAGATAGTCCAAAGGGCTTGTCTCTTATTGTCCACCAATACAACCACTCATCTAGACTCTGTTCGTCTTGTGGCCCCCGTGTGAATCTTTCCGTATGCTGCGATGATAAAGACATCTTGCGGGAGAGAACACTATGTCAACCAAACTCAACCATATTGATCAGGTCGTTTGTTTAAATGTTGGTAAAAGTATGCCTGGCAAGTCACTGTTCTCAAAAGTAGGGTTTAGACATCATATTACATGTCGTTTTATATTCAATCGTCGCAATTATGCGTCATATACAAGAGATGCTAGGCTAGCCCGTACATGCAGATATAGATCGCCATATGCTCCAGAGTACCAAAAACTAAAGAAAAACCATTACCCAAACATCATTCGTAACATCATGTCGTTGCCGCATCTGACTTGGCCTGTACAACCAACAGATCAGCAATTACGCCACTGGCAACAAAGTGTCCAGCAACAACACCCAGACAGTTTTGAACATCTTCCCTCGGCCTCTGTGACACTTTCCCTTGATCCAGCTTGTCGCCTCCTCTGCGGCCCAGAATAACCAGACTTGGCTTGCTAGGACTGGACCCATTCACATCAGACATTGTGTCAGCATAGTGCAAGAGTTCCTCGATAGTTGTTGGAGCAGAGAGTCTTTCAATCTTGACACGCGAGGAGATGTTTGCGGGAAGCCGCGCAGAGATGGTGTCGAAGAAGTCGTCACTCGCTGTTGAGGAGCTTTCGACCTGCTGAGAAACACGGACGATTGTAGCAGTAACCTTGGACCTCTCGCAAAGCTGAAGAACAAGGCTAAGAGCCAGCTTGTCATCACTACCTCCAAAGTAGGCCAAGAAAATGTGATCCGGCCGAGATGCAAGAGGAGCAGTAGGGAATTCACGCCTCGAAACATCGTATGAGTATGTTCGAACAAGCTTGGCCCTCTCTTGGCTTTTCTCAGCGGTGTCCTCACCACTTCTTGAAAAGAACACGCCGACGTTTTGCTCAGCCGAGGCGAGAACAGATTTGACGAATGACACGTAAGTGGATGCGAGTTTGTCTTCGATATTTGCCGAGGCGAGAATCTGAGAATCACCCATGCTACCGGTCTCACTCCATGGCACAAGAAGAAGATCAGAAGCCATGTTGGTGGATCTTGTAAGGAGAGCCTCTGAGAAGCGGTCTTCCGGCATGATAGCGACCTCTCCGGATGCAGCAATATTGTGAAGCTGTCCCACGGTTCGGAAAGTATTGACAACGGGGTCGTGGCGAGTATATTCGTCCGCTTGGGCGACTGTCATGACCGAAGAATCACGGTCTGTCAGCTCAAGAAGTCGAAGACCATGGGCTCGGACCGGTCCTTTGGGTGGTCCATTGTCAGGGCCCGCCCCCGAGCCTTCCTCTGAGATTGTGCCCAGCGGTTCCGAGGTCTGAGAGCTGCCAAAGAGTGAAAGAAGGCTAAGCAAAGCCGGCATGTTATCCAACCTAAGGTAAACAAGCAGGCATCTGACTCTGTCGGGGGACTTTTCCGCATCATTCTGGGCCGTTGCCGGTGCACTAATCGGGGCACCAGTATCCCAGTCAATTTCTCCGCGCCTCCAAGCCGCCATCTTCTTCTGATACCAAGGAGGATACAGGACAGATACGACGGGCGTGGTAAAGAAGGTAGCGAGGAGAGCCATGATAACAAAGATGGTGAAAGTTCTGGTGCTCAGAATCTGGGCCTGAAGGCCAATGTTCTGTAAAAGAGGGAAGCGTCAGCACAGCGGTTCAAGGCCGCAAGACAATTAGATGACTTACAAGAACAATAAGTTCCACAAGACCCTTGCAGCTCATCAAGACACCGATGGAGAAGGATTCCCTCCAAACCAAACCATTCAGTCGCGCAGCCACAGATGCGCCAATGATCTTTGTAGACAGAGCAACGATGGTAGTGGCAAAGACATAACCCCAGGCGATTCCGGAGTTTAGCAATCCTATATTCGTGTTCAGGCCCGAGAGAGTGAAGTAGAGCGGTAAGAAGATGGATCCGATGAGATCCTCAAGCTTTTCAATGACGCGAATATTGAAGCCATCGTCACGGGGCAAAATCAAGCCAACAACGAAGCTTCCAAAGATGGGATGGACACCAATGATGCCGGTGAAGAAGGCGGAGGTAAGCGCAATGAGAAGCATGAGGGTGATGGCGCTTTGGGATGGGCCGTTCTTTATGTTGTCGGTTTTTCGTAAGACATATACCACGGCTGGCTTGACAGCAAAAAACAGCAACAGAATGTAGCCAACGCAAACCAGCAAGATCCAGAGTGCGGTGAGGCCAGTGCCTGCGTTGACAAGGGCAACGCAAAGAGCCAAGAGGATCCAACCTACACAATTGGATTAGATGGTGGGCGTGGCAAGGATCCATAAGCTACTCACCAACAACATCGTTCGCAACGCCTGCTGAAAGGGTGATGACACCGACAGAAGTATCAAGCAATTTGAGTTCGGTCAAGATACGACACAAGACTGGAAAGGCCTGTTTAGGAATGACAAGTTAGGACCTGAGACTAGGACAAGCGAAATCGAGGGAAGAAGGCATACAGTAATGGCAATGGCGATACCAACAAAGAGCATAAAGACACTGAACTGAATGGGCTTGAGGCCCTCGTCGTTGCGAAAGGTGGTATAAACACCCCAGGCCAAGCCACAGCCAACACCGAAGGGAAGAGCAAGCCCAGCAAAGGCGACAGATGTTGCAATGCGCCAGTTGCTGACCAAGAAGCGCACATCGGTCTCGAGCCCGATAACAAAGAGGTAGAGGACGAGACCAAGGTTTGCGACGAGAGTCAGATTGGGAATCGAGGCGGCGGGGAATATAGCTGCTTGAAAGCCGGGAATGCGGCCCATGACCGAGGGGCCTAAGATGATGCCTCCGATGACCTCGGCAATGACACGGGGCTGGCGGATCTTGGACAGAGGCCAATGCAAGAGATGGCAAATGATGATGATGAGGCCGGCCTGTTTGAGTGAGGGTCAGTATATATATATCAACGCCGGTTCAAGAGCTGAAGAAGAGCTGAACAACTGACCTGGATGATGAAGATGGTGATGGGGTCCTTGGGATTGTACACAGAGGGATTGCCGCCCTCCAAGACACCCCCTTGCGGCGCAACCCTGACGGTCGACGTGGGCGCCGCCGAAGTCGTCGTTGGAGTCGACATTTTGAATGCGATTCTGGTTGGATTCTCGGATCGATTCTACCAGACCGCAACGAAGCGGAGAGGTGAGGCTCAGCCTTGCCTCTCGGAAGCACCACGACACACGCGCGCAGAGCTGATAATAGACGTATTATCCCGCGATCTGCACCAGAGAGCGCAACGGTCCTTGAAGAAGAAGAGAATTGAAACCTCCCCAACCTGGTTGGAGAGATGGTAGGTAGGTAGTAATAAGCTTTGGACTCTGAAGGAGCAACGGTTACTCGTAGGCGGCACGCCATAGCGGTGCACTGACCACAGGGGTCCAGGCTCCATTATAGAGTTGGTTAGGTGGTACAATAGCGCTCCACGCAGCGCGGCCATGGCGCCAGCCACACAGCGTGGGGTCCATGTGAACGAAGCCATGAACGAAGCTATGCTTTGCCCAGAACTGTCCGCCAGCTACTCGTAGAGAGCCATGACACAATAGCGACGATGGGGTCACGGAGGCAGCCTCGATTGATAAACGACGGGCTACTGAGGCTCGTGATGGAAGCCCGCAGTCTTGGGACGAGTCATGCTCTCCTGGTAATATTCCCGATTGGCATGGATATGGATGGTACCAACTGGTTGGTCGCGCGTCAGGCGGTGTTCTGGGGTGCATGCATGCATTGCTTAGCCTTATGTGAATGAGCTGGCTTGTGTTTCGACCATGCCGATCCAGTACTCGTAAGCATAAACACGCGCAAACGAGCACTACGAGGACTAAAATAGCTCACCTTGGTCGTACGAGTACGAATGCTATCGGCATTGGACGGCACCGCACCCGCGCATACTATACTGTGTACTCGTACCTTGGTAGGAAGAACATGACTGAGGCTGAAGGAGTCGGAGTCAAAGACTCGGGAGATAAACGCACGGCGTACGGAGTACGGAGTACGAGTAATACTTTGAACCCTTGCGAGTAGTGGAGCCCTTTGCCGACAGGGGTACCATCCAGATCCCACACAGTGGCCTCGTCACTCTCTTCTGTTTGGCCAGCCGGGTCTGTCACGGAAACGCTGTGAGACACAGACGATAAACTGTTCCGTTTGGATGAGACAGGACAGACATGTCTCTGCAGGGCTGACGGCTTCCATCGTTGTTCCAAACACTGAAGAACGGTGTGCGAAGTACGAAGTACACACAACACACCTACTTATCAACAACTGCCTCATCGATCGTTTCTCTCGCACAGTGCCTTCGCCATCCCCCACTCAGTCCACTCAGCTCGGTGACATCCAACGGACAGGTCACGGGTCTTCACGCTTCCTTCAGCCATCTGCCACTACTCCGCATCGCGTCTGGGCATGGCCAGCATGACGTAGGTCAGTCGGTAGCTGACTTCAAGTTGCTACCCAACAAGTCGTAGCAAGTCGCGGTCAAGCAACAATTTGTTGTCGAGCGACCTAAGCGATCATGTTTTGTTTTGTTAACTCGTGGCGCTATGGACGTTGGCTAATAGTACAGGACACCAACCGGCTTTGGATTGTTCCTCTTCCGTCGGACCAGTAGTTATCTATCAGCCCCTGCCAATCAGTTGGCCAATAGGCATTATACGAAGTACTTCGTAGAAAAACACCGAACACATCTGGTTTTCTATACGCGCATGAAAGCCCATCTCCATGCCGTCAATGCACAGCTGAGAGGCCACGTACTCGTACGGCGCAAAGCTGTGTACTTCGTATTTGTTTGCTGTCACAGCCAAGTCTGCATTGCCTTCTGCCGCCATCTTGGCGATCATCTCGGCAGCCCTTATGCCCCCATACTCACGCGCTCTCTCACCAAGAGTCTTGGCCTTTTGTCACATCAACACACCCGTCTCATTTCTCAATGCCATCTTGAACCCCTCAGTGAGGGCTTCAAGGCCACACGCCAATACCAAGGTGTTGCACTGCCTGCGTGGAAGTTGCAGCGATCCCCCCATGCGGAGCTAACCGCCATCGATATACGCCTTCACGGGTTCCAAAAAGCTGTTAACATAGTCCGTGTCATCTGCTTGGCGTAGTTCACTACGCTACCCAAGTTGGCCAGTCAGCATTCGTCGGCGTCCTTATCAATCACACTGCCAGCTCCTCATCCTGGGTCTCTGCTGGCTCTTTGTCAGTGACCACAGATTCGGAAGGAAATCGATTGGCAGTACTCCCTCGGGGAACGTCATAGCGATCCATTGTGCTTCTCGTTCAAAAAGTCTGAGGAGATCCATGGGATGTCTGACGCCATTTTCCTGAAGATACGATCTCTTCTCCTTTATATTTTCTGAAGTGACGATGCTAACCACGATACCCTGCTGCATGTATAGGTGGATCGGAATTCTGTGCCATTGAATCCAAACGGGGAGGCCTGGTATCATTCTACGAACAACAACAATATGATGTTATCATCTTTAACTAATCAATCATTTTACTTAAGTCTAGGCACAGTCTGAGCGTCCCTGAGATCATGGCTTCAGAGCGAAAAGAACGATAGCACTTGCATGTCTCAAAACGTGTGCCCTCAATGCCTGTACGAGATCAATGTCCGCAAGGGCATTTTGACAGATAACGGAACTCCCTCTGCGCAAGTCTCGCGTAACATTGACAGCGGGCCGAAAGAATTGGTCGAAGATAATAACGACGGGATCCAACTCTTGAATCAATAGACTGACTTGGCACTATCGGCTTCAGTGTCATCCATTCGGCCATACTCCCAAACCAGCCCTCATCCACTCACCAGCTTAGCGAAGCAGCGCCGAACTCTCTTACCAATTCATCTATGAACTAGAACTGTTGAGTTCATATCAGTAAATCCGAGCGATGTCGGATGCCAGACTTGGAAAGGATGCATAATGCACCTCGATGATCGGATGATGCTCTAGCAATGCAGAGCTCGTCGCCAGAAGGACGTCGCACAACCCATGATGGCTATAAGTGAATATGGGAACCTTGGTCTTGCTACCACCAAGGAACGAATCAGGGATCACGATGAGTCGATATGCGAGAACGGCGATGGGGCCTGCTTGGCCGCACAGAACGCAACATCTGGTCTTGTAAGGAATGAGGAATAGAGTATGCTCCCGGCAATAACAGTGGAGTGATTGACCTCTTCCCGTGTTCCTTAGTGAGTTGTTGGAGCGAGCTTTTGTTCAGGCATACGAATTTTGGGCAACTTGATATGAGTCTCGAGCTTCATCTTGCAATTCATATATCAGTACAGAGGAAATAATTCACCTCGCTGCTACTGTCGGGAGCATATTCTATCCCTCGTTGATGGCAATGATTATGGGAATGGTGATGGCCTTGGTGGCCTTGGAGACCATTATATCCGTGTGTGTGAGGATATGCCCAGGCACGCTGGTCCAGACGGCAGACGGTGAGTTGATGTCCACCTAAACTGTCCATTAAACAGGGGGCCATTACATAGATGGGTATGGTGGTATGAAGGGTTTCCGGCTTTTCTATATTACCCCTGGCCAGAGATCGGTAGTGGGATGAAAATGCCATCGTACTTCACTCGCTCTCTGAAAACCCCGTTATCCTCGGGGAGGATTATCCGTCCTATTCTGACAATCTGCATACCAGGATATAGTACCACAACATGCAGCTGAATGAGACTGATGGAGACTAGTGTGATAGTGTTGACTTCTTTTCTTCTTTGTCCGTTTACTCTCGTAGAGTCGAATGCGGGCTTTGGGACTAGAGTATTGTTCTCGACCGGCTGGTAAATGGGGTCAAAGGACATGGCTAGGAAATGGTGACACAGCACTACCCTATACACGGCCAACGCATCCCATGCGACTGATATTGCAAAGTTTTTGGGCGTGTTTCCTCCGTAGAGCGTGAGATCTTTTAGCTGTTTTCCATCGTGCAGTTCTCCAGAGATACATATCTGCCTTGGGTCGTAGTATTTGTTGCTGTCCTAAGATGCCATTTGGTCGTGCCTGGATGATTCCGATCTGTGTTGACATGTAAAAGAAAAGTTTAGCAACACAGAGTTTTTCATTGTGCCCAGTATCGCACAAATCAATATATAGCAATGACCACAAGGCGATACCGTGTCCATTGATTACACATTCGTATTGTTTATCGCAGCAAATCCACAGTGATACCATCCCTGGAGAAGCAAGCTGGTATTTGCACCGATATTTTGGCCTTGTCAATAAATATATTTGTTCTGGCAAGACTAAGCAAATATCCGATTAAACGAATATATCATTAATACATCAATTAACCACTAGGTTTAAGGCAAGTTTTAAGGTACCGCACTTGCGAACTCAGCAGGGCTTCTCTTTGGCCAGAATTCTTGAGAGTGACAGTCATGCTCCTCCCGCAGACCCCAGGATTGTGTTTGCATCTAGTGAACCTAACGGGCATAGGGAATTATTGAAAATGACGAAGGAATATTATGAAGGTGTTATGAAGAAGACAGGAGCTATCTAGGTTGTGAAGGTTGAGGGAGAGACCATAAACAGGAATATCACGTGTATGTTCACGTGCTCACCAGCCTCTCCCATCTATGTACTAGGTAGTCACTTGCTTGCACATTCACTGCCTAACAATGAAGAGTTGTATTAATGGGGAACTACCTTTATGAAACAGTCGAAATAGTGCTATTATTAGTACTTATTCTTGGCGCTCCGTGGGAGTCACTTTTGGATAGCTCACTAGTACGGAGTACGTCGTGGTGATATACACGTGATGATACATATAATCGCTTCAGCATCGAGACTACTTTTGCGCATACCCAGATGGCTTCTTTTCTTTTCTTTCTCCCTTATCCATAGACCAAAAGATCATGATGCCATTTCTAGCTTATTGTAATCAGTATTGTGTTTGGGGACTTTAGCTGTCACAGTGGCCAATGCAGTGATCTGATCAGAAAACCCCTCCCATGGACTGGAATAAACCTGATTAACCGAGTGATAAAGAATTGCCAATGTTTCAAGTTCACGAACGATTATCGTTCTCAACCTTGAGGCCTCTCTTCTGTCACAATTCCTGCAGGCGACCGCTCCAGTACATGATACCTTCATGGGATAGGACCGGATGTGTCTTATCACCTACATGAACATATGCGTACAACTCTGCTGGTGGTTGGCACACTGATACAGCAAGAGTAACATCACTCGTAAGTTTCGTATCGGCATAGACTAGCATGTATGTATGTATACTGCTGGCCAAGAGCATACATATATACGAGTAGTAGTACTACTCCGCAAGGATGTATGTAATTAATAATAGAACCAACAAGAGATTATGTTATGCATGTTTACTTACCATTTGAGATTGGAGAGTCCATAAACGCACGTCAGAACCACTCCTACTACTACCCACCAAGGTGACCATAAGATCTAAGTGGTCGTAAAACGATCGGGCGAGAAAGGGGATTACCTACCGGCAGTATTATGCATCTAGTATAGCAGTACTACTACATACTCGTATGTTCACCCCATCAGCTAATCTCCATAAACGATGAAACCCACTATGAACGGAAGGGTGTCGGGGACGTACGAGTATGCTTGATTCAACGGGGAAAATAATAATAGTTCCACCGAGCACGTTTGTGTGCAACATGGTATTGGTGCGTGCGATCCTTTGGTGGAGGAGACGGGCCGTATGTTGCAACTAATGAACAAAACATCTTAGCTCGGCTATAATAATTGTGCTGTAGGGTATCTAAAACGTGGCTTTTTGGAAGTGAGATGAGATGGTGTGGAATGCTAGCAAAGGGGATCGAAGATGGATGGATGGATGGACGGATGGACGGGAAGAGACTCCCATTCTGTTTCAGCCAAAGAGAGGGCAGAGCACGCAATGGAGGCCTGGTGTTGGGTAGTATGCTGCTGACCCTCCGATCCTTTGGATATGTACAGCAATAAATCTCATTGCAACCTTGCTGATGAAGCATTATAGATTCATGGTGTATTTCAGGGTAAGGTCGAATGCACGTAGCCACACCGATGAAGCTCTATGGAGGGTGCTCATCTCAGCCGCATAGCACAAGATGACAGTATCACCGCGATTAATCATACCATATACGGAGTAGGATGGCCCGACATCGAGGCAGGTCACTCCATCCAATCCGATTGCATCGCCAAGTTCGCTTCGCCGTTTTATCCCATGCCACCATCGCCAACGCACCCTGTCTTGCCTGTCTCGCGTGTATGTGTAGGGCCGAGGGTGCTCCGTGATGTACATACACATACATGTGCTGCTCCATGTGCAACTATACAAGTACTCGTACGAGAGAAGGCTTCCGGTATCCGGCCGGTTGTTGGCCGGCAGCCAAGAGTCTCCTTCATGTGCGCCAGCAAATCGTATTGCACATGGCAAAGCCTCCTAGACTAGGTAGGCTGGAGCGCCAGACGGCTTCGGCTTTGGCTTGGCTGGAGTGTGGGCGCCTCTAGAGCCTTGGCCGAGCGATCATCTGTGCTGCACAATAAAGTACTTACATGGCATCGGCCTATTATCTACATAAGAGTCAGATGTGGAATGCAGCCACTGGAGAAGCAGAAGCCACTTTGCCACGCGGTGTCTCGCGATGGGGCGGATCGGCTTGGGACAAGGTTGAGACACGGGCATGCTCGGCCGTTTGATGGATGACTCCATTCGTTTACATGTTCGGTAGTACTCGTAGTAGCAATGAACGAGCCATCGGGAGCCTGCTCCTAATCCCGGTGCTCACTATTACTACTCGGACTATACTCGGACTATACTCGTAGAAGGTATTTTCCTGTCTTCTCTCTCCTCTCTCGGCGGCGTTCTCGGTCACTCACGGTCAAATATTGGTCCCGTGACATGAAGATTAGGAAAATCCCATTTTTCAAACCCCTTCGCTGTATTTCCGAATTTATCATTAGCAGACGCACGATGGGGGGGAGGGGCGGCTCCATCTGCCCCAGAGAGAGGAGTCCCCCCCCATCGAGTGATCTCGGCGCATCTCCCATAGTCCCAGCAAACAACCTTGAACTCCTCGTGTTGCCCGAGCGCAGCTGACGAAAATTTTCCTTGTTTTGCCTTTTGGGCGCCAACAAAAGGTAGGCGGGTATTTCTCCGGCGAACTCGTATGGTGCTGGTTCTATGTGGAGGTACGGCATACGGAAAAGTATGGAGCTCGCAAGGTTTTAATTGCCCTTTGCTAATGTACATGTACGATGTACGCTCTCGGCCCTATGTGCAAGTACTAGGTATGTACGGAGTAGGTTCCAACCAACGGCAGAAACACTGACCATTTGTTGGTTCGTGAGTTGACATTCGTTTCGAGATGATGGAGCACTTACATCCATACATAATACTCGTACATAGTACGAAGTAGCACATGATTGTATAGCCGAGGCGAGTTCCGTGATTTTGCTGGTGGGGTTCGGGCCGGAGACGCGCATAGACGTGCTGGGTTGTGTATGGTCGGAAGAAGTAATACGTGCATAGCAGTACTAGTATGTAGTCGTAGTACTCCGTAGTAGTAGTAGGAGGAGTACTCGTATTACAGGGAATATTGCAGGATCAGTCATTTGACTGCTCTCGTAAGAGACAGACGCGCTTTGTTGTTCTTACAAATGTAGTATTAGTGAACGGCAAAATATATTGACGAGCATGGGTCAGATAGCCCTATGTACTCCGTATAACTGCCAAATTTGAAAATCTTCAGTGTACGAGTAATAGTAATAATAGTAATGACAACGATTTGGACTAAAGCTTCGGGGATGAGCACGGCCGCGGCACACCACGCTGAAGAATCAAGCCTGTGTCAATATGCGGCAAACCAACAACGCCTCATACGACACAGCATCTTTGGCAACATGGAATTACTAGTATATCCTAACCCCGACTATCAGAAACCTCCAACACCCTAGAGACCAAACAATGGTAGATCAACTACGAGTATGCATTCGGCCATCGGGACTACTATTCCGTATTGCATGTAGTATTGATGTTCCCACTCACAAACCGCCGAGAAGGCGCCTGTAAGCAGAGCAAATAGCGTGGTCAGAAACGCTGTATGTGTGCTCCGTACGAGTACTCCGGACGCAGTGCCTATAGCTAGTAGTATAATCCCATCAATCGCCCGGCCAAACAAGTCAGGTGGTTCTGTTGGTGGCTTTGCACAGAGTTCGGAGATGATTCCAGATTGCAGATGCCAGATCCCTAATTGGCCTGCCAAGCCGCCCCTAGCTCGGTCAATTAAGACTGGGGCTTCTGGGACCTCTGGCAAAGTACGACCGAATATTCGCCATTTGGGGTCATGGGCCGGAAATACAGGGGGCAATTCTCCAGCTTTTCTCCCCATTTGTCTCCCCAGAGAGAGCATGGACGCCCATGGGGAAGCAGAGGATGAGTGAGATACGAGCACGAGAGCCTTGTTGTTGTTGTCTTGTGTCTGTTGTCCAGGGAGAGAGGCCGCCTATACTCGTACCTCCGCACATGCACCCCAAACTCTGCGGCCGCTCTATCCATAGCACTAACACTACCATGCTGTGTCTTGCTTGGTTATGGTTATGATAGTACTTCGTAGCAGTAGCAGCAGTAATAATGTTGTCATTGACTTTGGGTGGTGGCGTCTGTCGGCCTCGGTGGCTCGCTGTGACAGTGGGTGGAATGTTCTTCGGCCCAACCGTTTGATCTATGGCCCCCAGGATGTCTCTTCATCACCACAGCCTGTCTTTCTCGATTGGAAATGGTCTGGGCGTTAGTGCTGCTATTACATCACCATACGAAGCAAGCAGAAGTTCCGGACGACGATTAGCTTGATGGAATGGAGCCTGGAAAGTAACATTACAGGTAACATCTGCAGCAATAAGATTTGCAGTCTGCAGTCTGCAGTCTACAGCCCACGAGATGGATGCCAGGACTCCGTACTTTTCCATACTTTGTACACTGCCTATCTACGAACATCATCACTCAACATCTAGGCTTCTGTCATCACCACTCACTTACCAGCCCAAACGGTTTGTGCTCGCCTTTTACGGAGTACCCTGAAAGGAAGAAAAGAAAAGAAAAACACACCATGTCGCTACCCCAACTAAAACTACAGGACCCAGCAACCAAGCAGATGCCGGGGGCATGGACCCAACGGCCGGCCTTTCTCGGCGCTTCTCTGCTTCGCCTGCAAGCAGATCAACAAGGGGGGTTCAGTGGCCCGAGGGCTCTCAAGAGCTCTCAAGGGCTGCCAAAGAGCGCCAGACCAAGCCGTTTTCAGGGCTCTGCCCACTAATTAAAGCCCCGTGGCCGTCGGCCTTACTTCGTAGCCAGAAGCATCCGAGATCCACAAATCCCCATGCAGGCTTCCCCAGACGCGCTGGCTGGTCATTTTTGGCCCTGAAGCTCTCTGGCAGTCAGCACTCTGCCCTCTGCCCTCTGCATCCGTCACCCTCCTTTTCTCACCTCCATGAGGCTCCATCCCATCACGCAGAAAGGCCGCCAACCCCATCTCCTCGCGTGCGCCGTGCCGCGGACCCCTGGCCCCTGTGGCGGCTGGCCTAACTGTAATCATCCCAAAGCTGCTAATTTTTTTCTGTTTGCATGGATCCATGCCCACACCCCCTCACGACTCGAGCTTCATCGTGATGCTATGCATCAGCACTCTTCTCCAAGTGAAGCATCGGTAGCACACACACAGCACACGCCTCTCGAGAATTCCATTTCTTGCGCAGCGCAGCGCTAATGGCCACGGCCAGCGGAGCCCTCAGGCTAGTATTACGGGTACATTGGAGCAGACAGGTACTTTGCGTGTGTATGCAGTGCTAATACAATGCTAATGTCAATGCTTAGCTTAGGGGGACCCGAAAGCATATTATCGTAAACATCATCACCTGTCTGTGGTGAGCGAACGAACGCCACGCCTTACGCCTCACGCCTCACGCCGCACCCCCCCCTGGTCCCGATCCCCATGTTGACGGAAAGTCTGAGTCTGAGTCTGCGTCTGAGTCTGTTCGTCCCCAATGCTACGTGAATAATAAAAAGACCGGTCTTCGCCCGCCCTTTCCTGGAATTCTTTGTCTTGCCTTGTCGGTCTGTGTGTCTCACAGGAGTTCGCCGTTCCCTCCGCCTGGGTCCTCCTTTCTTCCTTTCTTCCTCTCTTCCTGCTAAGAGCTTTCCCCTCCATTCCAATCGCCAGACAATCCAACAAACAAAGAGACGAAATTCAGCAGCGCGGGTAGTACAGACGTGACAAGCACACCTACTACTTCGGCATCATGTCCGACTCGTTCGACAACAAGGGCGGCGAGACTCGCAAAGAGTCTGTCGCCCTCCACACGGCTCAGGATGTTGAACACATCGAGGCGCCCATCACCTGGAAGGCCTACCTGATCTGCGCTTTCGCCTCCTTCGGTGGTATCTTCTTCGGCTACGACTCTGGTTACATCAACGGTGTCACGGGCTCCAAGATCTTCTTCGAGGCCGTCGAGGGCGTGGGCGCCGCCAAGCTCAGCGAGAGTCACTCGTCCCTCATCGTCTCTATCTTGTCCTGCGGAACTTTCTTTGGTGCCATTCTTGCCGGCGATGTTGCTGACTGGATCGGCCGAAAGTGGACTGTCATCATTGGTTGTATTATCTACATGCTCGGTGTCGTTGTTCAGATGGTCACCTCTCCCGAACACGCTCTTGGTCCTATTGTCGCCGGTCGTCTGATTGCCGGCGTCGGTGTCGGTTTTGAGTCTGCCATTGTCATCTTGTACATGTCCGAGATTGTAAGTTGTCCCCTTGTGTATCATCTCTACTTGGCCCAAATCGCCATACTAACGTTCGCTCCAGTGCCCCCGCAAGGTCCGTGGTGCTCTCGTCGCTGGTTACCAATTCTGCATTACCATTGGTATCATGCTGGCGTCCATCATCGTCTATGTGTGCAGCAACATCAAGGACACCGGTGCCTATCGTATCCCCATTGCCATTCAGTTCCCTTGGGCTCTGATCCTCGGTGGTGGTCTGCTCTTCCTGCCTGACTCTCCCCGCTACTACGTCAAGAAGGGTGAGATCGAGAGGGCTGCCGATGCCCTGGCCCGCGTTCGTGGTCAGCCCCAGGACTCTGAGTTCGTCCAGAACGAGCTTGCTGAGATCATTGCCAACGAGGAATACGAGCGTGCCCTCATCCCCTCCACCACCTGGTTCGGCAGCTGGGCCAACTGCTTCAAGGGTAGCCTGTGGGTCTCCAAGTCCAACTTGCGCCGAACTATCCTCGGTACTTCTCTGCAGATGATGCAGCAATGGTAAGAATTCTCCGATTATGTGTTCTAAAAATACCGACGACAGTCACTAACAGCCTCGCTCCAGGACTGGTGTCAACTTCATCTTCTACTACTCGACTCCCTTCCTCCAGTCGACTGGTGCCATTGACAACTCTTTCCTGATTTCTCTCATCTTCACCCTGGTCAATGTCTGCTCTACTCCTCTTTCTTTCTGGACTGTCGAGAGATTCGGACGTCGTACCATTCTCATCGTCGGTGCCGCGGGTATGCTTATCTGCCAGTTCCTCGTCGCCATCATCGGTGTTACCGTCGGATTTAACAAGACCCATCTCCCCGAGGGTGCTAAGCTGCCTATTGCCGACAACATTGCCGCTGTCAACGCCCAGATTGCCTTCATTGCCATCTTCATCTTCTGGTTCGCCTCCACCTGGGGCCCTGGTGCCTGGATCGTCATCGGCGAGATTTTCCCTCTCCCCATCCGATCTCGTGGTGTTGGTCTCTCCACCGCCTCCAACTGGCTCTGGAACACCATTATTGCCGTCATTACCCCCTACATGGTTGGTACCGACAGGGGCAACATGAAGTCGTCTGTCTTCTTCGTCTGGGGCGGTCTTTGCACCTGCGCCTTTGTCTACGCCTACTTCCTGATTCCTGAGACCAAGGGTCTGTCCCTTGAGCAGGTTGACAAGATGATGGAGGAGACCACTCCCCGAACCTCGAGCAAGTGGAAGCCCCACAGCACATTCGCCGGCTCCCATGGAGCTACTAACTATCTCGAGAAGAGTGGCCAATCCGCTGTCTAAGTCAAGATTGGACTTTAGGATGAGAGTTTTGGGTGAGAATTTTTGCTATTACGACGAACATACCCTAGGTTGGAGGAATTGGTAAAGAGAAATGCGTTTGACGTTGAAACGTAACCTAATGCGGTAGATGTAATTACTTCCAATCAATACCTATTATTAGTTCAATTCCCTATGCGAGTGTTGATACTCGACATTCTTCTCTTAATCAAGATGCCTTTGCTTTATCTTGTTGAGTAAGTGGCTGCACGTGACATCTGTTTGTGTTGCTGATAGCAATTGAGCGGGGCTTTTATTAATCCAGTAAGCTGAGGGCCGGAATGAAGGCGTCAATAATTCGACACTAGCAACTGAGACGGACAGAAAGGAAAAGGGGTAATATGCTTCCATAAACTGCGGTATTGAGTTTGAAAAATAACTGGAAAATATGAGCCCAAGACATGAGTTTAATAGCTGCTCCGTACTGTGTCACGTTAGACTGTTTTTGGTTTGTGTTTCTACACTTTGCTTGCCATGACCCATCGCTTAAAGTGATGATGTTTGCTGGGAAATGTGTTCACCTTTTCGCTCTTTTTCTCTCCCCTAGTCTCCATGTTTTCTAATAAAACCTCTTATAGTCCTCAATATACCAGCATAGTCCTCATAATCTTTTTGGATGGCGCCTTGGCCTGGTTCGTCGTCTGTACGATGCGTCATCCCTTGTGGTGGTTTGCCAAAGTCTATGACAAATGATAGGGCTACCAGGCCTGCATTATCTTGCCCATTTATGACTATTATCCCAATAAAGACTACATATATTGTACACGCAAAGCTCTGCAGCAACGGACTCCTCATTCGGTTATTTTAACAGACGGTGGTGTACCAGCCCTATCTTCCCCCTTCGCTGTTCTACTACTGCCGGTCACGCTGAGTATATTCTCCGTACTCTCGTCCCCTTTCTTGGAAGATGATGCATCGGCATTCTTCTCGATACTCTCCACATCCATTTGGCTGCCCAAAGACCTCATTCCGTTCTTTGCCCTCCACGACTGCAGCGCGTAAGGAGCATCACAACCACCTTGGTGGAGTCCCCGCGAGCGGGAGAGAGAGTTGGTTCCAGTGCCGTTGCGGGTGCTGCGCTCAGAGAAGTATTTGACAAGAGGGGCGAGGGTAGGGACGCAGGCGATGATGATGCCGACGGCGTTTTCGATAATGGACCATTTTATGGCTTTGGCGGAGTCGAGGTAGTTCGAGAGGTTGGTGATGGTTTGGATGCGGATGATTTGGACGATGGTGACGAAGAGGCCGAGGGTGAAGAGGCCGAGCAGGACAAGCTTTTTGCGGAGTTTCATCTGAAGCTTAATGAGGACGGGGAAGGGGAGGATTAACCTGCGAGATAGGGTAAGAAAGGGACGCAAAGAGGAGGTCAAAGAGAAGGGGGGAGACGTACGTTGTTATGTCAAAGACAATGGTTAGGGCGGAGAAGGTTAGATAGAACGGAACCGCTTCTGCGCAGTGTCCAGGGACAAGGGGCTTCCATTGTTTTTCAATCTGGTTTCGTTAGGACTGAGCTTCCAGTTACGTTAGGGGGGATCCAAGTTGGGCATACTGGAGTGCACAAGAAGAGGAAGACGCAGATGAAGGCTACATGTGCCATTGTGACGATGGTGGCGATTGTAATGGGCAGAAGTCGATATGATCCGGGCACTAGGCGTATGTAGGATATCAGGAGACTCGTTTTGAAGCCCCAGATACCGACAACATAGCTGGATAGTGTCAATTGATGTCAAACAAATGTCCTGTAGAGATCGCTGGCTTACAAAGGAGCGCCGATGTATTGCATCTGATGACACAACTTGGTTAGAACTGGACCATTTCAACAGGAGAAGGTGGAGATTCCACTGGGCTAACTTACCAAGCCAAAATTGAGGAGATTTTCAGCTGGCATGTCGTCCAGATGGACGAGTCCCAGTCCCCATTTTGTCTCTGGGTTGACAATTAGCAACGATCAGCCATAAGACTTGGGAGTGTCGACATACGGACTATTGTCGCTGTTGTATAACCACAACAACCGAGCTACATACTCCCCGTTAGATCTCCATCACACTGACTAGATCTGAGATTCGAGACATACCCAAGCCACGGCAATGATCCAGTCGTCTAAGATTTCTTAGGGTCAGCCACTCCAAGTCTCGGACGATCGACATACCTGGACCCATGGACTTCACAAGCATTGACCTGACATACAGCCGCAAGCACAAGGCAATCAGCGCCAGGGAAGTGACCAGCAAAGCCACAGCCGTAATGGTCGGGCCCTCATTGGGCGTGCCCTCGGGTGTATTGTATGCCCAGGCCATGATGTCTCGCAACCAGCTTCTCGGTCAAGTTTGTGTCTCGTACGACTAAAATCTTAAAAACAAAAACTTCGCCAGGCCGTCAATACATGACGCAAGAGTGGTCTGAAGGGAGTTGAGAACCGCAAAACAGAAAGACAAGTTGGGAAAACGGAGTGTGCGTGTGACCAGGTCTTGTAGTATAAAGGGCAGTCCAGGAGATCTGCTTCTACTCCGTACTAGTACTATCTGATTTTCGGTACTGAAACATTGGGATTGCAGAAATCTTGAATAAGAGTACGGCAGTTGAGGGGAAATACGATGGGCCACAACATCAACAGTTTTAGCTTAATGCGCACTCCGCCGGTTTTGGGAAAACATAAGTAGTAGTAGCCGAGATGGAGGGCAACGATGTCCCGGTAGGGCGACTACTCTATGCCTAAGGTGTCCTTAGTCCGTCGATGTTATGGAGCATCTAGGAACGGTCTTTTGGATAATCCATGCGTTTGGGAGGAAAAAGGACAAGGATGTGTGTGATGCCCCTCATCAGAAAGGAGTTGAAATGAAGGCATCTCGTGTCCCCGCCTGCTTACGATTTAGATAAGAACGGCGGTACGGACAATATCACCCTTAAAAAAAACCAAAACGCCTCCTAAGACGACTAAGTACTAGTATGAGAGAACTAGCAGTGCTCCGTATGCACCGTATTGAGCCTTTGGAGTTATAGCCATCTGGGTAGAGTCTGTCTTTTGCTTTTTGCTGCCTGGCAATTATTCCTTCTAATACTACGAGTACTAAGATCGTTGATACGAGATCTCAGGCACGATGTTTTGCCCGCTAGGCTCACGATTCATGAAAATAAACGAAGAGCAAAGTGAGAAGAAGGCTAGTAGCATTGAGTCTTTAGTGGTTTGGGGTTCAATTACAGGGCGAACGAGGACAGGCCTCTTAATCAATCTTATCTGTCACTTTCTGTCAAAGCAACGGCTCTCTCCGTTGACAGCTTGACAGCGGTAAAGCCACAAGCCATGCTGGTAAAAAAAATTACTTCACGGACCGACTTCGTCCAGAGAAAAACTTGCTATTCTCGAGTTGTCCAGGTTGAGTGCCGATCAGTTGGCCAAATCAAACTACGGAGTATTCCGGAGTTTGAATAGGCACAATGCGCTCTACCTGCTCCTTCAGGATCGGAAGCTATTGAATCGATCTCCTCCTAGAATCCCTCCGCCCGACTCATCGGCGCTCTCGGCATAATACTGATACTCGGAGTACTGTTGCTACTGGCCCCATCCTACTAATAAGAACCGTCCAGCGAGAGCCGGCTCCCCGGTCTCCAACCACTTGCTTATGGCTACTCTTGGGGGCCAACCTGGGCCAGGGTATCCAATGAAAGGCGTGTGTGGCTTAGTATTGGCTTCAATCGTCAGCGGGAGGAGTGTCATCCCGCTAGAGCCGCCGGTACAGTTAAATTTTGTACGAGTAATGGTGGTTAGCGGCCTTGTACATATAGAGGCAAGTTTGATTGCAAGGAGGGAGAAATCCACCGCAAACCACGAATTCACCCTTACTCGTGGGGGTCATTGTCATGTCAGCTTTTGAAATCAAAATGCTATGAGAGCAAAAAGATGCGAAATTGCATTTGTGGGAAGATGGAAAAGTGAGGTTTTGTTCACGAGACTAAACCAAACCACCCCAATCGATGCCTGGCGAGGACAAAGCGGCGGCAGTGCTCTCAGAAAGAAACGGGTGTTGAATCTACAGGCACATACTTTTACGTGACCGTCCCTACTTCCGGGTTATGAGGGCTTCAAGAGCAGCCAGCTAACATGCTCGCTCCCTTTTGTGTTTGTTTGGCTGCTGCTCTGGTGTCCCTGAGTGAAGACAGAAAGGCATTATCAACGGATATAACGGCAGAATGCAGTCCAATAATCCCGTAATGACATCGTCAGAATATAATCGAGACGCACCATCCACGTGGAGATGACAGCTTGTCAGGCATGCAAGATCATGCAAAAGCGTCTAGTGTTGCTGGGGGAAGAACAGAACATGTTCTGTGCTCCACGAGTTCGTACGGTGGACTTGGAACAAGACGGACGCAGGTTGTATTTATATAAACAAGATGCACCTGACGTCACTCGCCATGGCTGGTGCAACATGAATCATGAGTCCGCTTAGACGCATTGCATTCCTACTCCGCCCACTCGTCCCCATAGGATCCTTTGCAGCCGATAGTCTAGAATCTGCAGCTGCTTGAGAGGGGCTTCATTCCAATATCCAGTGGATACGCAGGCCCTTTACCCAACCAAGCAACTGCACCGGCTATGAGACGGACTCGCTGAAGTGATTGCTCACCTCGAAATATTGACCATTGCTGCTCCATATTGCTAGCACCAGCAAATAGTTCTCTCATCTCCGCTTGGAAGCGTCAAATAAGCGAAGCGGTGCTGCGGCCGCACCGAAAACTATCGGCAGCTCGGTGGCTGATACGAGAGCAGATGCATGCATCCAGACTATTAATATAGAGACCCGTCCCTCTCACCTCGCTGAAGAGAAGATTGCCCATCTTGCTCGCCGTGCTTTCTTGACGGCTAGTAGAAGCTCCACAAGATGTACTTCAACTTGCTGGCCGTTGCTGGCATTGCAGGGCTCGCCAGTGCTCTTCCGCAATCTACCTCCTCTGCTAGCTCTGCCGATGGTTGCAAATGCTTTCCTGGAGACAGCTGCTGGCCGAGCGCAGGCGACTGGGCCAAGTTCAATAAGACTGTTGATGGCCGATTGATTGCCACGGTGCCCTTGGGTTCGCCATGCCACGATCCCAGCTACAATGGAACCAAGTGCCAGGAGCTCCGCAACGGATGGCTCTTCTCGCAGGTCCAGTAAGTGCGCCATATGCAGATCACTCCGTGATTGCGATCATCAAAGATCATCACACCTAACTAAGACGCTGAAATTAGCATGGAATCGTCCTCCTCTGTCATGGCGCCCTTGTTCGCCAACCAGAGCTGTGATCCCTTCCAGCCGAAGACATCATCCTGCACGCTCGGCAACTATGTACGGTACGCTGTCAATGTCTCGAGTCCCGCGCACATCGCCACGACTCTCAAGTTTGCCGACAAGTACAACATCCGCTTCGTCATTCGAAACACCGGTCACGACTACAATGGCCGTTCAACTGGTGCTGGCGCCCTTTCCGTCTGGACGCATCACCTGAAGCAGACACAGGTCTTGGACTGGAAGGACAAGTTCTACACGGGCAAGGCGCTCAAGATTGGCGCTGGTATCCAGGGCTTCGAGGCTCTCAGTGCTGCTCATGCCGCTGGCCTTGTTGTAGTGACGGGAGAATGTCCCACTGTTGGCCTTGCCGGAGGCTACGTTCAGGGCGGCGGTCACTCTGCTTTGAGCACCAAGTTCGGCCTGGCAGCCGACAATGCTCTCTCATATGATGTTGTTACCCCCCAGGGGAAACTTGTTACCGCCACACGCTCTCAGAATAGCGACCTTTACTGGGCTTTGAGTGGAGGAGGCGGTGGTAACTATGGAGTTGTTGTCTCCATGGTTGTCCGGGCTCATCCTGAGGCGATGGTCAGCGGTGCCAAGTTTGCTGTCGACACTACCAAGCTCGGCCGCGATGTCCTTTACCGGGTCGTTGATGCCTTCCACACTGCTCTCCCGAAGATTGTCGATTCCGGCGTCATGATCATCTACTTCTTTGGTGACGGCTTCCTCCAGGTCCCTGCTATGACGGCTTATAACAAGACCCAGGCTGAGACTGAGGCAATCCTCCGACCATTGACCACAGCCCTCGCCGCTCTTGGCATCACTCTCAAACCCACCTTTACTGAATACCCCAGCTACTACCAGCATTACGACCACTATTGGGGTCCGTTCCCAGCAGGAAATATCCAAGTGGGAACAAGTCTTTTTGGCGGCCGGTTGCTTTCCCGCTCCGTCCTCCCGCGTTTCTCTCCAACGGCTCGTAAGCTGGTGGACATGGGAGTAACATTCATTGGCGTCGGCTTGAACGTCTCGCATTATGGCGGAGATGGCGCCAATGCCGTGCTTCCGCAATGGCGCGACTCGATTGTGCAAGTCTCTCTCACTCTGCCTTGGAGCTTCGATGCGCCGTTCCAAGACATGGTTGCCACGCAAGCCAGGATCACCAATGAAATTCAGCCTGTGATTGAGGCTGCGACTCCAGGAGGTGGTGCTTATATGAACGAGGCAGACTTTCAGCAGCGCGACTTCCAGAACACCTTCTTTGGCGTCAACTACAACAAACTGTTGACAATCAAGAAGAAGTACGACCCCAAGGGGCTGTTGTACGCGACTGCTGCGGTTGGAAGCGAGGCATGGACCGTTCGCAACGATGGCCGGATATGTAGGACGAGGAAATGAACCAGGGCGAATTCACGCGGGTGGTTTGCATAGATTTGTTTCGTAAAGAAGCATCATGATCATGATGTCGTGATGATCGCTTTCATTGGGAAAGCTTTGATACCAGTTATGAGACTCGATAGAGGCCATTTATGAGATAAAGACAATGATATTGATATTGTATACATAAATAATAAGCGGTGCTGGTCTAGTTAGTCCATGTGGAGGTTATGCGATCCGCACCTTAAGTTGCGGCATTGTGATGGCATCATCTGTCGTCATCAGGTGCGTCAATGCGCTTCATCCGTCGGTTATCTTATTAGTTGTACTTCGTAGTTTGTCCATATTTACCAATGGATATTGAGGAGATGATGGATCTTGTCATACGAAGTACAGCCTCTTCCTACGGCTGAAACGGCTATTTCGCATCTCAATGCCATAATCGACGACGGCAAAATGACTGTGTCCAGAGAAAATATATGCGACGGGAATTTCCAGAACTAGATGCTTCGCCTGTTATCGCTATCGCCAGATCTGACAGCCAACCCAGAAATTTTCCGCTGTCTCCGCTATCACCCGAATATGCACCCGCGTAATAATAGTAGTAATAGTACTAATCTGCTTCACGCCATTCTCGCCCATATAATAACAATGCGATACTCTTTTCCTAACGCCATGTCTTCTATCGATATCCTCAGCTGACGACTTGAGAAGCCGCAGAGTCACGATGAGTGTCTCGCGAAAGCCGTTGTCCCAAGTCCTGCCTCCCCTGATCCTGGGGACAGCCACCTTCAATGTCCAGTACCACCCAGATCCGTCGCATATGCCATACGTCGATATCGTCCGAAGAGCTCTTGAGCACGGAATCAATGCATTCGATACATCACCATACTATGGCCCCTCGGAGATCCTCCTAGGCGCAGCACTGCGACAGTTGACTCCGCCTCCGCCTCGAGAGGGATATTTTCTAGTCACGAAGGCTGGTCGGATCAAGGTCGACGAGTTTGACTACTCTCCGGCCTGGGTTCGATACAGCGTCTGCCGCAGCCTGGAGCGCTTGGGGACACGGTACTTGGATCTCGTGTATATGCATGATGTCGAGTTCGTCTCTCCTGGCGAGGTTCTCGAGGCTGTGAAGGAGCTTCGACGTCTGCGCGATCGAGGTCTCGTTCGCTACGTTGGCATCAGCGGCTACCCGGTAGAAGTTCTCGCGTCGCTGTCGGAAATGATATTGCGTGAAACCGGCGAGCCGCTGGACGCTGTCCTCTCTTATGGAAACTTCTGCGTACAGAACACCCGGTTAGGACGACCGGATCTTCTCGAGCGGTTTCGCGCTGCGAGGGTCGAGTGTCTACCGAATGCCAGCATGCTCAATATGGGCCTCTTAACAACTAGAGGTGCCGATAATGGGCCCATGGCATCCTGGCACCCAGCACCGCCGGGTCTTCGCAAGGCCTGCAACGATCTGTCATTGATTGCCAAGGCGAACGGGGAGCAGCTGGAAGAGGTGGCTATCCGATGGGCTCTGGAAAACTGGGCCCGAGTCGGCGCAGCCTTTGGAACAACTGCATATGCTGGTGCAGGTCCTCGCATCGGCGCCAGCGTCATGGGCGTGACAGCGGTGGCAGAACTTGATGAGACATGGAATCTGTGGAAAAGTGTCGTTGGGTTGTCCAGCGGCACGGGCGATGAGGCGGCGGTCCAGAGGAGAGACAAGATTGCACGACTTGTCAAGGATGAGATGTGGCCTAGATTAGCGGCATGGAAGGACTACTCTTGGGAGAGTGGTGGAGAGAAATTCATCAATACCAGGGAGACCCCTGGTGTCATACCCAAGGATGAAGTGGCGGAACGATGGGGTTTGATACCCGCTGGAGCCATTGTCCCCAAGCTCTGATGCATATGTATGGCGAGTTTATGATGTTCCTAGGTTACGAGAGCTCTAACGATATGATGCATAGAGTCGATATGCAGATTTCTGGGTATGAGGCTACAAGATTAAAGTAGAGCAATGGACTGTAGAGCTTCTTGACGTATCTTGCATTCAATACAATATGTCGACCATATGCCAGTAGTAGGCTCAACTCCAGCCATCAGTGTACAATTTATTGTTTCGTTAATAATGGAAACCTCCATGTAGTAATTCAACATTAGGAAGGACCAAAAGAAAACCTGACTCGAATTTCGCAAAGTTGTTACTCTATAATGTAGGGTAGCATATATATCGGGTTACATAATCAAGCGTATGATTCTAGCTTGACCTTGCGCCAGCATGCGAAACAGCTTCAGATTCCACGACCAAAAGATCCTTTCAAAACTCTCAGCACTTCATGGCGGGTCGCAAATCCAAAGCTGCAGTTCCGGCTCGACCCCAGAACACCCTCATCATCGACAATGGCGCCTGGACGCTGAAGGCTGGACTCGTCTACGGGGGAACGATCGACGAGCCTCGCGTTATCCCGAACTGCATTGCGCGAGACCGCACAAAGAAGATATACGTTGCGTCGGACCTTGAGAAATGCCGAGACTATAGCGAGATTCAATTCCGTCGGCCGGTCGAGAAGGGCTACCTTGTCAACTGGGAGGCGCAGAAGGAGATTTGGGACCACGAGTTCTTCGACGACAAGGCACCGCTGAAATGTGATCCCGGCGAGACGCGATTGATACTCACGGAGCAATCGAATGCGCTGCCGGTGCTGCAGACGAACTGTGACCAAATAGTGTTCGAGGAGTATGGGTTTTCGAGCTACTATAGAGGCATTGGTATGGTGAGGTCCGTGGTGGAGGATTGCGAACGAGGCTGACGCATTGTCAGGGTCAACATTCAATGCCTACCATGACCTGCAGAGCTTGTTTCGCACACCAAAAGACTCTGCTACCGTGTCGAATACGCCCGCCGAAATCATGCTGCTTGTCGACTCTGGCTACTCCCACACCACGGTTACGCCGCTCCTCCGCGGACAGCCCTTCCACTCAGCAATAAGGAGGGTTGATGTTGGCGGGAAGCTGTTAACAAACTACCTGGCCCGATTGATATCTCTTCGGCACTTCGATGTGCGGAACGAGTTGTATATTGTCAATGATATGAAGGAGGCGTCATGCTACGTCTCAGCCGACTTCAAAGGCAACCTGGAGCAAACTTGGAAAGGAACAAGGGGCGAGAAACGCGAAGATTATATATCAGGGGCCGGAATCGTCAAAGACTATGTGTTACCAGACTTCCACTCTACCCACAAGGGAGTCCTTCGTGATTATGATCCAACGCGACACACCAAGGCAAGGAAGTTGGCTGCTGCTGCACAAACCGAGGAAGACGTTTTGACACTGCGAAACGAGCGTTTCACTGTCCCGGAGCTCGTTTTTCATCCATCTGATATCGGCATGCGACAGCCTGGTCTCGCAGATGTCATCCGACAATCCTTGTACGAGCTACCCATTGGCCTCTGGCCCGGTCTGCTCGCTAACATCGTGGTCGTTGGTGGGAACTCACTATTTGACGGGTTTATCCAAAGACTGCAGAAGGAACTCGTCCAACTCGTCCCGGATGACTGCGTCGTCCGCGTTGCTCGACCCGCCGATCCTGTCGCAAACACTTGGTATGGGGCTGCCAATATGGCAAATCATGTGAATATTGAGCGGGTGGCAGTCACCAAGCAAGAATACGAAGAACACGGCAGTGCGTGGGTGTCTCGGAGATTTGCAATGGGACTCTTGACCTGAAGGATTGCCGTGGAGATACGTGGCATCTTTCATGCATATGTGACCTCCTTGCATGGTCGTGAATCAGGCAGCCTGGACCATAGATACGGCTGTCTGCTACGATTGGATTGATCAATCACCAGAGCCAGAGCGCAGCAGGCTCTCGCGAACTGCCGGAGACAAAAGCCTGCTGCCAAGGACGGCATTGATGCCCGACGGTCGGATATGACACGCACATCATGCATGTCTTGAGATCATCAGATAAAGTCCTTAAATAACCAGCACTACGCAACGCCAATGCTTGGCAAAGCCAGAGAGCCGGAGGATCATTGGACCCCCAAAGTAGGCATACCAAAGCCAACTTGTCGGTGAATACGGTGTCTGAGTTAGTTCAGGTGTATGAGAAGATCGACGGAGTTCCAGCTGAGGCGGTAGCCTGAATGGATGCCTGGAGCCTAGCTTCCATCGGTTGGGCTAATACGAGGTCAAATGAAAAAGAGAGACTCGAGAAGAGATTCGATTCTAGGCACTATCTAGAAAGAAAGGAGTAGCGATTTGAATACGAAGGGAGTCTAGATAACCCAAATGACACACCATCCTAGCTAAATCCAGCCCGTTCCAGCAATATCCAGCGATTTCCCACCGTGTTTCCGCGGTGAGCTCCTCATGGATCTCGGACCTGCTGAGCTGTTGACCCAGACCAGCATCAGCGACACGCCATCTTCTCGGCATCTTTCAGCTCTTTGGGAATCATGATGATATCTAGGTGTCGCCCGCCCATTCATTGGCATCGGAGTGTAGATTTTGGATGCGGATGGCTGTGTCTCCATTAACCACAGACACGCTTGCTAAACTTTTGTGTGATGTTGTTTTTCTGGAACTATTCGCTGTTTTGATTCAAGACTCGCGTAACAATATGAGAGTGGTGAGATTTTTCTAGTCGGAGACGCATATGCGTCTTAGAGACGTCCGAGTCCGCGGCCGCGGGAAACACACCCTATCAAAACGGTCAGCACTGATTCTGACGGATGACTAACATCTCGGTTGTCACGGGGTTCATACAATCGCACTAAGTTCCTGTTAGCATTCTCTGTGATGTACTGGACAGTCCGTGTCGATACTTACATGTGTCATGGATGATCCCTCGTTGTGGATGATGCAGTATCCAGCGCAGCACTTCCTGCACACTCGTTGGGTACGGTTGATACAGGTGTCGCACTGGGATGCCATGTTAGTGAAATCATATGACAAGGAGAACGGTGGGACGTACGTTATTACCGCACTCCCAGCAGCTCTTCGAAACCCGTGGCTATAGCGTGTAACATTCCAAGTCAGCCATTATTCTCATACTCAGGATAGGGTGGACCGTGGCGATGGCACAACACCCTCCTCCTTGTCCGCAATCGCATCTAAGGGGAAACAAACGCTGCGTACAAATTCGAGAGGCTTCATCAAAACCAGCTGCTTACAGCTAGCTAGCTCAAACAAGTCCTTCCCGCCTTTTTGCGTTCGCAGACTATTCGTCGTGGGCTGCCAACTCGATCTGAGTGGTGGTGCACGGCGGACAGAGGCCATTTCGTACCTTGACTTTCACAGTCGGGGCTTCGAGATCCAAGTTACCAAAGGAATTCACGGTTTCGTCGTCAACGACAACGACTTGGTGAGCTCCGGGTCCCTGGCTGGGAAGCTGATAGCACGGCTCGCACCACCACTTCTGGCATCCCGTGCAGTACCGCTCCCGGATGCAATCCAGACACCGAGGCACAAAGGAGCTACATGGCTCCTTGGGCATGGTGGCAGCACGAAGCGACGAGGACAACAGGGGTGGAGGTGTCAGCAGCGGAAGCGTCACGGCAGAGCCCGTGTCCGGGTGGACGAGACCCTCCGGAGCGTCTCCGCAATTATCACAAGCGGAGACGGCATACGTGGCCACTGCGGGGCGGCCGTCGGTCTGCAGGCCGCATGAGCCATAGCCAGGAGAGTTGCGATGGCGAGGGCCGTGGCAGAGGACGGCGTCGAAGGCGATGATGCCTTCACAGGCGAGCATGCAATTGACCCACTCGTCTGCTATGGGACGGTTGATGATGGGGCCTTTCTTGGACCACCAGGCATCGCCCTCTCGCTGCAAAGAGCAGACAAGAGCATTCTGGCTCTTCTGGTTCCAACCAGTGCTGATGGATGTCTCGGATGGAGCGGACTGTTGCGTTGCAGGGACAACGGCGTCCTTGGAACCGAAGACATAGAGTGCCTTGAGCCTCGGAGAACCCTTGGGGCGAGTGTTGCGGCAGGCATACTGTAAAGTCTGGCGCAGCTTGCCCTGGTTGAGGTTCTTGACGTCGCGGATGGATAGGATGCGGACGTTGAAGGCAGGGTCGTTGATGATATCATGACAGAGCTCTGCGGTCACGGAGAGACCATCAAGAATGAGGGTTTGAACATTTTGGAGAATGTTTTGTCGCTTGAGGGTGGAAAAGATGCCCCTCAGCGGTCCAGAGTAGAAGCTATCAAATGTTAGTACATGTACGGAGAATGATTCTGAATGTAGAAAGTCAAGGCCGTGTGCTGCACTCACTCATCTTCAGTCAAGTTCTCATCTAGCTGAACATTACGCCAGACTTCGCCGCCATGATCGATTCTGGCAATGTCAAACTGAAGAGCCTTGACTTGGGTGAGGTCAAGGTGGCGGAAGACTCCTGGGGTTTCGAAGAGGAGGGCTCGGAATGCTCGGCTTGTGGCAGCAAGGCGGAGGAGACTCGAGATGGGCAGATAGGGAACAGTATGGCTTAGGATAAGAGAGTTATGAAGAGTATCATAGAGGGTGGTTGCTGGTGGCTCCGTCACCGTCGTCGCCAACAATGTGTGGAGGTCTTCACGCGTTTGGCCGTCGACGGTAGCTAGGCTCATGTCAGGCTGCCAGGACCAGGGGAAAAAAGAACAAAACTTCGCGGGCGAGAGATGAGTCGTCGCAGGCGAGGCAAATTATTAGCCTGGAATTGAGTGTCAAGTCAATAGCTGGGGCGTCGTCGCCAACAAGAGCCAAGGGTGAAAGGAATGTATGAGATAATATACGAGGTGCTGTCCCCTTTGTGTTTGTAATCGGTTGCAGGGCCTTGAACTCTTCAATGAAAAAAAAGAATTAAGAAGAAAAAGGCTTAGATGAAAGTAAACTGTCAGGTGGTGATGGATGAATATGTATGTGATGGGAGGCGATCTGATATAGTTGGACTGCTTCAGGTATCCTGGTCCTTATCTCCGTCCTAAGGCATTTGCACACTGCACGCACGTCTGCACAACCTTGTTAAGAAGCTGTGAGACAGTCTCAGATTACACGTCGCCGCTCCTGCGGGAGAAATGCTTCGCTGAGACCAAGACGTCAAGGGGATTGGATGAGTTGGGGCGGTCTGTCCAGGTTGTGTATCGCTTGGTTATGGACGCATGGAGCAAGAAGTGGTCGAGGCTTGCTATATCATGGAACATACTCGTACGAGCAGCACTTCGTACATGCACTAATACTGCGACTACTACGGAGTACCAGTAATACTACTACGACTCATAAAGAACACACACACACAGCACAGTACGGAGTAATTAACACTGCCCGTACCAAAAGCAGAGGCGGTCTCGGCGCCCAAGCTATCAAAAGGTTGGCTGAGACAGGGCAATCTTAGACTAAAACCTCCTTATCTGGCACAGTGGCTGATTCTGGTAGGGGGCTCTGGCCTTGGGAATCACCCCCCTTGTCTGTCATCGGTTATTTTTTTTTCTATAGCGCCAATGGCGGCTGAAGATGCTGCCACGCATCGGGAAGCGAGGGCCGTGAGGAGATGAGATGAGGCGCTGCGAGATGGGCCATCTTGAGGTGGAGGGATCCCTGCAACGAATGGGCAGCCTCGACGTAATGGGCTTATGTACCACCTCTTTGCAGGCATGACATGCCATAGCATGTAACGTCTCTCATGTTCGTCATCTCCCCATCACCAACAGGACCCCGGTCTGGGGAAAAGAAGATGGATACATACGAGTACGAGGACGGCAATGGCTTTAATTACATGTAATAAATACTACTACTGTGTACTTCGTACCTGTCACTCCGAGTAATATGCCGGAATATAATACGAGTGATATATGATAGAACCACCAAAGTCGTCCATATTACTGCTACGCTGGCTACGAAGGCGTTGAATCCCCTCAGTTGTGGTGGTACTACGAATCAACGGAGTATTACTAGTACAGAGTAATTAAATACGCCGTAGATATCATGTATCTATTAGTCGTTCTTGTTAGTAGTAGTATTGTTCATTAATATTACTACGAGCACTAACTTGTAATCCGTGTGTACGTCGTATGTAGTAGCCTAAACGCTTCCTTTTCCCAGGCCGTTCTGCACACGCTGTTTGATCCGCTCGTTTATCCAGCTCCCTGCTTCTGCCCCATCTGGCGTCATCGGTCGGGGCGGAATCCGGGGAACAGACGCCGCCGAAGAGAAGAGATCGCGGCGTGGGGGCACCTCCAAAAGGCTCCATTCACACCCACCCCGGAGGTATTGCGGCGTTCCTTGCTTTGGGGAGTTTGGGGGTCTGCAGGATGGCTGGTGGCATGGATATCAGATACTACTACTGAGAGTATCGTCAAGCAATGTTCCCTCCACCTACCTCTTGTCTCGTCGCACTGCATTCGAAGTGAAGGGAAAATTGCTCTTACTCTGTATTACTCCGTACGAAGTAGTGGTCGTCAATCAGATATCAAGACTCAATAAATATTCTAAGTGTCACGTGAAGATACACATGTGGTGCCTGGATTGTGACGTGATGGAACGCCACAGGGTGCGCTGACTGATCACGAATGCCCCTCCATAAGCTTCCATACGCGTCTTTGCTGCCTTCGTGATGCCATGGAAATGGTTGCACTGAAATTGTAAGAGATGGAATCTTCCATTCGAACAGCAAACATTCGTGGCTCCTTTGCTGTCTCAGCGTTATCCTCAATATCATACCCGCCCGTCATCCCAACACCCTGCAACAGCGTTTGACGCAACAGAATCGCCCACAGTCAGCGCCATGGACGAGGCGACGGGTGTCACTTGGTCTGGCAGCTTTGACATACTTTCCCCGTCTCTCCCATCCTACAAGAGGCTCCCCGGCGACAAGATTATCCTGCCTCCCTCCGCTCTCGAACGGCTCTTGTCTAGGCCATCCCAATCGGCTCCAGCGTCCACCAACGGCTACGATGCTTACTATGACTCCAGCTATGCTAATAGCCGCTCGAACGACCAGGAGTACCGTCAGCTATCGAACCCTCTCATGTTCCGTCTCGTGAACCCGACGAACAATAAGGCCGTGTACGCTGGGATCCAAGAGTTTTCTGCCCCGGAGGGAACAATTGGCTTGGGTTCTTTTCTGCTTGAAGCTCTGGCTATCGATCTAGGGAGCGGTGACGTGGAACATGGTGGAAGCATCCGCGATCCAGTAGACCTGACTGAGGTGCAGCCACATCTAACGGTACACCTTGTGCAACTTCCCAAGGGTACATATGTGCGGCTACGGCCCCTTGAGGCTGGCTACAACCCCGATGATTGGAGACCCATCCTGGAGCGGCAACTTCGGCAGAGCTTTACAACTCTCACCAAAAATACGGCTTTATCTGTTCAAGGCGCGCAGGGTGAATATTTCAAGCTGTTGGTGGATAAGTTCACACCGGATGGAGACGGCGTCTGTGTAGTAGACACAGATTTAGAAGTCGATATCGAAGCTCTAAACGAGACACAGGCTCGAGAAACCTTACGGCAGATAATAGAGAAGGGACAGTCTGGTTCTTCGGGGAGCTCCAAGGGGGGAGAGCTAGACATTTGGAAAGACTTTGAGGGACAGGTGATACCAGGAGAATACGTGGACTATATCCTTCCCTCATGGGACCGGTCACAAAACTTGCTAATCACCCTGAGCGGGATATCAGATGAGGACGACAGCCTGGACTTATTCGTAACCCCCAAGTCCCACCAACAGAGGGCATTGCCTCGTGACTCTGTCCACGTGTTTGGCAACTTTTTACCTGCCGAACATGGAAGCAAAACCATCTCTATATCGCCCACCAACGTGGAACTCGAAGGCGCGGAAAGCATCCTCGTGTCAGTGCACGCCTATCACAATCCCAGTGCGACAGAAGAATCGTTGGTGCCGCTGAAATATGTCATTCGCGCAAAGGCCAACCCGCCTGAAGGGACAGCTGACGAGCCGATTGACCTGGACAGTCAAGATCATTCTCCTGACGAAGAGCAGTGTAAAAACTGTTTGCAATGGGTGCCAAAGCGCACAATGGTTCTTCATGAAAGCTTTTGCCGAAGGAACAACATCACATGTCCACACTGCAGATCAGTTTTTAAGAAGGGCTCGTCTGAGTGGGAATCACACTGGCATTGTGAGCGCGACGATGCCCACGGCAACTCAGCGCTGAGCAAAGCGAAGCATGACCAAATCTTCCACGTGGATCGCCAGTGTCCGTCGTGCGAGTTTTCTACCAACTCGCTTCCAGACCTTGCACGACATCGTACGAGTGTTTGCCCTGGCAAAATTATACTTTGCCGGTTTTGCCGCCTCGAGGTTCCCCAAGAGGGTGATCCGTTCAACCCGTCCGCCAGTCTTGTTCTCTCTGGAATGACAGCCCACGAACTGGCGGATGGCGCCCGCACGACAGAATGTCACTTATGCGACAAAATTGTCCGACTTCGGGACATGGAAACTCACCTAAAGCACCATGAACTCGACAAGGTCAATCGAACCAAACCCTCAATATGCCGGAACGTCAACTGTGGGAGGACGTTGTACGGTGTTGGGGCACGGGGCCAGATTGGCAGTGCGGCTACACAGCTCAAGGTGCCTGGAAATGAAATTGGTCTTTGCTCGATGTGCTTCGGTCCTCTATACGTGAGCATGAATGATCCTGAGGGCAAAGCTCTGAGACGAAGGATTGAGAGACGATACCTTGGGCAACTGATGACGGGATGCGGGAAATCCCATTGTGGTAATGAATGGTGCAAGACTGGGAGATCAAACCTCGGCCTCGAACAAAAGGGCTCATCAGCTTCGTCGGCCTTGCCGTTGGTTAAACCTCTTCTACCTGGGGCTTTGAATCCGGAAGAGCCCGCGCACTTTTGCTTGGATGAAGCAAGCCAGACCAATCGCCAATTGGCAGAGATGGTCGCGACTGAGAAGGCATGGGAGCTCGAGTGGTGTGTTGCTGCTGCTGAAGCCGAGAGAGGGAACTTAGACAAGATGAGAGACTGGTTACAGGCATGGGCGCCAAGAAGATAGATGGCGTTTTTGTTTATTGTTGAGCGGCATATGGACTTGTCGAAAGATACCCAGGGCTGACCCCTATATAAGACTAGTAGTAGTATTATGACTAGACATAGATTTTGGTATAGGAGCCTTTTTTGACTGAAATTAGTCTATCTTTGGAGAAAGGAAGCCCGTTGTCAATGGTAGATGTGTAGATCATTTTCCCTGTGAAGCGTGCTATAGGGCTGCTGGGCTGATGTGCGTGTTGATGACGTGCGCCCACATGGCTTAGCATGGCAATGATCTCATACTGAGCAAGGAACTGTGTAAGCTAGGGTCATCTTGGCAGGAACACAAAGACCAAGTAGATTAAAGGTAGTTCTTCGCATGTGAGGCTGCTAGTAATACCTTAAGTATGTAGTATGACCCGACTCCGGTCCGGTAGTACTACTCCATCCAGGCGAAGAGTATGGATCCGGATCCGGTATGATTTGGAACCCGTGCTCTTCAAGCCGAAGTCACTGTCCGTGTGGACAGAAGACAAAACGTGAGGTGTAATTGGCGTCTGGTAAATGAGATAGTAGTAGTGTAATTCATTATTGTCTACGGATCCTGAGGATGGCGTTTGAAAATACTAGCAGAGGGTACCTATTCACAGCAATTCAACCAAGCACTCGGAGGCATATCTGATGGCCGGATCTCCCGGAGGTACCTGCAGAAACACGGTACTTTGCAGTCAGCAAGATGACAAAACAACAGCCATAGGTCGTTTCGATTACTGGATGAATACCTAATCGTAAATAGCCGCCGGTAAAAGGACGCCCTGCTAAAGCCAGCTACTACTATCTATTGCGGAGTAAAGTCCCAGTAAAAGTACGGAGTAAAAGAGCATGGAACGTTGTACCAAGTATCCACCCCTTCTGGGGTACCTTCGTTGGGAGGCACCGCCTGAAGCAGCTGCTATCAGAAGGTGGGGTGTTCTATTCTGCCCGGCTTCACCACCATAGTCTCGACCGATGGCAGGCAGGCCGGTCTATGGTGCGTCCCGCTGCTCCATACTCCATTCAACAACCCAACCTCTCGCAATTATTACCTAGGGGCCATATGCAACGGCCAGCATCACTGCGCTGCGTCTTTTGGGCTGTCGGCTCCAATCATCCTCGCAGCGACAGGCGGCATTATTTGAGGGTTATCGCCATACCTTTCGCGGGCTTCCCTCTGCCAAACGCCTGTCCTCGCCACCCGTCGTCATCCTTCGACAGCCCGGCTTGGAGAGTGTGGAATTCACACAAGGCCTGGAAACCCCCATCAGCTACCGAGTTAGACGTCTCAATTGCGAAAGCGACATGCAACCGTCGGTTTTGGTCGTCATCTGAACCCGCTCCTGTTGTCTCTGCCCCCCCGCGGTAGACTACCAGGAAGCTGTGCCTCAGGTCTTCTTGTACAACCGGTAGCAAACAAGCTTGTGTGTGCTTCTCTGTGGAGGGAAGTACACAGGACCGCGAACGAAGCCCGTGGATCATCTACCAGGTGGACAATCTGTCAGAGGCCGGTCCCGGGAAACGACTATCTGTCACTTCGCTCAACCCCATTCCCCTCAGTATATACGAGCTGTCTCCACCCACAACCGTCCTACCCACCTCTATCAGACCGCACGACTTTGTTTCATCCACAATGGGCAATACAAACACGAGGGAATCGCGCCCGGCCGACTATCCCGAGGGTTTCGCCGATGGCCGGGAACGCGACATTGACTACAGAGACTCCACAGGCCGGCGCCTCGTATCAGATCCCTCGGCACGGCATCAGAGCAGAACTGAGCGAACCTTCCTTGGGATCGGAACCGGAACCACTTCTCGGAACAGAGATCGCCCCGACGCACCCTTCGAGCATCGCGAAACGAAGCAAGAACGGGAGGCTCGGAGGCTTGAGCGCGAGCGAGTTGCGAGAGCCAAAGAACGGGAGCGAAGTCTGCGCGAAGAGCATGTGGATGGAGGCTATCTTGTGACTTTAGGAACATATACGGGAACCGAGGACTTCAGCAAGCCAGTTGTCAGGCAATTACAGGTTGGTCTTGCTCTTTGAGTTGGTGCTATTTCTATCATGTACCTTGTCTCTCTAACCTGAATGATAGATTGAGAGAAAGCTGGCGCCCTTTTGGCGAGGCCTCAATGACTGGTCTTCAAAATGGGCTGAGCACCAGCTCATTGCCGCCGCTCGGGGTCTCCCCGTACCGGCAGCCGACGCGCCTCCCGACCCCGACCTGATTCCCCGACCACTGCCTCCTTCCGATTCTCTTTCAGGCCAGAACATCAATAACCTGACTGTGGAAATGGGGCCGAGGACTCTGTCAACGGCTTCAGATCGCAGTGGTTCTGGCACTGGTTCTGCGTTACCTTCCCCAGCCACCACAGGCCCTACCTCGAAAGGCTCTGCTATTAAGCCTAGAGCCAGGGCACTCGCAGCTGCTCTTACTGTGAGCTCCCGCAATGCTTCCTCAACTGACCTGGCTCCAAAGGAGATGAGTCTTCCTCATGATCCGTTCGTCAATGGGCAACCCCTTGAGGTATTCCTTTACAAGGATGCCGACGAGTGTCCGATTTGCTTCCTCACTTATCCGCCTTATCTTAACCACACCAGATGCTGCGACCAACCGATTTGCAGTGAATGTTTCGTTCAGATCAAGCGTGCTGACCCTCACCTTCCGGAACACCACCCTGATGGCGAGGCCCGGGACCCTAACCAGGGACTTACCCCTGACGACCCTCCCGAAATGCTTATTTCTGAGCCGTCAACGTGTCCTTATTGCCAACAGGCCGAGTTCGGCGTGACATACGAACCTCCTCCCTTCCGTCGAGGGTTAATCTTCTCAACCTCCTCCTCCAACCTAGCTTCAAGTACTGCCATGTCCTCGCAAAGCTCTCTACACTCCACCCTGTCTCCCACCTCCCCCAACCCAACAGGGCGAAGAAGAACTCACAGCTTATCTGCAACTGCGCCCAATGTCATCACTACTGACCGCGTTCGACCGGATTGGGCGACCAAACTAGCTTCTGCGCGTGCCCACCAAGCACGTCGTGCTGCTGCGGCCACAGCACTTCATACTGCAGCGTTTTTGATGGGTGCAAATGAATCCAGGCCGAGAATTCGCACTAGCAGATTCAGCCGAAGGAACACAGGTACGAATAGTGCAGGCACTGACACACCTGGCGGAGGACAAACCAATGATGGCGCAGAAGGACAAGAGTCTGGCGAGCGAGGTTCAGGTAGGAACCCGGATGGGAGTCAGCGGACTCGAATCGAGGAACTCGAGGATATGATGTTTATGGAAGCGGTTCGACTTTCCCTCGCTGCTGAAGAAGAGCGCAAGCGTAAGATGGAAAAGGTTCTTCGGAAAGAGGCCAAGAAACGTGAACAAGAAGAGAAGAAGGCACTAAAGAAGCAAAGCAAGGATCCTTATGGGGGAGGCTTGAGTGGTGGCAGTAGAAGCAGCCTCTCATTGGGCTTGGGGCGCAAGCGAGGGAATAGTTCTGCCAGCAATCTTAGGATGGAGGCTACTGTCCAGGCAGCTTCGCAATCTTCGAAAGGTGGCGAGGCGTCATCTGCCCCAGAGTCCGAAAACAAACCTGGGGATGCTATTGGCAAAGGGAAGGGTGTGGATCGTGGACCACAGGAAACGGTGGAGACGAGCTCTCCGGGATCACTCCCTATTCCTACCGGGAGGAAACGGCCGGGATCGCATTTGAGGCAGATGAGCAATGCATCATCTTTGGGGTCCTCTATTGCGGATAGTCCATCTGGAAGCTACACTGGACAAGGTTTCGCTGGTGTTGGAAATCGTAGTGAAGATGGCGACCGTGACACGGGAAGTGAGCCCATGTTTAACTTCCGCAGCCTTGCCGAGCTCGTTGGCGTCAATATCGAGGACGGATCAGCGACTCGCCAAGGAGGTGTCGAGGCAACGAGCGATGGTAAGGACCCCCAACCTCGCCCACTCTCGCAAGTCAAGGAAGACGATAAGGAAGAGGCAAAGGCGGAGCATATCGAGGAAAATACCAGCGATGAAAGTGGCGCGGGAGACAAACAATTGCCCCCAGAGCCTAGCGCCCAAGGCAGTGAGCAGCATCTCATGTCGCCCGAGGTGACAATTACTCCAGAAACCCCAGCACCCGTGGATGATGCTGCGGAGGATAAGAGATTGGAAGCATCCGTCACGGAGCACCCATCCTCTTTTGCTCAGTAATAAGAGAGCACAGCATCTGCCATGTCGTTGAACTCGACAACCCTATTTCGGCGGGCGTATGCCCTGTTCATTCCACGATGGACAAATGGCTTGGAGAAACGAACAAAGTTGTGACGAATCGGTATTTTTTATTTAGACATGTTCATGCGTCTTGCATAAGGTAACGGCACATTACCTTATGGTCGCTATCATTATGAATGGAGTTTCTTGTGTGATAGGGCCAAGTCTTGGAGTTTACGGTATTGTTGAGAGTCGAACATGAGGGTTTACATGAGGCAGTTTGGAACTTGACATGTTGTGTGGATGGCTTCTGGTACATTTTTGGGCGTTGAGCTGTGAATAGAAATCATACGGCATGTCTGTTCATTCTCCATTAAATCGTGAAGAGTTTCCTTGACAATGTCTTTGATACTAGCATATGATTCCATCTTCCACTCCGTATATGTGTGGCACAAATACGGTTGGCCTTTGACATAGCCTGCTCAGCCTTTGAGGCGTAAGCGTCAACGTCATCACGATCCTGAAATCAGCCACTGTTGGTTGGTTATGTCGAACCACGAACGCCTCGTCGCGAGATAGTTTCCCATTTAGGCAAAATCGTTAAGAATGTGTAAATACTGCCAAGAAACACAACGCGACTTGATAGGCACTCTCGGAGGGCGAGGAGTGGGAAATCCGGCGTGTGTACTTCGTATGGCTGGGTTTGATGTCTCAGCTTTTCAAGAGCGCCTAAACACTGCCTCTTTTGTAAGTGATGCGTTCTGTGGGCAGCGGTAGAATGCCTGCCCGTTTTCATATATATATTTATATAAAGGGCAAAGGCGACATTGATTTACAAAGCAGATCTCTGGGTATAGCAGCAGCTTCTCATCTTGTTCGTATAAGTTCAACTACAATCGCAGTGATAGTGACGACTGGCGACATGGCTTCGCGTTACCACGTTATCGACATTTCAGGCCGGATACCGCTCTTGCCGCGCTTGCAGCAATGGAGATGGCGCTCTGAATGCTCTGCCGGACCAGAAGGTTCTCTGCGGAGGTTCTGGGACTGGCTGTCATCCTGCGGAATCTACGAAAAGTATGAGAGTCACAAGGAACGGCGTTGAGACGAAGAGACGAAGAGACGAAAAAAAGTCATGGGACCTTTTGTTGGGATGAACATGTCTGCGCATTGATTCATGTATGTTTCGTTTCATTATTCTTTTCCCCTCATGCCTTTTTTATCTCTATCTGAAACTTGTCAATCCATCCAGAAAACTCGTCGCGCGAGCCATCCCAGCCTTTGCTCAACAACTCACTCACAGCGAACGCATCGAGGAAACACTGATCCATGGCGTCGTCGATCTCCCCAGGCCGAAGCTCATAGAAGGCGCACGCCAAGTCCCCGAAACGGTCTGGGAGGTTCTGGAGAACCGCGCCGATTTCGTCTAACCGCTGCGGCACCTGGGCGTCTGCATTGGCTTGGGGGAAGGGCGGCAGTTTCTTCATGCGCCGCTTCGTGACGGCTTGGTAAAGGAGGATGATGAGGCGTAACCGCCTGAGGGAGGATTCTAGACGTGGACGGATGCGGTCAGGGTCGGAAAGTGGAATGCTGCGGTGGGAATTCATGAGGTCGTCGAGCATGTTCTGGGTCGATATATGGTTTGCGCCGAGTTGGTCTGCCAGGTCATCGACGGCATCGTCTTCATCTTCGTCGTCGTCCTCTTCGTCTGGTTCCTCGTCGCCCCATTCCTTCATCTCCTCCATGATATCGTTGAGCGTATCCTTCCACTCGTTCATCTTTTGCACAAAGAAGCCACCGACGCCGGCGTTGGCTAGACTGACGATGTCATCGCAAGTCGACCAAAGGACGCCCGTGGCAGCAATGCTGCCCTTTCCGTCTGTGCCAAAGCCCTCCTTTTCTTTCGATAATACCTTTCCATCCTTGGGTATCTTTTGCAGGAGATCATACAGCTCGGAAAGGGTACGGTGACATCGCCAGGCGAGCTCCCGCCGGAATACCGCTGTGTAAAGGTTCGGATCGCATGCCTGGACTGACGCGGCAAGACCGGGTATAGGACCAGCAACAAGTTCCTTGAGAACGGATATTATGGCGCTCGGCGTGAATGGTTCGTTTATGAGGAAGAGCGAGACTTTGGTGGCATGCGCCTTGAGCAGCGTGGCTGAGTCGCGGGCGAGGGCGAGGGCATCGAGGGGAGCTGTTGAGGTTGATAGTGGCGAAGCGGTAGAAGGATCTGCAGTAGCTTCCGGGCTCTTTTTTATCTCGCCGAGAACCTCCTGTAGTTGTTTGACGAGCGTTCCGGCTGTTTGGACGAGCGATTCGAGGCTCTTGAGAGCTGTGGGATCGGGAGTGGGAGGCATGGCAAGGAGGGGATTGCTATGCCGAGAGTTGAATAAGACCAAAGTTGAGAGGAAATATATATATATTTAGCTTCAATTGATTCCACTGTAAGGCCCTTGGTATGGCGGGAATTCAGCTAGGAGTCATTCGGCGAAGGTGACAGATAATAGTAGAATGACTCTGCTGGTGGGATGATGGATATTAACATCAATCATCTTTTTTTTTGGAGGGGTACAAACTCATTTTCCAGAACCCCGCGATAAGAAACTGCTTGAAGCGCCGAAGATTTGCCGGCTGGAGCTTGACCCCTGGAAGAGCAATACGTAGCCTGTCTTACTCCGTACTGCCACTAATACGGAGCTTCAGAGTCGGGAACTTTGGCTCCTTGTCAGCCATCTCATCTCAACGCTGCCTATAATACTTCCGTCCGCTCACAATGCAGCACCCAAAGTCGTTGGTGCTGCTGAGCGCCGTTTACTCTTTCACTGCGGCTGCTGCGGGCAGTCTGCCGCGTGGAGTCGGCCCAGAGTGTAAGTTGCTTTGCTTTGCTTTGCTTTGCTTTGCTTTGCTTTGCTTTGCTTCAATTGGGTTGGGCTGGGCTCCTGAACCAAGAGCTGGACGCGATCCATTCGATGGCCAATTGCTAATGCCAGTCATGCAGTTGTGTCTCACTACCAAGGCAAAGACGAATTCTCTTGCATCACCGACCCGACAATCAAGATTAGCCTGAGCCGAGTCAACGACAACACCTGCGATTGTCCAGATGGCTCCGACGAGCCTGGCACTGCCGCCTGCGCCTTCATCGACCCCCGTTCACCAGAGCAGCCTCTCCCCGGCACTGTTTCCGGTACGACCAATGCCACCCTTGCTCTTCCTGGGTTCTGGTGCGCCAACAAGGGCCACATTGGCACATACCTCCCGTTCTTCTACGTCAATGACGGCATCTGTGACTACGATCTCTGCTGCGACGGAACTGAGGAGTATGGCCGTGTTGGCGGTGCCAAGTGCGAGAACCGCTGTGCCGAGGTCGGCAAGGAGTACCGTCGAATGGAAGAGTTGAAGCGACAAAATATCGAGAAGGCTGGCAAGAAGAAGGCGGAAATGATCAAGGAGGCATCAGAGCTCCGCCAGCGTGCCGAGGTCCGGGTCGCTGAACTACAACGGGACATACAAGCTCTCGAAGCTAAGAAAGTAGACTTGGAGAAAAAGTATGCCGATGCCCAAAGCCAGGACAAGGGCAAGGTCGTCAAGAGTGACGGCGCTGGTGGCAAGCTTGGTGTGCTTGTCGGCCTGGCCAAGAACAGGGTCAAGGAGCTGCGGGAAACACTCGACTTGGTGACTGAGGACCGTGAAAAGTTGCGCAGCAAAGTGGTGGAGCTGGAGGCCATTCTCAAGAAGTTCAAGGAGGAGTACAACCCCAACTTCAACGATGAGGGCGTCAAGTCTGCTGTCAAGGCTTACGAAAACTACGCCGCTCGCGAAGCGTCGGTCGAACAGGACGAAGTGGCCCAGTCGGAGATTGATGAAATCACCAAGGAGGACACTGAAGAGCACGGCGTTAACTGGAAAGCCTTTGAAGAGTTTGGAGGCGACACGGATATCCGTAAGTACCCATGGATGGATCAGCACTTATGAGTATTTTACTAACGAATTACCTAGTTTACAATTTCGATGCCTATCTCCCACCTTTCCTCCACAGCTTCATCCATGGCAAGCTGCACGCCGTTCGCGGCTGGTTGGTTGCCAACGGTATGCTGGCCGAGGAAGCAAAGGACGGAGCGGAGTCTAGCCGTGTCAAAGCTGCTCGCGAAGCCGTGGAGGCAACTGAACGAGAGCTTGGAGACAAGAACAGGTCCCTTCAACACGAAAAGTCGGAACTTGACCAGGATTATGGGCCGTCGGACATCTTCCGTGCCCTCAAGGGCAAGTGTGTTGAGATGGAGGCCGGCGAGTATGTATACCAGCACTGCTGGCTCGACAAGACGTCGCAAAACTCCAAGAAGGGTCTGGGCCACGGCAACACGAACATGGGCAATTTCCAGAGAATCGATTGGGAAACGGCCGATGACGAGGATAGACTCGATGGTAGGAGCTTGGGCAAGGGTATGAGAATGGTGATGCGATACGAGCACGGCCAGCAATGCTGGAACGGTCCCCAGAGGAGGACTGATGTCTGGCTTGGATGCGCTGAGAAGGAGGAGGTCTGGAGAGTCAGCGAGGCCGAGAAGTGTATCTACAAGATGGAGGTGGGAACGCCGGCAGCATGTGGAGAGGTGCAGGACGCTGCCGAGAAATCCCACAGCAAGGACGAGCTGTAGAGCATCAGCTTTGGAGCTGGAAGATGAAAAAGGCTACGTGTCTTTTGTTACGCAGCCACCAACTGCAGAGGTGTTAAGTATTGTGATTGTGATGTCGATTTAGGGCATGTCCTTGGCAGAAATGAAAAGAATCGGATTCCCCCCCGTCTTCCCTGTCATTCTGAGACACTGTTGTTGGTTCATTGCCCCCAACGGGAAGCTACCCAAAGGCTGTTGGTCCTATCCCCATTTAATGGTCTATTCAATGGATCATTCATGAAAAACCCCTCAGGTATTGTGGATTGTGGATAACCTATTGTTGGAAACTCTACTTATAGACGACGCCCCTCGAGGGTTGTTAGATCCCAATATAGTAGACCTCATCAACATACATAATTGCTGCTCTCAAATCCAGAATGACGCCTGTACAGCAAACCCCCGCCTCGCGAACTTATACCACGCTTTTCCTATCAGTCTACGACTTCTTCATCCTCTGGATATCGAATGAGTGGGTATGGAAATGTTCAACCATCGAGATCCAGCTCCCGCTGTTCAAATCCACCATGGGTGAGCGACACTTGGATATTGGCGTCGGCACGGGATTCTATCCATCACTCGCCGTTCAGGAGAATCTCTCGTGCAAGGAGATTACACTGGTCGACTTGAACTCCAACGCTCTTGAGAAAACCGCCAGGCGCATTTCCGAAGCGCGGAGCACCGTCACGGTGAACACATATGCGGCCAACGCCACAGAGCCATTACCTCTGCCTACAGGAGCCAAGTTCGACTCCGTCAGCATGTTCTTCCTCCTGCATTGCGTCTCAGGCCCTCCGGAGCGGAAGAACAAGGTGTTTGATGTAGTGAGGGAGCATGTCGCCGACGATGGCGTGCTTGTGGGGACGACGATTCTGGGCGAAGGGAGTCCCATGAGCTGGTTAGCGAGGGGGGTCTTAACATTTTATAACAGAAAGGGGATTTTCGATAACTGGATGGATAGCCGGAGTGTGTTTGAGGTTGGGTTGAGGAGGAATTTTGACGAGGTGGACATCAAAATCGTTGGGGTGGTTATGATGTTCACGGCGCGGAAGCCCAAGGCGGGAGGGACTCATAAGGAATGATGATTCTCGTGTGTGTCTTTGATGTAAAACTCGTGGATTCCCTTGTTTGATAGACCCTTTTAGGTGCTACGACTGTTCACAAGTTGGTGCGTTCAAGAGCCACGCCTCTCTCATTTTCTTCGGTTTGGTGAAATGCTGCCCAGATGTCCCCATAAGAGCCATTAATGATCTGATGAATTAGTAGTCATCTTTGACTTCAAATCAATTTCCAGCAATTTGATAGATATATCCTACCTTGATAAAGGTTTAACTGGGGCTGGTAGGTATAGCATTTAGCAGCGTCTTACATCTTACATGCGCCTACTGAGGGGTTTTGTCAGCTGAGCGGCACACTTCAGCTTCAACACAACTCGGGATTCGCCTTGCCCACCTGGGCCTATCGAATAGACAAGCGCGCTCGATCAGCATAAGAGAGAATCGTTTCTGCTAGGCATAGCGACTGGGCTGTCGAGGCCTTGTCTGTCGAGCGACGACTGCATCCTGCAAGTCTCAGACACCGTTGAGGCCTGAAACATCGTGGGCAAGACACACAACACACATGTTGGTCTGATCACGCTGTCCAGGCGCAATATTCCGTCGCTTTGTTAAAAATATAGTCCTGGAAGATCAAATCAGCAGCAAAAGATGACTCCGGCAATCCGCAAGGCGTCTCCTCTTCATCTCCCCCAGGGCTCCCAGCGTCTCTATATCCTCTGTCTACATCTCGCTGTCGGCGCCTCAATATGGGGCTATAACATCGGCGTTCTATCCTCCATTCTCGTTCACCCTGGATGGAAATCCGCCCTCCATAGCCCGAAGCCATCGCAGAAGGGAATCATCACCGGTATCTACTATCTCGGCGCTCTTCTGTCCTATCTATTCGTGTCCCATCCACTGGCCGATTGGCTGGGTCGGCGCTATGCGGCGCTTGTCGGGACATTTGTCCTATGTCTGGGAGCCATCCTCATGGCTGCTGCGAATAGTAGCGGTGCTATTTCGATGATGGTCCTTGGAAGATGGGCATGTGGCCTTGGGGTCGGTGTTGTGAGCACGAGTGTGCCACTATATCAGAGGCAAGAAACTTATGATGGCTGTATAGTACAACACTAACCTGTCCCAGTGAAATATCGCCAGCCAAAGAGCGTGGCAAGTTTGTCACGATGAATCATGTAGGCTTTATTGCTGGCTTAGCAACTGGTCTATGGTAAGTATTGAACACCATGGCCACGAACTCTATCCAAGTTCCCCAGGCTGATCAACCGCTAGGGTCGGCTATGGCATGACTTTCTGGACTGATCCAAATGGAGAATATTGGGGGTGGAGAGTATCAATCCTCATCCAGTTTGTTCCGGCAGTTATCTTTGCCGCGGGCCTTCCATTCATTCCCGAGACGTAGGTGCTCCAACCAACCCTCCCCTGTTGGAGCAAAAATGGCTAATGACAAAATCCACAGCCCACGGTGGCTTGTTGAGAAAGGGGATATGGAACAGGCACGAAAGGTCCTTCAATGGCTTCGAGAGGGCGTCTACTCCCCCGAGGCAATCACACACGAACTACACGCCATCAGCACAGACATCGAGTCTCACCATCGGTCCGGAAGGACGTTCATCTCCCTCTCGCTATCACTGTTCCGTGAGCCCGCCCTGTTTGCTCGACTCTGGCGTGCGTTCCTCCTTCAGTTCATGGCTCAGATGTGCGGTGCCACGGCTATGAAGTACTACCTGCCCACGCTTCTTAAAGCTCTAGGTCTGGAGACAAGACTGGCCCTTATGGCCGGCGCGGTGGAGATGACAGCCAAGATCGGTATGACTGTGCTAGAGATGTGGTTCATTGATAAGTTTGGCAGGAAGGCTTGTCTCGTTGGCGGGAGTGTGGTGATGGGCACATCAATGCTGGTTCGTATCGCAGCACTCAGCTATTCATGGACTTGGCTGAACTAACCCAATCGCAGGTGAACGGCTGGTTACCCCTTGCGTATCCTGGGAATACCAACAAAGTGGCCGATGTGGTATGCATCGCTTTTATTTTCATTTATGCCATGGGCTATAGCTTGGGACTAGGTCCTGCTGCCTGGGTATACAGCTCAGAGGTGCGTACTGATCATACTTCTCACTGACGAAGACAATAATCAGTCTAACAAAAATGATATAGATCTTTCCCACTTCGGTACGAGCTCGTGGCCTCAACTTTGCAGCATCCGGCGGCTCCATCGGGAGTATTCTCGTCTCCCAGATCTGGCCCATCGGAATATCAAAGCTCGGCAGTGGCGTCTACTTCTTCTTCATGATTGTCAACTTTGCATGCGCTCCGGTAAGTTCTTGTACACCCGTGATTTGCAATTCTCGTCAACCTCTGACTGATGTATTTAGATCATATGGCTACTCTATCCCGAGACCAAGGGGCGTGCTCTGGAAGACATGGATGCTCTCTTTATCAAAACAAGCGATCAGACCCCTGGTTTGCCTCTGAACGGAGTCGCTGAAGAGGATCAGCGGCAAGATGAACATAATGAGGAAAACAACGAAACAAGAACATCAACAGCAGGAGGAGAAAGCGAGGAAGAGCAAGCACCATTATTAGGCTAATATGTTGGCATACATCCCACGACAGTCTTGAGATATCAGATCAGGTTCCAAATCAACTTCTCTAAAACGAAAACGATGAACCAGACACATGCAAACAAAACATAATAATAAACTCACGGTTCATCCATTCATTGCGAGACACTGGCACCCGCCACTCGCTGTGAAATTAGAATTACATTCCCCAGCTGGCAGTGCAAGAGTGCCATAGCCAAAACCACCGCCCTGCCCAACTCCCAACAAGAAACAAGACGTAAAACCAAAAACAGAACACAGGTCTACTGACTGAGACTCTACCCCTCTTAAATTGTTTAATCGCCCCTACGTGTGAGAGGTAATTCGCAACCACACTAATCCTTCCTTGTTGAACCGGGTATTCATCTCCCGACCTTTACCAGAAGCTACACCATCCAATATAGTGCTGGCACAAATTCTCCAGTCTCGTAGCCTCGATAATGAGCTTATTCACTTGGCTGATGACATCCAACTCCTCATTAGGCTTGAAGTCGCGACCCGTCAGCTTCTGTGAAACTCTGTCGAGCACCTCAAGGGCTCTGGCATTCTGGCTCTCAGTCTCTTGCGCGCCGTTAACCAGGGCGCCATCAGGGGCCGCTGAACTGTTTGTACGGGCCCTGTTTCGGGCTATTGGCGGCGCTGAGGGCTCGGCTTTAGCTAATAGCTCAGAAGGAGCTACATCAGCATCCAGGATGGACTGCCGTCGGACCCGTGCAGCGTTGGGACCGGCCAGAGCAACTTCACGCTCGGACCGGAAGTTAGGGCCAGCTGGAGAAGCGGCGTTGGTAAGACGCCAAGTGAGAAGAGGATCATGAATGAACTGCAACACGGTCAGCTATGTACTGCTTTATATGTGGGGAATTATCTGTCTTACCGCTTCCAACACTGCCATGACACTCTCCTTATTCTCTCGTAGGACCCGCATCACATGTTCGCATGTAATCCTGAAGCTTCCTTCGATGTTGCTGACCTCCATCGCATAGGTCAACATTCGGGTAAGTCGGAATGGCACTCGCTCGGGGTATTTTTCACGCTTCATGGCGACTTCGAAGCAGTCGCCGAAATCAATATGAATGATCTTGCCGGTGATGCGATCAAGCATAAGGTTGGAAGGATGTCGATCGCCCAGACCCAGAATATAACCCACCATGGACATAACACCTAGCGAACGAGTATAGTTGGTTCGTCTCTCAAGCCACGCTTCAGACGATTTGGATTTCAGCCAGAGAACCCGGTAAAGATCCTGACCGGTTGTGTTATCGAGTGCATATCCAAACACTTCAACTTTTTGCATGAGTGTGAGATTATCATAATCAGGCGCCATCTGAAGCATTATTCGGTGCTCGATATTGAGTAGGATTTTGCGACTCTCACGATACTCCCGAATAAGAACATGCAGAGTGTCACTGTTCGGAACCCAACCCAATAGACCAGAATTCTGCGATAGTGGGATAGCAGGGTAGCGCTGAATATTGAGATGGCGCTTATAACATTCAGAATCATTTGCGAGTAGCGTATTGCAGAGACCGAAGAGCTGCATAACACGCTCATCTTGACGGATATCTTCGTGTCCTTTGAGCAAAAATGCATACGAAACACCATCACTGCCATTAGCATTGAGTTTTCGAGGCCGCTGCTTAGAATTGATAACACTGAATGTCGAATCGAAGGACATTATCCTAACAATTGGCTGTCCGCTCTTGTATGTTCCGGGAACAGCAAGGTCGAGGTTCTTGGCGTTGAGCAACTTGGGAGAGCAGTAAGTAAGCTCTAGGCTCGTAACCTGTGGCAGCTGTCTCGTAATCCTGCGGAACACTTGGTAATAAAGATCCCAGGCTTGGTTCAAGTCGTTCACATCCCTGCTTGTCTCGTATTGGTGGCACCAGTCCTGAGCTTCCTTCAAATCTCTTCCGAACGCTTGCGCAAATGATATCTCGCGTAGTGTCTCGGGTCCTCGTTCAAGCAGCTCATGAAGAGGCTCTAGTGTCGCAAACATCCCCTCGATATTGTGGTCGCCAAAGTAAAGTCGTGAAGCTTCTTCCAAGCCTTCATGCCAAAGCTCATGCCAGAGCACTGCCACGCGAATTAGTTCATGGCTAACGGTATCGGCTTGAGCAACAAGGTTAGAGCTATGCTGTCGCATGCTGTCCATGATCTGTGCGGCAGATCTCGATCGTCGACTATTCTGCCATGATTTCATGGCAACTGTAAGAGGATAGACCAAGGCCTGCGGGTGTGCTCGGCCGACATCAGCAAGGAGATTGTGCACAGATTGTTGCACACGCTTGTTCGGCTGATTGATTCTAGCAATCAGTTGAGGGATAACTTCAAGCCAAGTATCAATGCTAACATTGGCGAAGCCTTCAGTGACAGCTGTGTTGACTTCCGAGTTTCCTCCATGTGTGAACCACAATGTCAGCAGGCGAAGAGTGTCTTGGAGAGAGCTGCCCGCCGACAGCGCGATTGATTTGAAGAAGCCTTGGATGGCCGGTACAACGTGTTCAATGATCATAGTTTGGTCTGCTCTGGATAGTTGACCTTCGCCTCTAGCAGTCAGGGTCTGCACAATCTCAAAGTTGGCCAGAGCCCAGGCATGCCATGCTTTGTACCAGCGAGGATTGTACTTGGTAGCTTGAGAGTACGAAGTCAAGATATCTTGTACCTTGGTGTATTGCCAATCATCCTTATTGAGGGCAATCTGCCATTCACCTTGCCGCAAATAACATTTAGCCAACAACACCGTCTGGTCAACAAGGGCTCGCTGTGTCTGCGGGCTCATCAATGATGGATCAACTTGGTTCTGGAAGCCGTACTCGATTGTCAAGTTCATATCGCTACCCGCCTGGGCACTGAGATGAGCCTTTGCGACATCCAAGCGGTGAGCCGAGTCATTGGTGAACCTCTGAAGACAGTAAAGTGTTCTTTCGGCGATACCTGAGGTTCGTAGGGCAGGTTGTTGACCAAGTTCCCATTGGTATTTGAGCATTGCATAGATAACCTGAGCAGGGGGTACGTTACGTGGCTGTACCACCATCTGTCTCTCGACCATGCTGTCATTCCAGTATGGGATCATGGTATCGAGAGGTGCGTCAGCCCCAATAAGTTGCTTCAGCGACTTCTCAGCCAACCCCATGCGGCCAGACTTCCGACAGAGATTGGCAAATTTGATCCACATGCGCATATTCTCTGCCGGAGAGATTACGAGTGCTCGTAACCGCAGCAGGCGATGCCATACCTCGACATTGCGTTCACATCCCTGCAACCTAGTTTCCCAGGTCTTGCGCATCGTGGCCTGTTTCTTCTCGTCGCACTGCTTGTAAACAATAAGCTCCTCCAGTTCTGCAAGCATCTGGACTCGGACGACAACTTGGTAGGCCCGGTTGTAGGATTCGCTGACGAGGGCACTGAGTTCAGTGTCCAGGCCTTCACGAGCCTGCTCGACGCAGGCAATGGCCTCCCTAAATTGGTTCCTGTGAAGTGCCAAAATTGCACCAAAGAACGATCTGTCGGGGGAGTATCTCTTCAGTGAGGAGAGGTAATTGTCCATGGAATCCCACTTGCCGAGACCCCATGCAGCTGCCGTAGCAAGCGGAGCAATCATTCTTTGGACTTCGGGGGCTGAGTTGGCCCAAGTGCTACCAGTCAAGCTGGCCAGAGCATCCCATTCACCAAGGGCGTGAAGACATCGCATTTTGCCCATTACAATATCGACGGGAATGGGTTGATCAGCAGGAACTTCTCGCTCGCGCTTGTTGTACGAAGCCAATGCTTCTTCCCACCTCTCCAACTTTTCGAACCAGGTTTCGCGGAGCTGAATGCCTTCCTTATACAGCTGAGCTTTCCGCAAAATACCGATGGCCGCATCGGATTGCTGAAGTTGGTTATTGATGACAATCAGAGCTTCAACCGCACCACTACTTTGATCTTGCAAGAATTCCAGCTCCTTGTAATGCAGGGCCTTGGCGTAAGCATGGCAACGGGCAGCTTCCCGACCAAGGACGCGGATATCGATAGGCAATGCCTTGTCATCGTGCTCCATGAACTCGGCCAGATTTAACAGAAGACCGAGCAAATCCGGGGGAACATTCTCCGACTTGATGGCACTTTCGATGTTTAGGATCAGTTCATCTTGGAACTGGTCGTACATCTCACTCCAGCACGACACGAATGCAGAGTTGAATAATTCTCGGGCAAGGGGCAGATAGACACTGGCAAGACTAGCACATGCTCGCAGAGCGTGGTTAGGCGACTCTGTCAAGAGCGTGGTGCTGAAGCGCCGCAGCCACTCCTGCCAATCCTCCTTTGTTGATTTTCCCTTTGTATCCCAAGCAGCCTTCAGGTGAATTGCATTCATTTCCAACTTCTTCGTTCCGAGATCGGCAAACGGGGTTTCATCTCCAATATCCAGAAGTCGGGGGTCAGAGGTCAGATCCTGGGGAAGAACCTCTCCTTTCTGAAGCTTGCTCACAAGCAGCTCATAGTTCTGATGTTGTATTTGATGCTGGTTAATGACCTTGTTCACGGTTCCCATGAAGTGGAGATAGTCCTTCCCGAGTTGCTGCACCAAAGTACGGAGCGTGTCCAGTGCTGCCAGTCTCAGAGAAGAGTCACCCATGTCGAGCACTCTTGTTAGAGGGTGAATGATTTTGGCCGCAAAGTCATTGAGATTGACCTGTCGAGAAATCTTCCCAATACTGTCAATCGCTTGCTTTCTGATGAAGGCGGGTTGTCCCTGTTTTTCAAAGGTTCTAACAATGACAGGGATAATGAGGTGCATATACTCCTCAGCACTGGCGCCAAATACCAGAAAAGCATGCAGGACCTTCTCAGATGGGGTTCTCTTGATGCTCACGTCCTTATCGAGAACACCAAGCATGAGGGGGAGAAGTCCCGCCAAGTAGATCTTGAATTCTCCCTCTAGAGACCGTGAAATTGCCTCAACAAGTGACAGGATCGTGATTTGTAGGGATGTGGACTTGTGCCAGTATTCCTGGAGAATCTCGACAATCTCTGGGAGATAATTCCTAATATGCTGTCGCACAATACTCACCAGAGTTGCCAACTGATTAAAATAGGACTCCAACCTGGTCGGCGGACAGGATCGAATAACGAGTAAAAACGCAGGAACAATTCTATCCAGAAACGACACGCATTCTAGGCCAAGAGTTCTGAAGATATTCATAATAGCTTCAATAACGGCGGCATGATGCTGAGCCAAGGAATGGTCCTTAAGAATTTGGAGGAGAGCGTTAATCACGACTGTCGGGAAGTACTCTTTATTAGAGGGCGTCAAACCCGTCATCATCAATGATATATCAGTCAACTGGTTCGAATCTACGCGTCGCTGTACTTCTGGCGTTTTCTCTTCAACTTGCTGTTCTCAATAATTAGCAAATTCGTACGTCAACATGAATAAAGGTATGAATCCTAAGAGGGAACTTGTATCGGCAAATTGCATACCTGGTGCTTATATGGATCTAGGGCACCAAGAATGCCCATCAATTTGATCGTTTCCTGTCTCAAAGGGCCTCTCTGATCTTCTGTTCTGATAATTCCTTGAAGAATTTCCAACAGTTGTGGATAGTCTAGATAAGGCTGGATGACATATCCAGAGTTGCTGGCCAGTTGACCGAGGGAATGGAGAGCTGCCTCTCGCTTCATGTTTGAGCTCTGATCCTGTAAAGCATCTATAATGAGCGGCATGAGCCGGTCTTTATAAGGCAGCATATCTTCGCCACCAACTGTAGCGAGCTCGCCAATGGCCTTCAAGATAGTGGCAGCAACAGTTGGGCTGGGATCGTTGGCTTTGGGGAGCAGGACTGATATCATTGGCTCAACGTAAGGCTTGATCAGAGACTGAGCATTTTGAACCAACAAGCTGAGAAGCTTGGCGCTCTCCTCCTTGTTTCGTGCCACATCGGAAAACTCGAGCTCAGTGAGCATCTGGATGAGTGTCTTCCGTAGAGAAGGGATAACATAGGCTGGGTTGAACCTGGCAAGGCGGCCAATGATGGAGATTGCGACTTCTCTGATAGAAAAGATTTCATCGTTCAGAGCAAAGAAGAGGATACGGATGTTTTCAGCCTTCGCCAAGTGCCTGTCAAACCGCTCATCGAGCGCAGCAAGTACGGTTCTTCGGATATTTGGCTCGGGGTCTGAAACTCCTACGGTGAGGAGCTTCTCGATCACGTCCCCAACAACTTGAAGGGCATGGTAACTGGTTTGGTTGACGATCGGATCGCGGACGTAAAGCTGGCAGCAAGTAAGTGCCGCTGCTTCTCTGATTTCTGGGTCTTCATCCTCGACGTATTTGATAGCTACGTCGCGGACAAACTCATTGAGAACATGTCCCGAGAAGTCGAAGCTTCCAAGAGTGTTCAGTGCGAGCTTTATCTCTGTCTTGCGATTTTCATATGCTTGAGGGTCCTTGGCATCCTTCGGAATGGTGGGCACAGAGCTCAGGGTATTTGGTTGTGGTGCACCAAGGGGCTTAAACGATTCACCACACAGAACGACACTGAGCATATCAAGCAGTCTTTCCTGGATGGTGGGTTTAACCGGAGGGATATAAAAGGCCATATCGACCAGGGCTTGTGTCAACTTAGGAGTCAAATCACAAGCAAATATAGGGTCAAGCAACGCCTCCATGTATTTGCTCAGTGTTTGTCCAACAGCCACGGCGAGGCGGCTGATGCAGTCGAAGACTGGGTCTACAGAACCCCTCTTACGGGACTGGATGCTGAGACCTTCCCTGACGTAGATCAAGACGCCATCGAGGTATGGGGCAATTGCACTCTTGACCGAGTTGGCAATATTTCCAATGGCAAGGAAAGCATCGTTACGCTCCTTGTCTTTCTTCAGCATGCCAGATAGGTACACCATGAACTTGTGAAGCCAGGACTGGGCAAAATCAGCTGGGGAGTAGCTTGCCAGGTCCGGTATCAGGAGTACCACCGTCTTTCTGGTGGTGGGGTCGCGATTATCCTTGTGCTTGAAGACAATCTCACAAGCTTCCTGATAATGCTCTTGCATATACATGCCTCCCTGCTCCAACAGCTCCTTCAAGACGAGTAAAGACGCATGGATAGACTCGACAGTGTTGATCTTAAGCCCCTGTCTAGCCTCATTATAGATTTTGCTCATCCATATTTGCTTCATCTCCTGGTCTCGCTCGCGAATAATGCGGAAACAGGCGCTAACGGTCTCGGCAGATGTTTCACGAATGAGCTGTCGTGGGTCTCGAAGACCAACCCAGATCCAGTCGAAAATGGTCGGGATGTACTGATACATGAGAGTTGGTGCATTTCGTGCGAGCTCGCGAAGGACAAGAACTGCGCTGTATCGGCGCTCCTCCACCCTATCATTTTGGAGCCATTCAAGTGCCGTGTTGACTTCTGAGTCAACCAGCTCAGAGATCATGGCGCCTCCAGGACGGCAGAGCTTTCCCAACGCCATGGCAGCATGTCGCATCGGCATGATATCCTTGCCTCGAAGAATTGTCTTGAGGTTCTGGGTGAAGCGGGTGTATTTGGCTGCCACGTCCACGCCATCGAAGTCGACGAGGGAATCGAGGGCGTAGATGCCACCCAGTCGCTCTGCCGAATCGCTGCCATGGGTGATGAGTTGTGTGATCTTGTTATTGACGACATTGTAAAAGGAAAGGAATTGCTCGGGGCTCAGATCTATCACCCCGTCAGTTGGCGATGCCCCGCAGATGTGGGCATGGTTTCTATCATACCTCGATGGCACACAGCCACAAGTTCTCGAAGCTGGATTGCAGACCGCTTCCGCACATCATCGCTCGCTCTGGTCAACAGTTAGATGGCATCTGTCGGCTCCCCCACCAGTCAGTCGCATGCTTACCTTGACCGCAGACCTCTTGTGATGTAGTCAAGCCTCTCCAAGGCGACTGTCTGTGCCTGGGACTGCGTCGTCGCCATCTTCCCCAGCAAGCAGCCACCAGCTCAGCAGGACCGCTGCATGTACCAATTCGTGCCGTTGTTCCTCGTACGGGGATTTAATGTCGGGGTGGCGACGAAATGGCGGTTGGCGCGCCCGCTCGTGATGATCGTGGGTGGAATTCGTGTGTATCCGTCTGGAAGAGTCTCAAAAGAGCCTTTCTATAGATAGAAAGACAAAGGTAATACCGCACTCGAAGGAGTGCCTCGTTGGCAAACCAAGGTCACGTTGGCATGATGCTGCCTTGACGCTGGTAGTAGTGGTCGGAGTGTAGGTTGGGTAGCACAAAGGTAAGATTAACAACCTCATAGGTCGAGATGCGCGTCAGCGCACACTGTGTCTACACCGTATAATTGTACGACAGTGCAATTATATAGTGCGCGTACTCGATTTCTAGCACTGGGTGGCACATGAGCGGCAGAAAGCTATTATCGATAAACTGTGTACCTTCGGCACGCATCGGAATTTCTTCCGTTCGACTCTACTCCGTACAGCATACGGAGTACATCAAATCATAAATCACACAGCATCCCTCAGCAACCCTATCAACGAACGAACAGACTACGATGGGAAACGACGGCGGCTCCATCCCTAAACGCAGCGAGCTTGTCAAAAATGCTGCGCGCACACCGACTGTTTCCGAATTGAAGGCAACCGCGCTGGAATCCCTCAGCCATGCCTGGACGCATTGCGCCTTCAGCGATACGCCTCTCGACTTGGACGCAGTCGTCTCAGATTGGCGGGGGAGATTATACAGCTATGAGGCTATCCTCAAAGGACTAATGCCGTCTGATGATCCCACCGAAGAGACCCCAGCGACATTGGGCATTCGATCTCTCCGCGATGTGGCGAAACTGAAATTCTCGAAGAGCGGCGATAAATGGGCTTGCCCAATCTCTATGAAGGAGATTGGACCAGCAACGAAAGCAGTGTACTTGATCCCGTGCGGCCATGTCTTTGCAGAGATTGCTCTAGCAGAGATTAAGGCAAAGGCCTGCCCAGAGTGCGGGGAGGCCTTCACTCAGGACAACGTCATAGCCATACTTCCAACAGTCGAGAAGGAGTTGGAAAGGCTACAGAAGCGAATCGACGGTCTACGGGCGAGCGGTCTAACCCACACACTCAAGAAAGACAAATCTGAGAAGAAAAAGAAGCGTAAAGGCGGTGAAATGAGAGAGGAGGAGGATGCAGAAAAGAATGATAAGCCAGCAAAAAGCGAGTCAAGAAGTCGCCCAAAGAAGGAGGCGGATTCTCGAATAAGCGGGATCAACAATTCATTTGCAGCAACTATAACTGCCCGCGTCTTATCAGAGCAAGACGAGGGGAACAAGCGGAGGAAAATGGCCCAGGAGGCATTGTCAAGGAGAAGTGAGGTGGCTAAGGGCTGACTATGCGGACTTTATGTACAGACAGATGAGGACTTAATAATGATACCCCAATTACCAAGTCTTGGATTGTTGATCTAATATTGAGTCAACCGTACAGGAGCACCAGCTTCGGCAGACTTTCCAAGCTCCATCATCCCATCATCCCTCATTATCATCATAGAGCATTGCATACATAGATGGTATGTACAGCGCTGGCCCAACCCGCCTCACGTCTGGTTTCTCGACGCTTGTTGCAACATTTGTTCAAGTTCGACAGATATCGGGTCATTGCGAGAAGAATCGGAGCTATTCTCCAAAGAACACTGGTAGCCAATGGCCACGAGACGATCAGGCAGGTTGCTCCTATCATGAACAAATATGGACAGCATTGGTGATGGGTAATACTGGTGGGCTGTGCTGTTACTGGACGAGGATGGTCAGCGGGCACTGCCCATTGATCTTCGTGTTATAGCGGGATTAGGGGGTTGTGGCTGCACCTGGAGGGAGCCTTGGGGGCGTAGTTTGGGGCTGAGCCAGTGTTGTTAGGCTGGCTATTGGAGGTGGCGCTCCTCTCACAAGAAGCCATTGATTATCTCGATCTGGATCTTCAATAAAAATATGCTTTGAACGGAAATATGGATCTTTTTCTCTTTACGACTTCTTAAGTGAGATAGTGACTACTATTGTATACTGGGTAGATTTTGCTGTGCTGCTCTGGAAACACCAACAGTTGCCGCTCAAGGCATTCGCAGTAGCCAGAGGGAGGACATTCAAACTTGAGCTTAATTAGAGATAAATGCGACTTTATCATGGGAATAACTTCGATGGTAGCCGCCATGAAGGAGAAGTGGCTGAGGATGCGGCCATTTATTTTTTACTCCATAATCTTTGCGCATTTGTCGATTACACACGTCCTGCACGCAAATCATACCTGATGCACCTATCACATACATCGATAGTCGGGGCCAGCCAGTGTTTCTCGCCATGCAAGTAATAATACTACCTACATGTACATGTATCGAGACAAGCGCCAGGGGTATTCTTCCATCTTCAGAGTCTACTGGGGGTCTTGTTGGATCTCCCAAACAAGCCTGGAATCCAGCCAGTCAACACTCGTCAAGAGATGCGAACCATAAGGCTGCCTTCACAGATCGTGTCTGCCTGTGTCAGCAACGCTCCCCATGCAACAACGGCCGCCATGAGCGAATCAGAGCCCGAGGGATTCCTTGTTGAGGTCCCAGTACTACTACTATAGTACTACTACTCCGTACTATAGTACTACTTCCTGCTGTCCTGCCTACTGACCCCTGGTCTGGCGCGCCGAAGAGGCGCTGAGACAGAAAAGGCAAGTTGGGGAGTGAATGTGTTTCGTAAGAGCCGCAAAGGCTCTCTCAATCCAAGGTTACTAAGTGGTTTTGACGAGACTCTACGAGTACGGAGTACTTTGTCCCAAGAGGCCTCTTCAGCTCTTCCTCCTCCTCTCTCATCCTTAAGCCTTGTTGATGTATGTTTACTTTAAACCAGTTGCACTTTTTTTCTTAGTTAGTTGGCAGTTTGCGTTGGCTCAATCTCACCCTACAGCTTCACGGCGCCTGGCCTTTGTTCAATCGGCTTCATCCCCATCTTCAAAGGCCCGATGGCCGACTATCCCTTCGAGCAGGGCATTCGCGAATTAGGACTCAGCGTCAGTCGTCTTCCTTTCCATCCGAGGCGAGACTCGCGACATAAGGATTCGCTCAACGACAAGGTCGTTTCCCCTCTCAGTCAACGTAGGCGCTTCCCAGAGAGCCTCCATTTCATACCCAGCTCCCTTTGCCCGCGATCGCGAACTGCGTCGACAAGGAGCAGTATATCCTCAGCCAACGTCCCGGACTCGGCAACAAGCTACTCGCATTCAACACTTGCAAGCCCAATCAGCACATACACTAGCGATATCAGCGAGAGCTTCTCTACGCAAGCTACTGATGCGTTACATCTATCTAAACGGGTCCTCCATCGCCATAGGCCATCCAACGGCACTTGTTCAACATATGTTAACGACGAAGATGACGGCGCAATTGTTGTGGGATATCCAGACCTCAGTGCGAAAATAGCAGACATACACGTCGTTACTCCCGTGCCCAATATTGACAATGAACGCATCACGCCGCGTGTGAGGTGAGTCGCCAGTCCGCGATGCCCTGGTCTTGTCATCTTGTGCTTTCTCACGCTCTCCTACCAGCCCTTCCACTGAGGCGCTCCTTGTAAAGGAAGACGACGACCTCACGCCCAGTGATTCTCACGAGTGGCCTCAACTAGAGCCCGCCTGCGAGCCTGCTGCAGCCCTTAAATGGGAGACATCATCTACTGCGTCTGACGACTTTTCGCCAGAGGATGCCGAGGCAATCCTGGATTACACGCTCCAACTAGTGTACGGGGTAGACCTTCACGAGACATCAAAGACTACACCGGCGCTGCGAAATCTGGTGTGCAAATTTGTTGGTGACGTCGGAAATTGTATTTGGGTTGCGCCATCAGACGCCGAACTGACCCAAGTCATGTCGACCTCGAGCTCTTCCTCAACCCCTTCTCAGGGTGGTAGCGGAGGCGGATCGCAAGGCGGTGGCAAGAGGAAGAAACATGTAAGAGGCGACGACGATGAAGGAGAATTCAGCGATGGCGAGGGCTCAGGATTTATGCCTACGAAGCGGCCGAGGCCAAACCCCAGGGATGACGAGAATCTACGCCTAAGCTGCCCCTTCAGAAAGAGGAACCCGCAACGATTCAATGTCAGGGATCACCACAGCTGTGCCATGACATACTTCCCCAAGTTTGCTGAACTAAGGTGAGCTCATACCTCGATTCTATGGCAGTTGTATGTCAAGAATGTTGCTCATAACAGCATAGACAACATATAATCAAGCAGCACAAGAGAGATGATCCTTCTGCTTTCGTCTGCGATAGGTGCAATCGTGATTTCCGTACGCGAAAGGAGCTTCGAGACCACCAGCGTCTGCCTAAGGAGCAGATGTGTGACATCTCAGACAACGATCCCGAGTCTGGTGTTGATGGAACAACATCCAACAAGCTCCTGTCCCGTAAGAGAGTCAGCGGTGCATCCCCCGTGGCTCAATGGAAGGAGATCTGGAATATCCTTTTCCCAGATGATGAGGATAACCAGATCCAACCATACCGTAAGATAATCCGACTCCCCGTATGAACTCTCTGAATATGGTACTAACCCGAGCAGACTTCACTCCTGTGATTGAGCACTTTGAGCTTTCCACCCACTACCTGACTTCATTTGAGACTCTCCAAGCTTCTCTCCGCGACAAAATATCCAACCCGGCAACGTTAGAGACACTGTCCACCAAATTCCAGCAATGCTTCTTTGAGGCTGTGGAGCGCTGCATCGCAGCTGCGCAGAACATGCCCTACGCCAATCGGAGCAACAAGAAAAATGAGCCATCAAGAGTCCAGAGTTTTCAGAGCTTGGTGCCAAGGAAGGGGAGGGAAATCCTTCCCAGACCCGATTCTGGCGTGGGTTTGATGGATGAATGCTCTGAAGAGAGCGGCAGCATCAGAAATTCAGGTCTAGGGCCCAGGGATAGCGTCAGAACCGTTGTCAAGGGTGGTCCACGAAGGCGAGGAAGTAATCTCGCACCTGATGCAATGAGGGAGGGCCTTCCGGTGACCACCCCGGCAGAGACACCCGCAACGACTACCATCTTCGACCCGGATCTCACGGGTCATTTGTCGTCCATGCCGCCATTGAATCTCAACGTCATATCAATGGACCCTACCAATGTTCAAGCTTGGAATAATGGAGTTGTCTATCATAATGATGTGGATATCAACTTTCCTATGACCGATCAGTTTCCTGCTCCAGGAGAGTTAACACCACAGCCTGGTCTCTCAACTTGGGGAGACACGCTCTACCAAGCCAACTTCAACGGGATGGGCGATCGGTTCGCGGGCTTTGGGGGCAGCTGGTCAAATACCTGAGCGTCGGGCCTATTGTAAAATATGTATTATGGTATAGCTAATTTCTAATGTTGTAGTCCAATCGATCTCTCCAAAGAACTGATACGATCATGTTGCGATCGAATTTGAATGAGTTGTTGTAAGGTCAACGTTCCCGTCTCAGCATAAACTTCAGCTTTCATAACTTTTGCATGTCTTGCTCATTTTCAATGTGTTCATATATTTGCAAGATATATGTATATACAAATAGATTACAGACTCCCTCCGGACGCTGCTGGATTCGGCCGAGTATCTCTTCGAACATCGTACATCACCTCTACACGTACACAGTTCCCAGGCAAACCCCTTTCCCCAAGCCAATCCGCGCTTTCATTTCGCGACATGTCGGCTCCTTGAATCGTCGTCTTAGTCATGACCTTCATATAACACAATTCGCTAAACTCGTTCTCGTAGTCCGTATCAGGTTCCGACCTCAATCCAGAACCGCCCTTTCGAGACGACTGCGCCGTTGTCGTTGTGGAAGCAGCACTCGAGACGGCGCTTCGTACGCCCCCCGCAGCTCGCCGGAACCAACTGAGTACTATATGCAGAGTGGGAATCGTGCCACAGACAATCATGAGGAATAGTTCGCCCGTGACCCAGGCGAAGATGTCGTAAGTGGCCCATGTTTGGTCGGTACGATTGGCGAGCTCGGCGAGATATTGGGTTTTAATACCCGAGCAGATGGATGTGAGGATATTGAGGCCAAAGACAATGGTCAGTTGGATCTTTTCTGTTGTCGTACTCTTGAGCTGCCTGAAGATGGTGGCGGGAACGATGGCCAGACTCGCATCGGCCAAGGTATTAAAAGCTGAGAGAGTTCGACATCAGTCTAAGAATATTCATCCCTTCCCTATTTCCTTTTCTTGGCACTGGGAGTTGGGAGACTTGCTTACCTCCTGTGAAAGTACCGAAAGATGACATGACATAAGGCTTGATACACTGGCCCGGAACTCTTTGATCCCAAAGTGCTTCGGCCGGTGAACATTGCGCAAACGTAAGAGCAGAGCAAGCAACGGCGATGAGTCCTGCAAGGGTGATTGGAACGATCCAGAGGAAGACCCTCTGCCATCTCAACTCGGTCAAGCTGATTATAGAAAGAAGCAGCGCCGAAATGGATATCTTACCGGCTGCGACGCCCATGATGCCAAAGATTTGGCTGAGCCAGTTGAGGAACAGGACTGTGGCAACATTGTCGGGCCCTGTCTTCGAGACGTCGGTGATGTGTTGCAATCCGCCGCGCTTTGCGTAGAGAGTTAAGGTAACGCTCCAGCCGAAGAAACAAATCTAGAGGTTGTGAGCAATGCTGATTCACGTGTGTCCCTTATAGTCTTCTATTAACCATAGAAAAGATCATAAAGACATCGTCCCAACCAAACACCCGACTCCGTGTACGAGCGACGATTCGAAGAATGGCCGTGAAGCATGCCAGCGATGTCAAGATCCAGAGCGTACATATCAGCCTTGGTCCACGATCTGGAACCGCGCTGTGAAGCTCTACGCCAACCGTCATGATGGTCGTGGAAACTTCGTCTGGTAGTTTTGTTGCTGCAAGTTCATTGAGAGGACAGGCCCAACAGCGGACAATGAACAATCATCAGGTGAATGACGAAGCATGCATGGTTCTTACTGTCAGTACATCTTCAACACAAGAATATTTAATCGCCAACCAAGTTATCAATGCATTTCTGCAAAGTCCATGGCACACGGGAACGAGCTTAACAGGGAGCATTGGCGTCAATGTTTGTTTCAAAGACTCAGCCAGCAGGGTGGCGTCCCCTTCCGCACCAAAGACAAGTCGCCAGCCTCGATCTCCAACCGAAAGAAGCAATGTTGGCTTGCGGGCTGCATGTTGGCGCCGGGCTTGAAATTTGGATGAGAAAGAAACAGCAGGCAACGCAGGAACAAAAGATCCGTGTTCCTTTCCTAAGATGCCATACTACTATCATTTATCTGGTTGAATATAGAAACGCTTGCATAGTTATTATGATCGTGATTTGTGCGACCCTTCGATACATCGCAAGAATACAAGGGAGGCTTCAGCCCTTGCGAGTGGACGCCACCAGCAATTCGGCTACATGGCGATCTGCACCTCGTGCCGTGTAAATCCGACGGACTTTCGCCCATGCGCAATGACTCTCGTGCCACAGATGCTATATTTGGCCTAATGAGGGTTCTGGTCTATCAAGAAGGAAGACTTTCCTGCAGTATGGGTCAGCTTGGCTTACTCCAATCCTTGATGGTATGGATTACAAACAAGCTAATCCTCATCGTTGCTGAACTGCTACGAAGCCAGCAGACCGACCACATGCAGCAACTATTCCGCCTGTATCTCGGCCTCAAGACTGAGACAAAAGCAAGTTCCGGGACGAGATGACCCACTGTCTACGACCTTGTGGCTGATCGTCTTCCCCCGCCCCACCGGTTTTCCCTCAATCAACGATTGAAGATGTTGGATCTGCCTTTGAATAGGTTGACAAGGAGGTTTGAACACGGGAGGAAGGCTTCCCCTGTTGTTTCATGTAGCACAGACCGGAGCGGCTCCTCCATCTATGCAAGCACAGTATTATAACTAACCTGTCCTCGTATGAGTAAAAGGGCTTTTCAATCAACACATCCCTCACTTGGAAAGGAAGCACAAGAAAGTGCGGATACCACGACTTAGTCTTCACAAAATGGGCGATCAGAAAGGACAGGAAGATGGGACTGGGACGCGGCCCGCAGTAGACATGGTTGTCTTAATTGATCAACTCAAGCTGCTTCTCTCCAACCCCGAAGCCGCTGTTGCAGGGGGCGCCGATGTCCAGAGGCACCAGCTCCGCCAGCTAATGAGATCTGCCGTCGTGGCAATAGAAGATCCATTCGAGACCTTACTACGGTTTGGGTATGTTGTAAGTATCTCTCACAGTCCTAGTATGAAAGTGGAGTTCATGAACGGTGCGAGGGCTTGAAGGAGTGGAATGTCGAGATGGGGAGGATGAGAAGAATAATGAGGAATCGTTTTTATTAATGCCATGCCTCGCATCTGTAGCCTCTCACCTTGGTCACTGCGAGGATCAGTATAGAAAACAATATCTTCGCCACTCTCGCGGCTGCCAAAGAACCTGTCAATCTCGCAGTCCTTCAGGATGTCAGCGGGCTCGAGCCTAGCATTCTCGAGCCTATCATGACCTATGCTTGCACGCAGGACATGGCCCATGAGGTCGAACCCGGACGATATTCTGCAAGCAAACTCACTCATCTCCTGATGGCGCCCGTGTTTCAAGCTGCCATCATCCACTTGTGAGCTGGATCCTTCTAAAAAAAAAGCCATGCAAGATAGGATACTCACACGCTCAATTATTTGCAGTCATGACACTTCTCTACCTGCCTTTGCAGCACTCAACTCTGTCCTGGGCAATGGGCCGGCCGCCAATCAAAATGCTTTCAAAGTTGGGCATAGCTCCGAAGTAGGCCTCTACAGATGGATGGAGTCCCATCCTGTACAGCAGAACGCTTTCCACCAATTCATGGAGGCTCAATTTGCCAGTCTTCCTACCTGGCTCGATGTAGTCGACTTCGAATCCGAGCTAACCAATGGCATCACTGACGCCAATGTCGCGTTTGTCGATGTTGGTGGTGGCTCTGGACAACAGTGTGCGGCGTTCAGGAAGAAGCTGCCGCAAGTTCACGGTCGAATCATCCTCCAGGACAGGCCAGATATTCTTATAAAGGCGATAACAGTGGATGGTATGGAAAAGATGGACTATGACTACTTGGAAGAGCAGCCCGTCAAAGGTAAGCATAAGCATCAAGCCATGCAAATGCTTCACGTCCGTATAGAAGGGATCGAGTATACTCACCGATGGCACTCTTATCACCCGACGAATAGGTGCCCGTGTCTATTACTTCCGCCAAATTCTGCACAACAACGATGATGAGACATGTATCCGCCCAGCCATGGGCCCTGAAAGCATCATCGTCATTGACGACAAGGTCCTCCCAGATGAAAGGCCACCACCAGGTGCCCCTAGCATCGAGTACATAGCTGGACTGAACTTGGTCATGAAAACATTTTTCGATTCCCAAGAAAGGCGGGAGAGCCACTGGAGGCAACTTCTTGACAATGCAGGATTCGAGGTTAAAGGAATCAGGAAATTCAGCGAATTTCATGATGCCGCGATTATCATTACCCCGAAAAGAAGTTAAGTAGGGGGTTGTTATCGGTGAACGACTTCAATAAGCTAGTCCGGCTTGTCCATCTCAGACAAACAACATTTATAGCATTTTTGGAGTATATAAAGGCATTCATGTCGGTAGATCCTTTTGCTCGCTCCAGTAGGTAGGAGAGTTGGGGGAGTGAAGCAAGCCTGCTAGGTCGGCACATTACATCTGTCTAAGAAAGAACTAACATTATGAATATCATGGCGCTCTCAAGCTAATAAAGTCATGTGTCATTTAAATTTTATACGATTGTGATCGGATTCGGCAATGGACATTAATATGCGAAAAGTTGAATCATGATGTCGTGGATTGTAGGTATATGCAAACGAGTATCCCATTCCCGGGTCTTGAAGCAAATCTATCAAAATAGAAACAAACAAGAAATCCACACAAAACAACTTGAAAAGAGAAACTATACACATCATAGGAGCTCCATCGCGACATTTTCCCGAAGGCCAGCACCCTTTCATTGAATCATTTTACTTCTCTTCGCCCAGTTAGTCTCCTCCACATTGCCATCATCCTCCTCCCTCTCCCTCTTCTTCCCAACAGTCTTTGCAACACGCAGTTTGAGCTCCAGGCTCTCCTTCTCCAGTCTCAAGGATGCTAACTGCGTCTTCAACTTGAGCCTCTGCTCGTGATTCGCCCTCTTCTCTTCCTCCCAATCGTTGCTCATGAGTATAAGTTCATTCTCCAGGTCGTCGACCTTTCCCTCCAACTCGGTCCTCTCCCGAGCGAGTCTCTTCGACTTCGCTGTCAGTCGCTCGTTCGCCTTGAGCAAGTATTTAACCTTGCTCTCTATTTCGCCCCCAAGCTCCTCCGCCGGCTCGATCTCGGTCGGCTTGTCGTCTGTCGCATCGGCCAGTTTGGCCTGGAGGACCTGGATCCTCCAGTCCTTTTTTGCAAGCCGGAAGCTATTCTCGTATCGAGAGATTTCTCCCTCCTCGGGTGTGTCATGATGGAAGTTTTTGCAGCAGACCATCGTCCTCCTCCTTTCGGGAAAGTATTCCTTCCAGGACGAACAACCCATTCGCTCCTGGTGGACGAGACTCGTTCTCGTAACCATCTTTGTCTTTTCGGCCTTCTTGTGGGTGCAGGCCAGGATCTTAAATTTCTGCGTCGAGGAACTCGACGCCAGGGAGAACGTGATCCTTAAGGACCCATTCTTCGGGTGCGACAGGCTGCACTCCTAGTGCTTGTAGCCGTCAAACTTCTTCTCTTTTGCCATGATGGCCTCAAGTTCCTCCTTGGAACTAAAGTTCACGCCGAATGTATCACGAGCGTTCTGAAAGACTGGCTCCCACATGCTCCAGTTAACAATTCTCGGGCCGGCAGCGATCGGGGCTTTCGTGGGTGCATCTTCAGGTTCCCTGGGCTTCGCAGTCTTCACAGGCTCGTCTGCAACGGCACGGCCATCGGCGATAGGAGTTTTTTGTACAATAGGGACCTTGTCAATACGAACAGGTGCGGGTTGCTTCTTAGTGTTCTTATCAAGAATGCCCATTGTGAATGTATCGATAAAGTGACTGTACTATCATCAGGTCAGTTGAGAGGTTAAGCAGGCACATGACAATTCACTGCACTTACATGAAGATGGTGAAGTGAGGAATTATTGGCTATCAATCGTTCCCGAGAGTCTGGTGATATCAGCGGCAAGAAGTAAACGTATAACGGTACTCGGAGGACAACTGATGTGATGTTATAAAAGAAGAGATTGGGTAGAGGATCTGGGATGAATTTGAAGACTTGCGTAATTGAGAGTACCTACGAAGTAGGTAAGCTTATTAAATGGCCGCGATCCTATTGTGACCAGTGTGGACAACTGATCCTAACGGCTGTCGGCAAGCTGCCATTCAGGGTTTTCCATGTATTGTCTTAGAAGAAGAACAATAGGTTTTAAATGGGACAATAATGTATTTTTTTAGGATCTAACAGAAGCGAATTTATAGCTTCGTCTAAAATATTACTATGGAATGAAGGGCAGGTGAAGTTAATGCCGGTCTCATTAACTACCTTTATGTCTCCCTATTAACCCGGCTGCAGTTCTAGTAACCTTCCTTTAAGAATTAAGGTATCTGACTTTCTGAGATTAAATAGCTGAAATACAAATGGTAACATACCTAAATAATAAGAAGTGAAAGGCTCAAGTTGCACGTTCTAGCTTGACTCGCGCCAAAATCTCGTCATCATACAACATTGAACATTGAATGTGCATTGCATCATTGAGAGCAACACACAGAAGTTTTGCGGAATATACAGGTCTAGAATATACATTCCCGTCCCTAAACCTGTGCATGCATTAATACTTCCATCGGAAAGCGGGATGCTTCCAGTCCAGGTTCTCGATCTCTTGCGGAGTCAGCCCGCTCAGTTCCTCGTCAATATCCCTACCCTCCCGCTTCTTGTTGTCCTTCTTCATCCACATCAGCGTCAGTATAGCAATAATCAGGACACCGCCCGATGTCGCCAAGTTCAAGCCATTTCCGATGTGATAATCTGGTCCGTCGAATGGGAGGAACGCCCATCCACTGATCAAACCTCCAATATTTCCCATCATAACGTTGGCACCGATGGCGGCGCTACGAGCCGTGTCGCTGATAACGTTGGCTGAGACGTGCGCATTTGTCAAAGGACCCAGAGCGAATGCGGAAGATGCGATGAGAAAGGTAGCAGCGTAACGCACAGCTTGGTTTGTTGAACCGAGAAACATACAATATCCAATCATCACCATCGGGGCAGAAAAGATGATGAAGATCTGACGTCTGTCGAGACGCCAGCTGAGGAGAGGGAATAGAACCGTGAAGAAAGCGCCAAACACGTATGGCGGGACTGTAAGAAGCTGCAGCTGGATGGGTGTCTTCCCCTTGAACAATGTTCCAACAATGGTGGGGGCAAAGAAAGCAAGGCCCTGGACTGTGACATTGTTCAACAGGAAGATAAGCGATGTGCTGAGGGTGACGGGACAGAATATTCCCCGGAGAAGTTTGGTCTTGTCAATCGTGTCCAAGACAACGGTGGCGCCAACACGCTCAGACTTGACACGTGCGATAGCCAAGTCCTTCTCCTCCTGGCTGAGCCAGCGCGCTGTTTCGGGCCGGTCCGTCAAGGTAAAGAAACCGATGAGAGCAAGACCAATTGTGATGACACCTTCAACGATGAAGATCATCCGCCACCTAGTAAGGCTGCCAATGTGATCGAGGGTCAGGATGGCAGACGCGAGCAAGCCGCCAAAGGCACCGGCCAGTGGTGCCATGACGATATAGAGTGAAAGACGGAAAGCCAACTCTGCTCGGCGGTACCAACGGGAGAGATAGTAGGCGATTCCAGGAAGCAGGCCAGCCTCGAATATGCCCAGCAGAAATCTGACGCCAGCAGTCTGGGCTCTTGTGTTGACAAAGGCGGTTCCTATGGATGCAACACCAAACAAGAGAGTAGAGAGTGGTAGAAACCAGCCCGGTCCCATCCATTTGCAGATAATATTTGACGGGATCTCGAAGAGGATGTATGAGATGTAGAAAATCGTGATGATGATGTTGTAATCATAACCCTGAAGACCCAAGTCCTTTTCAAAGCCGGCGATTTTGGCATTTCCTATTAACAAACAATTAGCTTCCGAGCACACCAAGCTGACATTTTTAGAAGTGAGAAAGCGATTGCGCAAGCTCTAGTAATACCAGGTGTATGTATGTATGTATGGATGGATGTTGTTGACGGGACGAGGAAGCCTTACCGATGTTGGCGCGGTCAATGAAGCAAAACAGATAGAGCAAAGCCACAGTCGGCATAATGCAGAAATCAATCTTCAACCGAAGCTTGCGCTCAGCCACGGGATCGTACGTAACGAGAGATTCGCCATATCTGTGTCGTCGCATTAGCACCAACAGTCAGTTGCGCGCGTGTAAGCCACGCAAACATTGCGAAGTGGCTTCCATACTTATCGGTAGCTGCATGGCCGCGCTCAGCAGCATGGTGAACTGCAGAATCTACGACGACTGTCTCGACAGCTTCCTGGTCAGGTTCCTTGGACGGCATGGCAGGCGATTAGGGCTTTTGACGCCGCACGTCTGATATGATCTGAAAAGCTTGAAGCGTTTGGGCGGATCCTCAGGTATTTATGTATCAATGCAGATCGCTGTAAGCCCTTGACCGTTGAATGGAAGGCTCTTGGCTACCTACCTATAACCAAAATTAACGACACACATGTAGTGCAAGGAAGCTAGCTCAGCCCTGGTGTGTCCGACTAGAGGAACTAGGCGTTGGCTGTGAGGCTCTCCGCTCTTCGGGTCGTATTCTCGGGAATTACCTAGGTAGCACTGATGAAGGGGCCAAGGCCTTGTCTGCTTGGTCTGGCCAGAAGCATTGAATGAATGCATCCGCCAGGTGAAGACATGCAGGGGCATGTCCAATCTGCCTGCAGGCTGCCGGTGTCCCGGATCAACCATGTCCGTAGCTTACTAATCTATCAGCTCGAGAGACGAGCAAACGAGATATAAAGAGCGACATTCCTCATCTCTCCCAGCTTATGATCTGTCCAACAACCGTCGCAATTTCGCTGTGTGGGATACTGACAATAAGCAAGTAAACTCAGTCTCAACACTAGTGTTACTGGTAAGAAAATTCCCCGTGGAGAATGCGGGGTGAGATCTGGGGACTCAAGGGCTCTAGTTTCTGCCTTTCGAACTAACTATTGAGCTTAGTCGACGTGGCAGCCCGCACGGCATATTGAAGACTAGCGATTGATTAGAAATGGGATATTTGAAATGTATGAAGAAGCTTATACTGCTAGTGCGCACGTACTCCGCAGAAATGGATACGGGGTATTAGGTCGGTACCTATGCAGGGCTTCCGGTTGGTTCTCGTAAAGCCTGTCGAATACAATAGTGTGTAGTAGTATTATGGAACCACGATCCTGCTCGATTGGGGGGCAACCGCCAGCTGTTGTATTATTACGGAATATTCCGTGCTATCATTATCATTATAATTACGAGTACGAGTATACGAGTAATTATCATTTACATGGGCCTTTCTTTATCGAATGCAACTCAACAGCGTGCCATCATCAGATGGAATACGACAGCCCTACCTTAATTGCTACACCAACCACCACAACATCCAAAACAGTCGTGGTTAAGCAGGTTCGATTCAGCTCTGGCCTATATCTACTTCTATCTCTTTGGCGCTTGTCAGAATTTGGATATCTTTTCAACATCTGCGAATCATAGCCGAGGTTAAGACAAGATTTTTGCCAAGTTTTAGCCGTGCGGAGTACTCCGTACGGAGTACATACCCTCTTTAGTTGGTGTTGCCTAACGCCGACTCCTCTTTGATTAAACTAAATGCGAACATCCGTGTGTCAACAGCCAACCTATTTAGGTAGGTACGTTAGTCAGCGACCCATGAAGGAGACGTAAGCAATGAAACGAAACTACGAATATTCTAAAGCAAGGTCTAAATGCCGAACTACCGTTTGCCTATCGGAATGGCTGGCGAGTGCGATGGCGGGTTGTTCAGGGTAGTAGGCAAAGCAAGCAAGCGTACCGCGTCTATTGTGTGAGCGACGTGTTGAGATTTAGGCGGTTTTCTATTGGCCACTGGGAGATACCAACCAATTGTGCTCTGGCAATCTGGGTAGATTGATTCTTTCAAATGGATACCTGCGATCAACTTTTACAATTATCTTTTCACGAAATAGGCGGAGACAGAGGCAACTTCAAATGAGAAAGCGGATGATTCAGCGAGCGGTAACGTCTGCTTGGAAATACCGTGACGATGATTGGCCAGCAACCATCAAGTGACATTTGGACCAATGGGAATCGTGGCAATCCGCCGCAAACTCAAGGTCAGCATTGCAACGGATTAGAATCGATCGACGACTACAAAAGACGTCACTGTCCCTTCTCCAAGTTGATTTCACAGACTCGAATCAAACAAGCATTCAAGCAACTACTTGCAATAAGTCTTTACCAAGTCTTTACCTACTCAAACTTCCATCAACGCCAATCCTTCAAAATGACCGTTACCAAGGCCTCCACTTGCTGCCGCCAGGGCAACGACGCCGAATGCGCCTGTGGTACGTTCATTTCCTCCACCGAATATTTGCGGAATATCCGTGGCGCAAATCCCGGCAAGATTGCGAGCTAACAAACTCCCAGCAAAGCAAGCTACCTGCTCATGCGGCAAGCAATCCGCCCTTCAATGCACTTGCGACAAGGCTTCGTCCGAGAACCTGATTGGAGGACCCCGCTGCTCATGCCGGGCCCGTCCTGCCGGCCATTGCACTTGTGACCGAGCTTCCTCCGAGAACGCTCCAGTTGCGGGCTCAGCATGCCAATGCGGCGTTCGACCAGCCAGTAAGATGCTTCCCTGGTCACCACTATAAGAAGCCCCCGAAACTGACTTGCCTGTCTAGCTGCTTGCACCTGTGAAAAGGCTGCCGATGGTGGCTACAATCCCGCAAATGAGATTGACTTCACCTTCTCCAAATAGAGACGTAACACAGACATGATACGGACAACGACATGGGCGGGGAGTTTGCTTTTTGTTTTTGCCGAACAATTCGGCTGGGGAAGGCGTTCCGGATAGTCGAGGGATAAAGCACACGTTTGGCTTTGTATACTCATAAGCTTGCAGAATTGGTTGGGGTTTACGCATCCAGGTTGGCATCAGTGGTCGCCGTCGACATCGAGTGTTTATTGTACATACATTATTATTAATGGGTGGGGCACCGATTCAAAGGCAGGGCTGCCCGTGAAAACATCATTAGCCGGCATTGATGACAAACATGAATTCAAGGAAAATGAAGAAAAAAACAACGTGCTATTATCGTAATTGATGGTGTATAGCCCCGTGTTCTCTCTTTTGTTATTCATTGCAAAGGACAATACGATACAGTCCCTCATGGTTTGTGAGCCGTTTCACCGCTTGCGCGTTGTGTCAAGCACTGTGGCATTTCATTGGCTGAATGTTTTTTATGCCGGACAAATATCAATCACACAAGGGCGGTTAGCTATTAACGACCGCTACGTAAGTAAGTACAAAAGCCACATCTGGGCAATAGGTCAGTAGGAGCTAGGGCCCTCGGGCCTCTATTCGCTACGTTTCGCTGGGCCAAGGAAAGGTAACCCTTGGAATGATGACTAGCAATGTACGCTTCCCTATATCCCATTCTTTGTGAAGGTTTCACAAATCTCTGACCGTGGATTCCATAGACAGCTTCTCTCGTTCTACTACTCCGTATATGCGCAAAGGCTGGAGTCTTAGTCAACCCCAGCATTCATAAGTACGAAATAGATACAAACTTAATATATCATTACTAGCGCAAAGTCTATGGCTATGGTAACCCACATAATAAATGCCTCAATATGTCCCTAAGTAGGCGTAATAATCTTCGTAAACCTCCGATTATGATCTAATGTTTGCCTATTTCTTTTGCGGCACAGGCCTTGCCTAAGCTATTTATTAGGAGGTTATACATAACAGTTAATCATATGTACATCAATTAATAATATCGACATGTCTTTATCTAGGTATATGAGAAATTGGTGTTTTGTGTCGTTCAGTAGGTCCGACTTGGTGGTGCTATTAATCCAACACCGTTTGATCTAATGTTCTAAACGGAGATCAAAGGCACCGCTTAGCAGCCTAGTAGTAGTACATAGTGTTAAAACAGGGTTATGAATAGTGTCATGTAGTCCTGCTAGCAACAGGCATACGGAAGAGACTAGAGAATCTCAGGGACCAATTGATCTAGAAGAATAATGCTTAAATTGATCAATAACAGCTTATGGAGCTGCAGGCTAACTAGTGTTTCGGAGTGCGGCTGTAGAAGGACTTGGAACAATGCTTTGTCTCACCTACAATAGCTCTCCGACCTATATACAGCTATGGTGTGGCAGAATTGGGTTCGTGGCCCCATTCTTATTTTCCGCAAAAATAGAATGTATGTACAATACAATACAATACAATTTATTGACGCCCGGCGGCTAAGCCGAAAGGGCAACTTTAGCTGGTGTACATGTGTCTTTCTCAAGTTTGTCATATCTCCCAAAAGCCCATGCGGTATCCTTCTTCTGTCTATCATGTCTTGCAAGTCTTGTGTCTTTCTACGTGTTCCCGTGGTTTGGTAATCTTTTATTAGCAAGCCAGCTTGGAGGCGATTCTACAAGTGTTCAGCGTCCTATCTTCGGCGGCTAAAGCGTTTCTATATATACAGTATAGGTTTTAGTTGGTCTTAGTTCGTGTGCTAAAAATCGCGCATATCGAAGATATGGCTAGAGTCGTGGGATCCTAGGTCTGCGATGGTGTGTAAAAGTTGTGCAATAGCGGTAGTGGGGGTTTTCTGGGGGCTTTGTTTGTTTTGCGGGTGGAATGTAGATAGGCGCTGGTTTGTTATGGAAACGGCGTTCCAGATCGTGTACCGAGAGGACGGGTGATAGTGTTCGCTTTGGGTGAAGGCGTTGTGGTGTAGTAGTTTTGGTGTCGTTAAAGTAGCAATAGGTGATGACATTGTCTTTTATGTGCTAGTGGTGTAGAGATTGATGGTCGACGATTTTTCTATGTCATTGACGATGATGTCGGAGGGGGAAGAGGAGCAACGGCCGCGTATGAAGGCCGGGCAGGAGAGGCTAGACAAGGAGAAGAAAGCGATGATGGGGTAGATTTGGTCTTTGGGGGGAGAGGAGGAGTGCTGGTTGCTTGCCTTGGTGGATGTTGTTCTTGAACCGACTTTACGCTTGCTGGGGCGCTTGATGGCGGCGATTTCGCTATCTGGGTTAGTTGAGAATCCGGGGTGCTTGGATTGTAGGTCATGAATCATATCTGCTAGGAGGCAGTCCTCGGTATGAAGACCGAGGACTGTATGTATCGAGGCTGTAGAATTTGTTGCCTTCTATATAGCATTCGTATGGCATAATGAGTACCGCACTCGTGGCAGATACAAGCATCTTCGCCCCGTTCTGCAGAGTAACAGAGACCACTA